>CEMM01323535.1:52797-86330 GCA_900068975.1 Hygrocybe conica
AGTGTTAAAATTTAAGGTTTAAAAAGTTTTCCGCCTCTGAAAAGTAAGAAAAAGTAGCCAACGTCATTTCATCTTCAGAATTTCCTGTAAATTTTTGATAGGGTATAATTGCTGCATTTTTAAATTTATTTTTACCATCAGGATGCTTCGGCAATTACGGCTGTTGCTTCACTACTAATTCTAAAACCAATGAGTAATATATTGCATATTTTAAATGGTGATGCCGCCCTGTCGGGATTTAACGAAACCGGATTGGATGGTGATGTGCTGGTATGGCGCGAAGTGCTTTCTGAGGGCCCATTGCAGGAAAATATCCTGTCGGGCAGTTTCTGGAGCGCGCGTGCCAAATGGGTCAGCCAAACGTTCAAAGAGGATCTGGATGCCTACCAGCACAAGGTAATTGATGAACTGGGTAAGCTCAACAGCGACTATGCCGAAATTAACCTGTGGTTTGAGTTCGACCTGCATTGCCAGGTGAACTTACTGGGTGTACTACAGATGCTTAGCCGCAAAACTGATATGTCGGCACCGGCTATTTATTTGATTTGCCTGGCCGATTGCGTACAATTTAATTTTGCCAAAGGCCTGGGCGAGCTCAACGGGGAGCAGTTTGAAGAACTATACGATGGCCGCGAACGCCTGAACGAATGGGAGTTTGAACTGGCCACCGAAGCATGGCAACTATATGTACAGGGCGATGCCACCGAACTGGAAAAATGGCTCGGCGAAAATAGCTTTTGGGGTGGTGTGCCTTTACTGAAACCCGCTTTACAGGCCCATTTGAAGCGTTTACAGGTGACTGAAACCGGCCTGGGTTATATTGAACAGCGACTGCTGGACATTTACAATAGCGGCGCTAAAACACGTTCATCCATATACGCCACCTTTTGGAACGAAGATAAAATATTCGGGATGGGCGATACGGAGATAGATATTTACCTTGACCGCCTGCAACAAAAGCAGCTTATCAACCTATAAATATGACCAACACTTATATCATTAGCGGTGCCGGGAGCGGCATCGGGCAGGCTATCGCGCAAAAGCTGGCGCAGGATAGCAATACCTGTATATTGCTGGGTCGCGATGAGCTAAAATTACAACAAACGCTGCAAAGCCTGCCCGCGGGTAGTCATAGCCTGCTGATAGCGGATATCCGGGATCAAAAAAGTCTTGCCCGTGCTTTTGAGCAACTGGGTAATGTGGCCGTGAACGGACTGGTAGCCAACTCAGGTATCGGCGGCGAAAATTACTGGGGCGATGATGACCGCTGGGCAGATATCATCAATACTAACCTTACCGGTACTTATAATTTTGTGAATACATTTTTACCAGGGCTGCGGAATACAGCAGGGGAGAGACATATCCTCATTACCTCGTCGGTATTGGCACGGTTGGGTGTGGCCAACTATTCGGCCTATTGCGCCTCAAAAGCGGGATTGCTGGGATTGATGCGCTCATGGGCAGTCCAATTCGCCCCCGAGAATATATTGGTGAACGCCATTTGCCCGGGTTGGGTAGATACCGAAATGTCGCAGGATGGTTTGCAGGGTATTGCTGATGGTATAGGCATCAGCAAGCAGGAATTTTATGAAATAGCTATGCAAAGCGTACCACTTCGGCGTATGAGTCAGCCCGATGAAATTGCCGGTTTGGTAGTTTACCTGTTAAGCCAGCGATCTATCACTGGGCAAACCATAGATATCAATTGCGGTTCGGTGATGAACAGTTGATCAGCGAACCGTTACCGCTATAGTAGGCGACCGGTCGCTCTCGTTCTTTAGCCTGTCGAGCGCGGTGATCACATACATATAGGTTTTGCCCTTTAGTACAGTGGTATCTTCAAAGCCTAAACCATTGTTGTATTGAATGCGCAATATGTTCTTAGGATCGTCGATGTTGATCTTTTCGCCATCGGTAAACCGGTAGATCACGTAACCATAAACGGGTTGCTCGTCGCGGGCCAGGGTAGGTGCCATCCATCTTAATTGTACATGGCCCTGTATAGCTTTTGCTGTAAGTTCCCGGGGGACATTAGGGGCAATAGAGTCGCGCCAAAGCATCACCGGCGGTAAGGCGGGGTACTTATAATAATTTTCACGAAGTGAATCGGTAAAGCCCAATGGATTGCTGGTCAACGAATTGGAGCTGAAGTAAACACTGCCCTGAACGCGTGGGTTAGCGCGCATCATATTGATCTGATCAGGTAGCTGTTTGGGGTTTTTAAAGGCCACTGTTTTACGCTCATTGATGCGATAGGCGGCCTGCCCGATATACAGGTGTCTGCCGTAGGTATTATCGCTCCACCAGTCGAGCAGTTTTTCAAAATCAGCCGAACGGTTGCCAATGGGCCAGTACAGTTGCGGATTGATATAGTCAACCCAGCCTTGTTTTATCCATTCGCGCGAGTCGGCATAATTCTCGTAATAGGATGACCCTCCACTGGTTTCAGAGCCTTCGTCATTTTGAGCTTTATTGGCCCATATACCAAAGGGGCTTACACCAAACTTGATGTCCGGATTGTGAGCGTGTACGCTGTCACCTATCATTTTTATCAGCAGGTCCACATTATGGCGGCGCCAATCCTTAATATTGTCAAAACCTTGTCCGTATTTTTTAAAGGTGTCATCGTCATTGATCTTCTGGCCGGCAATAGGGTATGGATAAAAATAATCATCCATGTGCACGCCATCAATATCATAATTATCAACCACATCCAGTATCACCTGGACAATATATTCGCGTACTTCAGGCAATCCAGGGTTGAAAGTTTTGATACCGCCATAAGTAAAAAACCAATCGGGTTTTACTTTGGTGATGTGCTGCGGACTCAAGGCACCGAAATTACCGTCAAAAGTAGCGCGATAGGGATTAAACCAGGCATGCAGTTCCATACCACGTTTGTGGGCCTCGGTTATGGCAAATTCCAAAGGATCATAGGCAGGGGTAGGTCCCTGGCCTTGTTTGCCGGTTAAATATTTCGACCAGGGTTCGCGGCTCTTGGCGTAAAAGGCATCGGCAGCGGGGCGTACCTGTAGCATTACCGCGTTAATACCAGTTTCCTGGTGCGAATTGAGTATATCTACGAGTTCCTGTTTTTGCTTATCACTTGTAAACTTAGTACTTGTGGGCCAGTCGATATTTACCACGGTTGCTATCCACACTCCCCTGAATTCCCGTTTGGGTTCAGTTTTAACTATTGGTTCATCAGACGAGGGTTCGGCCGGCTGCGCGTAAACAGTTGCGATGGTAAGCAGGGATATGGTTAGTAGTATAAAGTGGCGAAATATATGCATCAAAAGGGATTAAAGTAAAAGCTGCAAAGATATAAAACTCATAACGTTGCACTTTTATTATGAAGTATAAAATTTGCAGGTTTATTGTGATTTTAGCATATTGTATTTATTTTTAACCGTTGCCTAACATAATTGTTTACCTGTAATTCTTTTAAATATCATATTTTTAGTGTTTCAACGTTTAAATATCGTTGAGCATAAAAGTGCTGAAAAAGTAAAAATACAGGTAAAGCGGGCAATATCTATCAGTTTAGATTTGCTTGTAAATTAATCACGATAGTTAAATTGCTGCATTTTTTTAAAACAGCTTTGCTTTTTAACTGTATTAAAACATTAAACATTTAATTGCTATGGAAAATCAATCCGGTCAACCATCTAAGAAAAACTCTAACGTCATTTATTTCCTCATCGTGGTGGTATTGGCTCTATTGGGTACAGATGTATATCTGTATTTGCAAAAAAACAAGTCAGATACTAAAATCGTGTACCAGCATGATGAACAAACCCGCCTGCAAACAGAATTGGACAGTCTTGAATCGCAAATTGAGCAGGTAAACACCGGCAAAGCCAAACTGTCGGCAGCATTGCAGGCCAAAAATGATTCGTTGCAAGCCAAGATCCATGTGTTAAGAACACAATTGGCTAAAGGTAAATTAACCAAGGCCGAACTGGCCAAAGCCCAGGAAGATGTAAAACAATTAAGGTATTTTGTAACTAAATACACTGCAGACATCGACGAATTGAAGAAACAAAATCAATCCCTGACAACAGAAAGGGATACCCTAAAAACCAACCTGGCTACGGTAGCTAAAAAGGCCGATACACTCACCAAGCAAAACCAGGATCTGGACGCGAAGGTGAAAGTGGCGCAGGCGCTCAAGCTGGCCACGTCAAATGTGGTAGCCTATAAGGTTAAAAGCAGCGGTAAAGAGGTTGATGTTACCCGTGCCAGCCCTGCTAAAAAGATCAAGATCAATTTTACAGTGGCCAGCAATAGCATCGCTATAAAAAGCATGCACGATATTTATGTGCGTATTATTGACCCAACCGGCAACCTGATAACCCCTGCCGATGGCGGAACTTTCAGCGCTGACAACCAGGATCTGCAATACACCTATAAAACATCAATTGATTTTAAGGATGATGGCAGTCAATATACTATTGACTGGGTAAACCCCAACCTGCCATTCCAGAAAGGCACTTACACCGTATTGCTTTATGCCGATGGTGGTACCATGGGTAAAACAGGCTTTACACTTAAATAAGCTTATCAAAACGGATATATAAAGCCCCGTTCCGGTATCTGGAACGGGGCTTTATGTTTTTTGTCATCCTGAGCGATAGCGAAGGATCTGTTTAGTAATATGCATGGTCGCGAATAGATCCTTCGTTCTTCAGGATGACAATGTTAATGGGCTTACAAATTAAAAAAGGTATATTCTAACCGTACCAGGTACATGTTCTTGCTGTTGCGAAGCATGTCATTATAAAGCGGTGTACGGTATGATAGGTCCAGGCGGCAAACACTGTTAAAAATAAACTGTACCGCGGGCGCAACATCCAGGTAGCTTTGTCCATGGCCCGGGTTGGTTTTACCGAGCAGTTCGGCATACAGGTTAACATTGGTTTGCTGATAGTCCTTATAATTTTTAGGGAATAATAGATACCCGGCCGATAAAGTATAGGCTATCGCGTTACGGGCCTGTAAAGGTGTAAGGTCATAGCCGCCACGATTGTCAAAAGCGCGCAGATAACTTGCCGAACCGGATAATGCCAGCTTGTGCAAAAGTTGGGTAAACACTACACCGCTTTGCAGGCCGGAATTATCACCCTCCAATGTTATTTCCTGGTTAACAATAGGGTTATTGATGCTGGATGCTTTAGCAAAAAAAGCTCCACGGAAATGCTTCTGTACGGTATCTATAGATAAAAAACGGTATTTAGCATATACGCTGCCTCCTTCAAAATGTTGATTGTTGTGGTAATAATCGGATGCATACAGTGATCCGTGAACCATTAAATACCTGCTCACACCATACATGGCCTCAAAACTTGTACGGTTTTTATAGTCGGGTTTAAAAAATCCCTGGTTCTCTAAACGTAAGCCCAGGGAGCCAGTAGCCATGTTGCTGGCTGGTTCGGTATTTACATACAGCTCCTGCGAAAATGCAGAGCATGCCAGAGCCATAAGGCCGATAGCCAATATCAATTTCTTCATGGTTGTTTTGCTTAATGAAGATTATATAGCTAAATGATAGATGCGACCGCTTGCGGGGGCAGTATCAGTAACCTGGCCCAAATATTTTTTGGATACTGATTTGGGAGCGAAGCCATTATCAACAACAGTGAAGTTTACATTGCCATTGATAGCTTTATCCGTTGGATTCAACAACTTGTAGGTATCACCGCCATAGCTGAAAAGATTATTAGCAATCTTGGTATTGTCAAAGTTAAAAGTGGCTTTTAGGCTGTTTACCGAGAATCCTGATCCCTGAACCTTTTTGCTGATCTGCTCAAAATTTACGGGCACATCACTTTTAAAGGTAATAAGATATAAGTTGTGCATCAGGTCGGTCTTGATCTCGCTTACAAAAGGAAGAGTGCGCAATGCTTTTTCGGTGGATTTAGCGCATAACGCACAGGTAAGGCCGCTAACCTGCAGCTCGGCTTTAGTGAACTGGGCTTTTGCAGCTGTAACACTAAATACAAAAAGTACGATGAATATTTTTAGAGTTTTCATTTTGATCTTTTAATTAATTGTTGGAAAATAAACTACCGGTAGTTTTACCGGGTATGCTGTAGATAATTAATGTTGATCAAATACGGAAAATGCAGTTTTTAATAAATGTGGCTATGTTTTGCCAGGGCATGCCAGGTGGCCCGCGTTCCAGGGAGGGGCTGGCAAATGATTGCCTGGAAGGTGTAAATAGTCCGTTGAAAGATAAACGGGGTACATCAAACCCAAAAAGTTTGGAGATAATGGAAACCGGTTCAATCTGGTGGGCGTCCTTTACTTTGATCTGTAGCTGCTTATCCTTGCAGCATTTCATTTTGCCGCAAGTCTGCGCCATTTTACAACTAACGGCCGGCGAATCAATTTTAACAGAAGCTATCTGCGTACCACAATAATGCAGATTAAGAGCAAAGCCCAGCACTGTAACGGTGTACAGCAAGGTCAATAATAAAGCTCCTGATCTTTTTATCATAAAACAAAAATAACGGATTAACTCGTTGATTACAAATTGTTTTTATGTATTACTCAAATATGACCAAACCGTATATAAGCACAGAGCACCGGACCCTCGCGGCCCGGTGCTCTGAAATTAACTTGATCTTATTATGTGGATATGGTTATTATTGGGCAGCTTGTTTAGCCTGCTGTTTCATTTGATCATTTGCCACAATTACTATTTCAACCCTGCGGTTTTGGGCACGACCCTCAACTGTGGTATTATCAGCAATTGGTTCGCTTTCGCCTTTGCCGGAAGTGGTTAGGCGTGATGGGCTCACATTATTGCCTGCAATGTATGATTTTACAGATTCGGCTCTTCTTACAGAAAGATCCATATTATGTGAATCTGAACCGGTGTTGTCTGTATGACCAACTATTAAAATGTTAGTGTTTTGATTGTTTTGTAATGAAGTAGCCAGTTTTTGCAGGTTACTTTGTGCAGCTGGCTTAAGATCGGCCTTATCGGTATCAAATAATATGCCCGAATCAAACTTAACCAAAATACCCTCACCTTCGCGTGTAACAGTAGCCCCCGGAACGGTTTGTTTTATTTCGGCAGCCTGTCTGTCCATGTTACGACCAATAAATGCACCGGCAGTACCACCTACGGCACCACCAATAATGGCTCCCAAGGCGGTGTTACCTGCTGCTTTACCAATAAAAGCACCTATTGTACCACCCGCACCGGCACCAATTGCCGCGCCTTTTTGTGTTTTGGTTAATGAATCGCAACCTGAGCCTAAAATACCTACAGTGGCTAAAGCCAAACTCAGGGTGGCTATCTTAATTCGAAGAGTTTTCATATATAATTATGATATGTTTTATATATCATTTGCAAAGCCAATGCCAAAAACAGCAAAAAACGGTGATTGTTTTTTAAAGCTCGAAAAAGCTTACTGTGGCTATATTTTTTTAATGTTTAGGAAAGTAATTTTCATGTGGGCGAAAGACTTTTTGTCGGAACCTTAAAAAATGGCTTATTTTTAGTACAAGTAATGTAAAATTGTCGATACAAATAATTGCCGCAGATGCGCTTAATGAACCACAATGAGCGTAGCCGGAAATATGAGTTTAAAGGTGCTGCCGATGTCTTTAACGGAAATTACTTCCATGTCGATATCATGGAAAGTGGCTATTGATTTAACGATGGGCAAACCCAAACCAAAGCTATCCTGCTGAAGTGATTGTCTGAACTTTTTAAAACGGTTAAATATAAAAGGTATGGCTTCGGCGTCGATGCCTATACCGTTATCGGCTATGCTGATGATAAAGTTATTGTGCCCGGCTGTTCCGGTTATTTTGATATAACCGCCCTCGTTATTGTATTTGATAGCGTTGTTGATGAGGTTGAAAAACAAATTGAATAACAGGAATTTGTTAACATTCACCAAATTCCAATTTTCAGGAACGTCGATGCTGTAACCGATGTTTTTGTCTTGCAGGCGTATAGAAATTTCGTCATACACATCCTGGAGTAGTTCAGCTGCGGGAACCTTATCTTCTTTTAAAAATTGTTCGTTTTCAATTTGCGATATCAGTAACAACGTTTTGGTGATGCTTTTTAAACGGTTGAGTATTTTTTGCATCTCGATCAGGCGCACCTTCAGATCATCGCTGATATTCTCCTCCTCAAACATATTTTCGATCTTCGATTGCAGGATGGATATAGGGGTCATTAACTCATGCGAGGCATTGGAAATAAATTCACGTTCTTTCTGGAACTTATCAGCAATGGTTTCCATCATTTTATGGATACTGATATCCAGGTATTCAAAGTCGGTAGTGGTGGTGCGTACCTTACGATAGGAGTTAAAGTTGGGAAACTTTTGACCAACAAGCTTGGTTTTAATAATGAGCCGCAAAGGTTTGAGCACATAATTGGAGTAAAACTGATCGGCCAGAATGGTGAGTAATATCATGCCCAGCAATACCTGGAAGGCGATATTTTGCAGCGGGATACTGGTTTCGTCAAGTGTATCAACACTCTTGCCTATTTCCAGCAGGTAATTTTTGTTCTTAACTGTAAATGTGTGGCTTAGTATCCGGTACTCCAGTGTATCACCCTCGCTAAACAAGCGTTTACCTAACTTAATGGTATCTAAAAAGTAATGGGGATCCACCTCATCCAAACTAATGAATTCCTCCTTGAGGGGAAGATAACTTCCATAGGCCTCGCCATTTTCGATGTAGGTTTCAATGCCGTGGCTTTTTACTATTTGCAGCAGCTTGTTTTTTTGTTTAATGAGTTTACTGTCGACATAATTACTGCTTATATTTTTGATCAATACGGGTACCAGCAATACAAACAGTACTACGATCACCAGTTTTGAGATGGCGTTAAAAAGGGTAAGTTTTGTTCTGAGTCTCAATAATTAAGCGTTGATCTTTATTTTATAACCCAGGCCCCGTACTGTTTCCAGCCAATCGGGCGAGGCGAAGACGTTTAACTTTTTCCGTATATTTTTAATGTGGGCATCAATATAGTTGGAGTCGTAATCATTATTTACCACACTGCCCCATATATGTTCGCTTAACTGCATACGGGTTAAGGTCCTGTTTTTGTGTAAAATTAAATAGGCTATCAGGTCAAATTCCTTTTTGGTAATCGTATTTACAACGCTATTACCATGCGATATAGTACGATTGGTCAGATCGATCAGGAACTCTCCCAATTCAATCGTGTTATTTTTTACCCCAAATTTGCGGCGTATAATAGCCTGCATACGGCTTTGAAGCTCCAGCAACGAAAATGGTTTAGGCAAATAATCATCGGCTCCCAGATCAAGCCCTTTGATGCGATCATTAATTTCGGCACGGGCGGTAAGTATGATGCAGGCGGCTTCAGAATCTACCCTTTTGGCCTCTTTTAACAGATCCAGACCATCATAATCTGGCAGACCGAGATCTATCAGGATAAAATCATACAGGTTAACGGCGATTTTTTCGGAAGCCGATGTGCCGTCAAAACATACATCGCAGATGTAGTTATAATTGGTCAAAAATATTTCCAGTTCCTGTGCAAGCGCGCGTTCATCCTCAATGATCAATACATTCATACGCCGTTAATAAAAAAGGTAGTAAAATGTAAAGTTAAAAAATGATTCCCGACGGTTTTCAAGAGTTCCCTCCACATTAACAGGCATCGAATAACGCCAGGATGCCTCCAATGTATAATGCGGCCGGTTATAGGCAACAGGTACCTTAAAGCTATAATTTAGCATATTGAAGATCCTGTTGCGGCGGGCAGCACTGAGGTTGAGGTGTTCCAATACATCCGGCGGTAATACGTGCTGATAGTTATGATCAACTTCGTAACGCTGCACAAAATTCTGTGTACCCAGGATCATGTTGAATGACGGGTTGAAGGACAGGTAATCTTTATCGTCAAAAATGCTCCAGCTGCTTTCGAAATATTTTGAATTGCTGATGGTGGTAAAAAAGTCGTTCGATTTTCCGAACAGATAATCCAGAACAACGGTTGTTTTTAGAATATGCCAGTCGTAAGCGTTTTTAAGATTGATATCATTTGATGATGCCGACTTGATCACATTGGCATTTTTGTTAAATATGAACCGGGTATAGCTGGCTGCGCCCGAAAACGATTTTGAAAGTTTGTAGAAATAGCCGCCACCCACATCAACCTCATCAACGGGTGCATACCCCAATACTTTGAGTACCGAACCGTATACAAATATGCCCGATTTACTGTTATATATAGCATCGCCGGTAACAAAGGGATACTTGATAGGGCCGGTACGACCGAAAAATAAAGCATCACTGCCATAACTTACACCTACAGAAACCGATCTTTTTCTGACAATGGTGTCGGTATCGGCAGTAAGCCGATAGTTGTGACCTGTAGTCAGAACGCTCCGATCAATACCTGCAGCGTATAGGGCATTGCTGCCGGCAATAAAAAAAAGTAAGCAAAGGTACTTCATCAATAATTGGTAAGTTTTTTATTAACCTGTTAATTGCCATTTCTTCGGGGTATCTCCGGAGGGCGTTCCATGCCCTCGGGCCGGCGTTGTCTTTTGGGTTTGGGTTTAGAGGGCACGGGTTCCCCTGAATCATCAACCTTTGTTGGCTTGGCCTGCTTTTTTGGTTTTGCTACCTCTTTAATTTTATTTTTTTCATCCTTCGCGTTTTTTGCCAATATCGTATCCGCCAGAATTTTATTGTGCTGAATGGTTATGATTTTGCTATAAACGGGGTCTGACAGACTGTTTTTAGCGCCGGCAAACAATAAACATGGTGCAAATATTAATATCAGGACAATATACGCAAACCACTTTATCATTGAGGGGAAGAAAAACTTAAAATTATTTTCAAATATCGGTCAATTTAAACAGTTAAATCCAAGGGGAGGGATACTGTTAATAAAAATACCACCTGCTTCGGTATTTTGTATACAAAATGCCCAGGTAGATAAGTAACGAAGTTGCAGGTTTGCCAGAATAATTATGATATGTTTATATATAAATGCTTGTATCAGATACTAACATCCTTTGACGTATAAATACGGTTTTGGTCGTCAATAATAATACAGGCAATTTGGTTTAGTTGGTTGATCAGGTATAGGCCTGCGTTAACGCCAATGTTGATTAATGGCGAAGCCATGGCATCAGATAGTTCGGCTGTTGGGCTGATGATGCTTACACTGGTGATCTCGCTTACCGGGAACCCCTTTTTGGCAGCCATTACGCTTACAAATTTTTTGTTGCTGATGCTGGCATATTTTTCGGCATTAACCGATGTGGCAAAAGCCATATTGGTAATATCCAAATGAGCAAATGGTTGTTTTCTTTGTTCAGGATCGGCAGCGGCAACTGTCCACGGTTTTTGATTGGCTTGTGTACCCCAGGTCAGCAAATCGCCGCCTGCATTGATAACACCACTGCTTACGCCATTCATTTGTAAAATGTATTTGGCGCGGTCGGCGGCGTAACCTTTACTGTTGGCGCCAAAACCAATGCGCATGCCTTTTTCCTTTAAAAAAACGGTTTGTTTAGCGGCATCAACCACTACGTTCTTATAATTGGTAAGCATCACTGGTGAAGGTGCTATTTTAACATCAGCATTTTCGGCAAGCGCAGCATCGTCACCGGTATAACCGGTGCCGGTAAAGTAAGTTATGTCAAAGGCTCCGTGTGTAAGCTCCGATATTTGAAGCGCCCTGTCAATCAGTCTGAAAATTTCAGCATTCGCTTTTACAGGTTCGATACCCGCGTTGCGGTTGATCTGGTTAATATGACTGTCTTCGCTAAAAGCCGACAGTAATTTTTCAACGCGGTTAATTTCGTTGATGGCAATATCAATTTGTTCATCGGCCAGTAGAGGATCATTCCCAACTATACTAATTTCAAATTTATCACCCATTAAGCGTACACTACGCCTGTAAGTGGTTAAATTATTGGTTAAAGTTTTTACTGCCAGCATAAATAAAATTTAGTTATTGTCAAAAAAATAAACAGTGTCATGAAGAGCTAAAAGCAATACGCATGTGTTGTCAAAAGTGCTACATCATCGCTGTACAAAAACTAAAGTAGCCCCCTTATATGAAAATAAGATGAAAAACGGATTGTAATTATCGCATCGCGACAGTTTTCACATTTTTTAACAATTGGATTACAGTTGGTTAGATGGAATAGGTTGCCTGTAAATTAAAAATGCCATAAGCATGTTGCTTATGGCATTTTTATATATTATCAAAAGACCCGCCCCGACGTCGAAAATCGGATAGAACGTCTTTTAAACTACCGTTCCTTCTTTTAGCTTTTCAGCATTTTCGGCAAACTGTAAAGCCTCCATAATTTCCTGCAGATCGCCATTCATTACGCCGGGCAGATTGTATATGGTAAGCCCGATGCGGTGCTCTGTTAAACGACCCTGCGGATAGTTATAGGTACGAACCTTGGCAGAGCGATCGCCGGTTGAAACCATGGTTTTACGCTTTTTAGAGGTTTCTTCCAGGTGTTTTTGCAGTTCCATTTCATAAACACGTGAACGTAATACCTGCAAAGCCTTATCGTAATTTTTTAACTGCGATTTTTGATCCTGGCATTGGGCTACGATACCGGTAGGGATGTGGGTTAACCTAACAGCCGAGTAAGTAGTATTTACCGATTGCCCGCCTGGTCCCGATGCGCAGAAAAGGTCCTTGCGGATATCACTTACCTGCAGATCGATATCAAATTCATCAACCTCTGGTAATACCACAACCGAAGCGGCCGAAGTATGCACCCTGCCCTGGGTTTCGGTATCCGGTACACGTTGCACACGGTGAACACCCGATTCATATTTAAAGTTGCCGTAGGCATCTTCGGCATTTATGTTGAACACAATCTCTTTATAGCCGCCGCTTGTACCTTCGGTGTAATCAACCAATTCAGTTTTCCAGCCGCGTTTTTCGCAATAACGTATATACATGCGGTAAAGGTCGCCGGCAAACAGGGCTGCCTCATCACCACCCGTACCACCGCGGATCTCGACCATAGCATTCTTGCTGTCTTCAGGATCTTTAGGAATCAGCATCAGGCGGATGGTTTCTTCCATTTCTTCCTGCTGAGTTAATAGCTCATCCAGTTCTGATTTGGCCATTTCACGAAACTCTTCGTCTTTTTCTGTAGCCAGTATCTCTTTATTAGTATCAATATTGCTCATGATGTTGCGGTAAATGTTATACTCATCAACAATTTTGGCAAGGTCTTTATATTCCTTATTCAGCTGGGCAAAGCGTTTCATATCCGACATTACTTCCGGATTGCTCAATTCGCCTTCTACGTTTTTCCAGCGTTGAAATATCAGCTCTAATTTCTCTAACATATATTATACTCAATATTTATTGCTTAACTGCAGTTAGTGATAGGTCCGGCCAGGAAAGTTCTTTATGTTTTCGATCGGGTTACAGGCATACTGCAAAAAGCGCACAAAAATACATATTTTCAGGCATATATAATTCAGTGTATTGTAAGTTATAAGCATGGGGATTTTGAATGGATTGATACAGACATTGTCGGTGCTTAAATTATTCCTATATTTATGCATCAACTTAAATCTTATTATCATGGGTGGATTAGGCGCACCAGAAGTCATTCTTATTCTTATAACACTTGGCACTTTAATCATCTTCCCGGTATGGGGATATAGAGCAGGTTTAAACAGGACAATAGGACCTATGGGAGGGCTGCTATTAGGGCTGTTTTTGAGCTGGATTGGCGTAATTATAGTTTATTGCACCAAAAGGGTTGATGAGCAAGAGTTCTATAACTTTCCTAATCAGTCATCAACAGATGAATTGAAAAAATACAAATAGCTATTAGATAGCGGTGCAATAACGGAAGCGGAATACCAAATTCAAAAGCCAAAGTTTTAAATTCAAACTGAGATTAAAGCTTTTCAAAATGCTTTAGTTGGAGTTCAACCCCGTCAAATTCGGCGTAGGTGTTGTAGTTAACCCATTCGCCCAGGTTAATGTAACGGCTGTTGGGGTTTAGCTGTATATCCAGCGGCAGGTGCCGGTGACCGAAAATAAGATAATCGTAAAAATTGGTTTGTAGTTCTTCGCGGCAAAAGGTAACCAGCCACTCCTGTTCGCCGGGTTTGGGATTTTCCTTTTTCTGATTACTGATCCGGCTGTTGGTCGACCAATAATTGGCTATACCCACCCCCAGGTTTGGATGTAGCCGCGCAAAAAGCCATTGACAAAAGCCGCTCCTGAAAAAGTTTTTCAGCACTTTATAAAAGCCGTCGCCCGGGCCAAGGCCATCGCCGTGGTGCAGGAAAAACTTTTTGCCATTCCGTTCTATCTTCAATTCATTGCTGATGATAATCGCCCCGAACTCCTTTTCAAAATAATCAAACATCCACATATCATGGTTGCCTTTAAAAAGGTAAAGTTTTACACCGGTATCAGTAAGTTCGGCCAGTTTGCCTAAAAAACGGATATAGCCTTTAGGAACCACGGTTTTATATTCAAACCAAAAATCAAATACATCGCCCATTAAAAACAGTTCGGCGGCATCGGCTTTAATGCTATCCAGCCAGCGAACTATCCGGTCTTCGCGTTTACGGCTTTCGGCATAGCCGCCTGCGCCCAAGTGAAAATCAGAAGCGAAGTAAAGTTTGTTACGGATTGGCATACCCGGCAAAAATACATTTTAAGCACGAAAGGAGAAAACCCACCAACCCACTGCATTTAATAAGGCAAACATCCCGGCTTCTTTATCGTTGTATAGCTATTAAACCAATAAAATGATGACAAACCCAGAAAACCCAAACCTCGACGACGCTCAGGAAGATAAAGACCCCGGCAATGAATTTGAACAAGGCGAAGAACATGATACCGGCAATCAACTGCTTGATGCCGATGAACCTAATATCAGCGCGCTGGAGGCTGCAAGCCGTGCATCAGAATCGGCCTTTACGCTAAACTTCGAGGATGGTATAGCGCCAAAGGCTGATCAGCAAGAAGGTAAAAAACCAAATAGTCAGTTGGGTACTTAAACATCCTAAAAGCCTCATCCCAACCCTTCTCCAAAGGAGAAGGGCTTAAAAAAACAAATAACAATCATTTTGCTAATCAAAGTCCTCTCCTTTGGAGAGAATTATTACATGAGGGCTTCGCCGTTAGGTGAGGTTATATTTGTAAATATGTTATGACTCATGCCATAACTTCGATGCTTTGAATTATAATTACAGGAATAAAACCATCGAACAAAAAATGCTCATGAAAAAGATATTAAGCTCTGCTGCTTTGTTGTTTATGTTTGCCGGAGTGGCAAATGCGCAGCATGCTTTTAATGCCACAGAATTTAAAAACAACCTGGGTAAAACAGGTACCCTTTGCGATACCGTTTATTCTATGAAAATGGTAAGCGATACCCTCACGCTATTAAACCTGGGCGGAGCTTATCCGCATCAGAAATATACTATAGCAGTAAAGGGTAAAACAACGTTGGACCTGCAACATATCAAAGGCAAGCAGGTTTGCGTAACCGGAACTTTCGAAATGTTTAAAGAACAGCCCGAAGTAGTGGCCACGCAGCCCCAACAGATAGAGGTTCATTAAAATAAAAAGAGATTGTACCATCAATCAGATTGACCACCCCTGTGTTACCGATAAATTGAAATTTAGCCGGTAATATTTATGGAAAAAGTGGGTTTACACTTTTTTACGATAAAAATACATAATTAATTGATTATCAGATAAATAAATCAATGTTAACCATGAATTGTGTAAACCATGTAAACCCACTTTGGAGTCAGTTCAACCCCAAACTACATATCGCTTCAATAGCTGAATAAGTCAAAAAAAAAGAGGCTGATCATGATTGATGATACAGTCTCTTTTTATGTATGCTAAACAGATTTGTCTGTTTTATTTCAATTAAAATTCTTTTACTAAACCAAACACAACCTGAAGTTCGGTCATCGGTTGTTTGGTAACTATACGGCCCAGGCTGCTGGTGCGGCTGGTAGTAGAAATAGTTGGACCGTCCGACTTAATATAGTTGCCTTTCAGTAACAGGTCCCAGCCAGATCCCATGTCAAAACGAACATCTGCACTGCCTCCGTAAGCAAAGGCTGTACCTTTTGAGCTTTGTTGGGTAAAGGTTCCGGTTTGTGCCGGTACTCCGGTAATAGCAACCGCTATACTTGGCGTGGCGGTGTTTTTAATAGCACCTGCCGATGCCCTCAGGTCAAACCGTAAGCGATGGTATACAAATGTATATTGCGGGCCGAGCAAAATATTATAGCTTCTGTACCGCTTATCGGCAGTAACGGTTGAACCGTCGGCTTTAAAATCATCAGTATATCCCTGTGAAAGTATTTGATCATCATTATAGGTTAAATTACCCTGATCTTGTTTGGATACGGTAAAACCTACGGCAAAATGTTTGTAAAAATAAACGGCTCCATCAACACCCAATACAACCCCGTTTTTGGCAAACCCGGCTTTTGTATTACTGTAATTGGTGCTCTTAAAGTCGCTCAATGGACGCGACTGACCACCAAATATGCCAATATAACTTTTAAGTTTAGCTGGTTCGTCGCCGTCGGCTTGACTATCCTGAGCCTGTGCGTTAAACACTATCAGCATCATGAGGGCTGCCGTAAGTAATGTAAAGATTTTTTTCATGTTATAAATTTGTACTAACAACTTGTATAAGTTTGCCGCTTACCATCTTATCCGGTTTAGCAAACGTGTAAAAAAAAGCATTATTATCAATAAAGGCGCAGATAGTAAAAATCCATTGTAAATAAATAATTACATCCAGAGCACGTTATCAATACAAACCGGGCTAAATAACCTGGCTTTGGCTTGTTTTCGTAATCGGGGGCTAATATAGCTTGCCCCGTTCAATTAAATAGCAGGATTAATTAAAATTAACAACTTTTAACCTTTATTATGCCCGAACGCTTGTTGGCATAATGCCCAAATCCCTATCTTTAGTTTTCCTGTAATTTAAAATCAACATGAAACTAACTACCTGTTTATTTGCAATGGCTGTTTTATTTTGCAGCTATACCCATGCACAACAAATGACTATAAAAACGCTACCCTACCCCCAAACCAAAAAAGTTGATACCGTTGATACTTACTTTGAAACCAAAGTGCCCGACCCATACCGCTGGTTAGAAAACGACCAGGCCGCAGATACCAAAGAATGGGTGAAAGCCGAAAATAAGGTTACCCAAAACTACCTGGGCCAGATCCCGTACCGCGAAGAAATACACAAACAGCTGGAAACGTTGTGGAACTATGAAAAATACAGCGCGCCGTTTAAAGAAGGCAAATACACTTATTTTTATAAGAACGATGGCTTGCAAAGCCAGTCGGTTTTGTACCGGCAAATAGGTGATAACGGTACGCCCGAGATGTTTTTAGATCCCAATAAATTTTCGGCCGATGGTACTACCTCGCTGCAGGGGATAGATTTTACCAAAGATGGCGACCTGGCCGCTTACCAGATATCCGAAGGCGGATCTGACTGGCGCAAGGTGATCGTGATTAAAACCGCTGATAAAAGTGTGGTTGGCGATACCCTCACCGATATCAAATTCAGCGGCCTGGCCTGGAAAGGTACCGATGGTTTTTATTACAGCAGTTATGATAAACCTAAGGCTGGCAGTCAGCTATCGGGCATGACGCAGTATCACAAATTATACTACCACAAACTGGGTACACCGCAAAGTACCGACAAGCTTATTTTTGGCGGCGATAAAACCCCGCGCCGCTATATTGGCGCTTACCTTACCGAAGATGAACGCTTTTTGGTGATCACCGCCGCCACATCAACCACCGGGAACGAACTGTATATTCAGGATCTGAGCAAGCCCGGCAGCAGCATTGTAAACGTGATTGATAATTTTGATAACCAGCATTCCATACTGGATAATGTGGGCAGCAAGCTATATATCCTCACCAATATATATTCGCCCAATTTTAAAATTGTTACCGTTGATGCTGCCAACCCAACCGTAACGCATTGGCAAAACCTCATCCCCGAAACCAAAAATGTATTAAGCGCCACAACAGGCGGTGGCAAGATCTTCGCGGAATACCTGCAGGATGCCACTTCTTTTGTGCAGCAGTATGATATGAATGGCAAACTGGAACGTACCATCACGCTGCCATCGGTAGGTACCGCTTCTGGATTTGGCACCAAGAAGGCCGAAAAAGAAACTTATTACACTTTTACCAATTATGTATATCCCACCACTATTTTTAAGCTGGATATTGCCACGGGCAAATCAACTCTGTATAAAAAATCGGGGGTGAAATTTGATCCTGAACAGTACGAATCAAAACAGGTGTTTTATACCTCGAAGGATAAAACAAAGATCCCGATGATCATCACCTATAAAAAAGGTACCGTGCTTAATGGCCAAAATCCTACCTTATTATATGCTTATGGTGGTTTTGGTATCAGCTTAACCCCGACCTTCAGTACATCAAATATTATATTGCTGGAACATGGCGGCATATATGCCGTACCTAACCTGCGTGGCGGCGGAGAATACGGCGAAACCTGGCACCGCAAAGGCATCAAAATGAAAAAGCAAAACGTATTTGACGATTTTATTGCCGCGGCCGAATACCTTATCAAAAATAAATATACCTCTAAGGAACATCTGGCGGTATCAGGCGGTTCCAACGGCGGCTTACTGATAGGCGCCATGATCACCCAGCGTCCGGATTTGTTTAAAGTAGCCTTCCCCGCAGTGGGCGTTTTGGACATGCTGCGTTATAACAAATTTACCGCAGGGGCCGGCTGGAGCTATGACTATGGCACCGCCGAAGATTCCAAGGAAATGTTTGAATACCTGTATAACTATTCGCCATATCATGCCTTAAAACCGCAGGAATATCCGGCAACCATGGTAACCACCGCCGATCATGACGACCGTGTGGTACCGGCTCACTCCTTTAAGTTTGCCGCACGCCTGCAGGAATACCAAAAGGGCACGGCTCCGGTACTCATCCGTATTGAAACCAAAGCGGGCCACGGTGCGGGTCAAAGTACGGCCCAGGTGATCAGCGGCCAGGTTGATAAATGGGCATTCATGTTCTGGAATATGGGGGTTAGGTGGTAGGAGGTTCGGAATTTGAGTGAGGAGTTATGAGTATAACTACGAGCGGAGCAACGTGCTATTCCCCTCTTGAGAGGGGGGAGGGGTGTGTTCTTAAGCGCGTATAAACACACCCCTGCAACAACACAGTCCAACGCGCCCCCTCTCAAGAGGGGAATAGCCCATGAAAAGACAGCATCTATACTAATTCAAGAGGTGTAGCCCCTAATGGGGCAAAAAACCTTTTGGTTCTATTTCTACAAATATGTAGTCCCTACGGGACATGAAATACAGCCACATTTGCAGCTTAAATTGTTGCTCTATGTCCCGTAGGGACTGCATATTTGTAGAAAATAATTGTAAAAATTTGGTGTGCCCCGTAGCGGGCTACCCCTGCTGTCATTTGATGGGCTATTACTCTCAAGAGGGGAGTTTTGGAATAAAGAGAATAAGTTTATGAAACATTTTTTTATTGCTGCACTATTACTATGCAGCATTTCGACTTTTGCCCAATCCAAAAAAACAAATATCAATGTTGTTTTTATAGGAAATAGCATTACACAAGGGGTACAAATGAGTGATCCGGCTACGGATGCACCACCCGCTACTGCCATAGCCTGGTTGCGCAACCACGCAAACCTGGGCACGGTGGAGTTTAGCAACCAGGGTCACAGTGGTTATACAACCCTTGATTTTTTACCCGGGACTAACACGTTTGCCCAGGTGGAGCAAGCCGCTGGTGCCTTTACGGATAAAGAAGCCTTGCTCATATTTTCAATGAAGCTGGGCACTAACGATAGCGCTATTCAGGGCCCTCACGGCGCGCCGGTATCGCCGGCGGATTATATCCAAAACGTAAAGACCATTACGGAGAAAATCCTAACCGATTTTCCAAAAGCTATCGTTATCTATCAGCATCCTATCTGGTATAGCCCTAATACTCATAATGGCGCCAGATATTTACAGGAAGGTTTGTCCCGCCTGCAAAGCTACGTGCCCAAACTGGATAGCCTGGTGTCTGCTTATAGCGCAATCAACCCCAACCACGTTTTTGTAGGGGACAAGAAAGCATTCAATTACTTTAAAAAACATCACCTTACCGATCTGATACCGGAAAAGGGTAACCAGGGTATATTTTATCTGCACCCCAACAAGCAGGGAGCTTTGGTACTGGGTGAATTTTGGGGTAAGGCGATTGAGAAGGTGGTGAAAGAGGATTTTTAATAGACAGAGCTATTTATTTGATTTTAACTAAAAGAAAATCAAGTACTTTTTTGAATTTATCGGTTGTCTGTTTGCTGATATTGATATTTTCTCCTTTTATTAATAATTCCTGTATACTACGATGAAAATTAACTTTAGTAACCTTAGTTTCATCACCATAGAAATGACTTTGAATTTTTTCAATATCTTCTTCGGTATATAAAGATTCCAATCCCGAGTTTGACCAATCCAAATCGATATCCTCGTAGGTATAAATCGAATTTTCGATGCCCAGTCCGAAATTTTTAATATATCGATCTTTCTGTAGTAACCCTTCTTTGTCAGAATCTAACAATATTATAAAGGACTTACCCCAACCCAAATAAAGACTTATTATACTATCTAAACTACTTGCAGATGTTCCTGGTATAAAATTTAGACTTTTTTTAGAGTCGTACTTTAAAATTTTTTGCATATAGTTATATGAGTAAAAATCGTTTTTTCCCTCAACCAAAACACTTTTATTAATAAATTCTAAATTACTTGGAGCGTAATCGAGCACATCTAAAATTGGTTGAAAATAGCTTTTCTGTTCAGGATGATTTACTGCAAATTCTCGATATGATGTTGCTATGATTTTTGTTTTACTTGAATTAAAGTTCTCGGTATCATTTAAGTAATCTAATCCATCATTTTTAACAACATAAGTATTTTCTAGCCATAAAGGGTTAATTAGATGATGGCTGTGAGTTGTGTATATTACTTCTGGTAATCTTTCAAAACTTTGCAATAGTTGCGATTGAGCAGATGAGTGTAAATTTGAAGCGGGCTCGTCTAATAAAAAAAGAGAGTTTTTATTATTGCCGTTTCTATAAATCCTAAACTGAGTTAATAATAAAAAAACAAAGAACCATCTAAAACCAAGGGATCTTTCATTGATAAGATATTTTCCGTCAGAGTCTTTTATCAGTAACTGAAGATAGATACCTAACTCGTCATCATCCTGTTTAACAATAATTTCTTTTTTAAATATTTTTTTGTTGAAAATCTTACTCCAACCTTCAAAAACCTCTATAGTAATTTTGTTCCCCATTTTGTCCAAAACACTTTCAAGATGATTTTTGTCATTTTTATCACTTGATCTTGCTCTTTTTACAATATGGGTTTCAATATTTAATTTATTGTCTAAGGAATCTAAAATGTCTTGAATAACCGCTTTGTAGAACTTATGCTTTTTATCACCAACAGATTCTTCGAGGTAAATTTTGTTCGGAAATTCAAAAAGGAAATTAGGGAAATAGAGAATATTGGGGATTAGACTCCTAATTAATGTCAAAGCTATTCTTGCAGTAATATTATCTATTTTTCGTACGACAGATCCACCCCTTTTTTTTCCTTCCATCGAATGAGTCCATTCAAAAACATCTTTAGTAGGGTCACTTTTTGAGTCTTTGAAATAGTATTTTTGAGTAAACGAGAGCTTGTTTATTTTTTTAGTCAAAATGATATTTTTCTCATTTTTGAAAAGAAGTGATATTGCGCTCTCATCATTTTCATCAAGAATTAATCCTCCCTTAATTTCTACATACCCATTAAAATTAGCTCTTTGACCTATTGGGATTATATCATGAATATCTTCAATTTTATAACCCTTTAACTCTAATGAATCGAGGGTTTCAGTTTTATGTTTGAAAAAGTTTATAGCCTCAAGTATGGTTGTTTTTCCGCTTTCATTTAGGCCAACAAAAGCATGAACATTAAAATTAGGCGATTTATTTAAGTTGATTCTTAAATACTGTATTCCCTTGAAATTTTTAATCTCAAAATATTCGAATTTCATCGTTAATAAGATTTGGTTAATAAAGATATAAATATATACTACATTACTGATAGTTCTAAGGTGAGGTTTAAATATGCGTTTCGATTTAACCATCACCATTCTTTTTACAAACCATTTTTGTTTTTTAACCAAAGAGTACCCAACTTCGCAGTCCAAAGTTTACTATGATATCGCATTATAAAAAAATAGCCCAGGAGCTTTCCATTGCCGAAAAGCAGGTAAGCGCCACAGTTGATTTGCTTGACGAAGGCGCTACCGTTCCCTTTATTTCCCGTTACCGTAAAGAGGTTACCGGCACGCTCGATGAGGTGCAGGTGACCGAGATCCGCGACCGTGTGCAGCAACTGCGCGACCTGGATAAACGCCGCGAGGCCATCCTGAAATCGCTGACCGATATGGGTAAATTAACACCCGAACTGGAAAAGCAGATCAACAAGGCTGAAACCATGGTGACGCTGGAGGACATTTACCTACCGTATCGCCCCAAACGCAAAACCCGTGCAACCACGGCACGCGAAAAAGGTTTGCAGCCCCTGGCCGACTTATTACTGGAGCAAAATAAAATTGATCTGGAAACCGCTGCCGAGGTATATATAGATGCCGAAAAAGGAGTGAACAGCATAGAAGAAGCCCTGGCTGGTGCAAGGGATATCATCGCCGAAACCATCAGCGAAAATGCCGAAGTACGTACCCGCATCCGTGAGCTGTTTATTGAAAAAGGAACTTTCCAATCAAAAGTGGTAGATGGTAAAGAAGTAGAAGGTATTAAATATAAAGACTATTTCGACTGGACAGAAGCCGTAAAATCGGCACCATCGCACCGTATCCTGGCTATGCGCAGGGGTGAAAAAGAAGAGATCCTGTGGTTGGATATTAAACCCGAAGAGGAACAAGCCATTGCCATACTGGAAGATACTTTTGTAAAAGGCATCAATCCATCCGCCGACCAGGTAAAACAAGCTATTGCCGATGGCTACAAGCGCTTGTTAAAACCATCTATGGAAACAGAAGTGCGTTTGTTTACCAAAAAGAAAGCCGATGAAGAAGCTATTCGTGTTTTTGCCGAAAATGCACGTCAGCTTTTATTGGGTGCGCCGCTGGGGCAAAAACGTGTGATGGCTATCGATCCGGGTTTCCGTACAGGCTGTAAACTGGTTTGTTTGGATGAGCAGGGAAAACTGCTGGAAAATACAGCTATCTACCCGCATACAGGAGCAGGACAGGCACGTGAAGCCGAAAAAACGGTTCAGCACCTGTTCCAAAAATATAATATCGAAGCTATTGCCATTGGCAATGGTACTGCCGGTCGCGAAACGGAAGTGTTTGTGCGCAACCTGAATTTGCCAGGCGTAGTTATTGTAATGGTAAATGAAAGCGGCGCATCTATTTACTCAGCATCTGATGTGGCGAGAGAGGAATTTCCGGATAAGGATATCACCGTAAGGGGAGCGGTATCCATAGGCCGAAGACTGATGGATCCACTGGCTGAACTGGTAAAAATTGACCCGAAATCGATAGGTGTTGGGCAATACCAGCACGATGTGGATCAGAATAAACTGCAAACCTCATTGGATGATACCGTGATGAGCTGCGTGAACGCAGTAGGCGTAGAGCTGAATACCGCATCCAAACAAATATTGGCTTATGTATCGGGCCTTGGTCCGCAATTGGCACAAAACATTGTGGAATACCGCGATCAGAATGGTGCCTTTAAACGTCGTGACCAACTTAAAAAAGTTCCCCGCCTGGGCGATAAGGCATTTGAACAGGCCGCCGGATTTTTACGCATCCACCAGGCCGAAAATCCGCTGGATTCAAGCGCGGTACACCCGGAGCGTTATAGCCTGCTAGAGCAAATAGCCAAAGATATGAGCTGTACGGTGAAAGATCTGATGAGCAACGCTCCGCTGCGTAAAAGTATTCCGCTGCAAAAATATACATCAGAAACAGTGGGTTTACCTACTTTAAACGATATCATGGCCGAGCTGGCCAAACCAGGTCGCGACCCGCGTGAACAATTTGAGGCTTTTAGCTTTACCGATGGTGTAAATGCCATTGGCGACCTGAAGGTAGGCATGAAGCTGCCCGGCATTGTAACCAACATTACCAATTTTGGGGCTTTTGTGGATATTGGTGTTCACCAGGATGGATTGGTTCACCTGAGCCAGATCACCAACCGGTACATTAAAGATCCGAACGAGGTATTGAAAGTACACCAGAAAGTAGAGGTTACCGTAACCGAGGTTGATGTGAACCGTAAGCGTATAGCTTTATCTATGAAGGAAAATGATAAAAGCGCCCCGCAGGAAAGACGAAATGACGATAGAAGGCCTGCAGGCGGCAATAACAAACCCACTTATAACAAAAAACCGGCACAGGAGCCGGAAACAGATATTGCCATAAAACTGGCGGCGCTGAAAAATAAGTTTAAGTAGGAGATAGATTAACGGCTGTCATGCTGAGCTTGTCGAAGCATGTGGGTAGGGCCTCTGCGCCCTATCCTTCGACAAGCTCAGGATGACAGCCTTCGCTTTTATATCGAGTAAATTTTATTCCAAAGTGATCTGCCTCCTGATGCTTTCTTCAAGCGAGATAAAAGTTTCGGTGCGTTGAATACCCTTAACACCCTGAATCTGTTCGTTCAAAACCTCGCGCAGGTGAGTGGTATCATGACACACGATCTTGGCGAAAATGCTCCATTCGCCGGTAGTATAATGCAGCTCAACAATCTCTTTTATAGTTTTTAGTTGCTTAACCGCTTCGTTGTACTGAGAGCCCTTTTCAAGGTATATACCCAGGAACGCTGTAATATCATACCCTAATTTCTGAGGATCTACTTCCAGGCTGGCTCCCTTTATTACACCCATCTCTTCCAACTTTTTCATTCTCACGTGTATGGTTCCGCCAGAAACGATCAACTCTTTAGCTATCTCGGTGTACGGAGTGGTAGCATTCTTCATTAATATTGATAAAATCTGGATATCAAGATTATCAATTTCTAAATTTTGAGCTTTTCTGTGGGACATAAATTTGAATATCTATATTGAAATACAAGTTTAATTAAAATTTGAATAAAAATAAAATATTTTTGTTGAAATATTTGTAAGGAATTGATGAGTCTATTAAATTTGTATCAAGCAAATGACAATTGCTTTCTGTTCTTTAAACAAAAAAACAATGTTGGGTGGTGAAATTTTTGGCAGACACACCTCCTTGTCCCGGTGGCGGAGATCATAGAAAACCCGAAGCGGGCTAACTACTCTGTGGAGGTTCGAATCCTTCCCCAACAGCGATTAAGTACAAAGTCAGGAGTCTTAAGTCAAAAGACTTAGAATTTCAGACTAAAGACTTAATACTTTACTGTAGGATGGTGAAATTTTGGCAGACACACCTCCTTGTCGCGGTGGCGGAGAAATTGGGAAACTTTCAGCAATGAAAATAACCACTCCGTGGAGGTTCGACTCCTTCTCCTACAGCTCTTCTCATAATTTAGGTTTATAATTGGTTAGTAAAGGCCCCTGCCCATCAGGGGCTTTGCTGTTTTTAAGACTTTTTTATTTTGGAACTAAGAGATTAGAATCAAGAATTAAGATAAAAATAATACTTCACCTGTTTTTTATACTTGTATTTTAAGCATTTTCTTGATTCTTGACTCTCGCTTCTTGCTTCTTTTTTCCACAGGGAAAATTTATTGTGTCTTTTTAACGCATTGTTATTATTCTATTAATAATTTTATGATAAATTTGATCTAATACTTATTATTGTAATCGATTGCGAAGCACCCCATTCCTGATCATTAAAACCCAAAAAAACCAATTGTAATAGAACCATGAAAAAAATCCTACTTCTGTTTCTTACGGCTTGTTGCTGCATCACATATCTTGCATTCAATATAGCTGGGCGCGGTAAACCCCGTGTACTTATATTTTCAAAAACAATGGGCTACCACCATGCCTCCATTGATGCCGGTATTGCAGCCGTTCAGAAACTGGGTAGCGAAAACGGGTTTGATGTAGATACTACCAAAAACGCCGAAATGTTTAACGATGAGAACCTTAAAAAATATGCTACTGTTATTTTTTTAAGTACCACAGGCGATGTGCTCAGCTACCGCCAGGAAGCCGCTTTTGAGCGTTATATACAGGCAGGTGGTGGTTATGTGGGTGTGCACGCCGCTACCGATACCGAGTACGATTGGGGTTGGTATGGTCGTTTGGCGGGCGCCTGGTTTTATGACCACCCGGGCATTCATGATAAAAGCCCTAATGTGCAGCCTGGTGTTTTAAACGTAGTGGATAACAACAACGCGGCCACTAAACACCTGCCTAAAGTATGGAAACATACAGATGAGTTTTACAGCTTTAAAAAGGCGCTTGCTCCAGATGTGCATGTACTGGTGACTATTGACGAAAGCAGCTATACCGGTGGTAAAAGAATGGGCTATCACCCCATGGTATGGTACCATGATTTTGATGGCGGACGTGCCTTTTATACCGAATTGGGCCATACCGACGAAACCTATAAAGATGCCGACTATCTTAAAATGCTGCTTGGAGGTATAAAATATGCCATCGGCGATAATAAAGATCTTAATTATTCAAAAGTTAAAACACAAACCCCTCCTGATGAGGACAGGTTTAAAAAGACACAATTATCAACAGGTAAGTTTTACGAACCTACCGAAATGACCATTTTGCCAAACCTGGATATACTGGTATTACAACGCCGGGGCGAGATTATGCTATATAACCACAGCACCCAAAAAGTAAAACAGGTAGGTGCTTTTGATGTATATTATAAAACGCTGCATACCCCCGGTGTAAACGCCGAAGAAGGGATGCTGGGCTTGGCTAAAGATCCAAATTTTGCCAAAAACCACTGGATCTATATTTATTACAGCCCTGCCGATAGCTCGGTTAACCGCCTGTCGCGGTTTACTTTTGAGGGCGATACCATCACCAAAAAAACCGAGAAAGTAATACTGGAAGTAAAGGCTCAGCGTGAGATCTGCTGCCACACCGGAGGCTCTATAGCTTTTGGTCCGGGGCCTGATAAAATATTGTTCTTCTCTGCAGGAGATAATTCTACGCCATTTGACGAGAAAAAGCAGAAATATGTAACCAGCGGTTATGCACCTTTAGACGACAGACCAGGGCACTATCAGTTTGATGCCCGCCGATCGGCCGGTAACACCAATGATCTGCGCGGCAAAATTATGCGTATCAAGATCAACGACGATGGTACTTATGATATCCCCGAAGGCAATCTGTTCCCTAAAGGAACACCAAAAACCCGCCCCGAAATTTATGTAATGGGTGATAGGAACCCTTACCGTATCTCAGTTGATCAAAAGAACAGCAACCTGTACTGGGGCGAGGTTGGGCCAGATGCGCACAATGATAGTTTAGATACCCGCGGCCCAATGGGTTATGATGAGGTGAACCAGGCCCGTAAAGCCGGGAACTTTGGCTGGCCATATTTTGTAGCCGATAATAAGCCGTATCACGTTTATGATTATGCCACCGGCACTTCCGGTGCGGCGTTTGATCCGGAGCATCCCATTAATGAGTCACGTAATAACACAGGCTTAAGGGATCTGCCACCGGCACACCCTGCATTTATATGGTACCCGTATGGGCCTTCGGCTGATTTTCCGCAGGTAGGTACAGGCGGTCGTAACGCGATGGCTGGTCCGGTTTATTATACCGATATGTATCCTGATTCAACACGTCTGCCCGATTACTATAACGGTAAGTTTCTTGCTTATGAGTGGATGCGCGGCTGGATAAAAGCGGTTAGCATGACACCAGAGGGCGACTTTGACAAAATGGAACCATTTTTCCCGAAACTGAAATCGAACTCTATGATCGATATGGAAGTTGGTCCCGATGGCAGGCTATATGGCTTAGAGTATGGCAGCGGCTGGTTCTCCCGTAATCCCGATGCCGGATTGTTCCGCATTGATTATATTAGTGGTAACAGGCCGCCGTCAATAGCTTTTGTAAAGGCGAATAAAACATCAGGCAATTTGCCCTTTGCTATTAAACTAAGCGCTAAAGCCGTTGATCCCGAAGGCGATCCTGTTAATTATTCATGGAACTTGGGTAACGGGGTTACTAAAGAAACAACAACCCCGGAATTAAATTACACTTACACCAAAGCAGGCAGCTATAATATTACAGTTACCGCTAAGGACGTACACGGCGCCAAAACCAAAAGCACGCCTATAAATGTATACGCCGGTAACGAAGAGCCGCAGGTAACGGTAAAGTTTACCGGTGGCAACAAGTCTTTTTATCTTCCGGGGGTACCTGTTAAATATGCGGTTAAGGTAACCGATGGTACTAAAACCGCCAGTGTTGATCGGAGCCGCATTTTGGTGGCTGTTGACTATATTGATGATTATAAAAAGCCCGTATCGGCAACGCAATTAGAACAAACCACGCCAGAAAACAGCGGCAAAGCCATTATGCTGAGCATGGATTGCAAAAGCTGCCATAAAGAGGTTGGTAAATCAGTAGGGCCATCATTTACCGAGGTATCGGCTAAATACAAAAAAGACCCCAAGGCAATGAACAAATTGATTCAAAAGGTGATAAAAGGCGGTGCCGGTGTTTGGGGCGAGGTACCTATGTCTGCACACCCCAGCATCAAGAAAGCCGATGTGGAGCAGATCATTACCTGGGTACTATCGATCAATAACCAGGGCAATAAAAAGAAATCATTACCTGCCGCGGGCAGCATCATACCAAAACCGGGCAGCAAGCAGTCGAATGCAACCATGGTACTATCTGCTGCTTATACAGATAATGGCGGTAAAAACATCAAGGCCTTGACCGGTCGTGGTGTTGCAACGCTAAAAAGCAGTAACTACCTGTTTGCCGGTAACGAAAAAGTGAACGGCTTTACCGCGTTTAAATACAACGGTATCAACCTCCTGATCCTCCCGCAGAACGGTGGCTGGTTTGAGGTGGATGATATTGATTTAACCGGTGTGCGTTCCGTAAACATGACCAATTTCTGGCAGGCGCCGCCAAGCACCAGTCTTGATTTTGAGGCCCGTTTAGATGCGCCCGATGGTGAGCTGGTTGGTAAAGGAAGTATGCCTGTACCTACAGCTGATCAGAAAGCGGGCCTTACCCATGTTACGATCAACCCGGTAACAGACGGCAAGATGCATAAGCTGTATTTTATCTACAAACCAGTAAAACAAGTGGCCGTAGTAGCCGGCGTAACCGGATTGCAGTTTAACGCGAAATAAGTAAAAGGGCTGTCAAGGAATGTGAAATAATAAAAACGTCATTGCTTCGTGCCTCGCAGTGACGTGGTGGATAAAACAAAAGCCCCGGCAGGTTACCTGCCGGGGCTTTTGTTTTAATAAAAGATATGTCATTGCGAGCGAAGCGTGGCAATCTCGTAGCTATTCTATCCATGAGAACGGGAGGAGATTGCTTCGTCGTACCTCCTCGCAATGACATAGTTTTTATCCATTATTTGTTAGCCAAACATTGGATCAATCCTTAAAGTATCTTAAACCCTACGCTAAGCGCCCAAAGGTTTTGGCGTTTGGCAAAGCTGTCGCTTACCTTGGTTAAGCCGCCTTCGTAGCGAAGATCGGCAGTGATAGAGCCAATGTCAACACCAGCGCCTACCTGGTAACCTACATTACTTTTGTTAAAATTATTGGCGGCCCCGCTGATATTGCTGCCCAAACTCACGCTGTTATCCAGTTGATAAGTGTAAATAGGGCCACCCATTACACGGAAGTTGAGGTCCTTTTGACCAAATGATCTGCCAATTAACAAAGGCACGTTCAGGTTGGTGAACCGCACTTTGCCGTTAAACGCGGTATTGTTATCGTTCGATTCAAATTTACCGCCTGTGCCACTTAAATAAAGTTCGGGTTGTAAATACCAGGTGTTGCCTATGCGGGCAAATAAACCGGCCTGGTAACCGGTAAGGGTTGATTCTTTTACATTATCGGTGCTGATCTTTGAAAAGTTGACACCGCCTTTAATACCTAATGAAATTTGTGCTTTGGCCCCGATGCTTACCGCTATCAGTAATGCCGCACTTAATAGTAACTTTTTCATAATTGTTGATGTTGGTGATGCCACATGCGTTTTGACTTACACACGCGGCTGTTTTAAAATAAATTTGTTATAAAACGGGTTTTGTAACAAATACGTATACACAACTTATCAATTGACACGCCAAAAAGGTAAACGTTGCCTGTGAAATCTGTTTTTAAGGCCTGCCGTAGAGACGCATAATTGCGTCTCCCAATGGCTGATCAAGCCTTTTGGCGGGGAGACGCAATTATGCGTCTCTACAAGAAAAAATGGATAATTATTTTAAATATCGCTCAGCAATTTGGCCAGAATTTCTATACAAAGCTGCAATTCTTCAACAGTGGATGATGCAAAGCCAAGCCGGATAGCGTTGGAACCCGAGCTTTCGCCATCAAAGTATAGGCCTTGTTTTAGGGCCTTTTGGGATAAGTTGACGAGGTCGATACGGGTATCAAACTGTGTCCATACGGCTAACCCTCCGTCGGGTACTTTAAATTGTACATAATTGTGCAGCTGGCTGGTCATCAAATCGCAAAAAACATCGTGCCGTTGCCGGTACACCCGTAATGATTTACGTAAATGGCGCTGAATGATACCATTTTGCAATAGCTCGGCTACGGCGTTTTCCAGTAGCGTATCGCCCTGCCGGTCAATAATACGGCGCAGGAGGGCCAGGTGTTCAATAACATTTTCGGCCCCCACAAGGTAGCCAACGCGGATAGCCGGTGATATGGTTTTTGAAAATGAGCCGCAATACAATACCATGCCGGCTTCATCGGCGCTCGCAAGCGGCATCAGCGGTTTATTTTGGTAATGGAAATCGTAATCATAATCGTCTTCAAAAATAATAAAGCCGTGTTTTTGAGCCAACGCCAGTAGCTGTACCCGGCGGTCGGCCCGCAGGGCTACGGTAGTAGGGTAGTGGTGGTGCGACGTTACATAAACCATGCGTACTGGTTGTTGCCGGCAAAGTTGCTCGAGCTGATCGATATCCAGGCCATATTCGTCGACCGGTATTTTAACCAGGTTTGCGCCTGCCTGTAAAAAGTTCATTTGCGCCCCCGCCCAGCCCGGTTCGCTGGTTACTACAGTATCGCCGGGCTGCAACAAGCCGGTGCAAGTTAAATACAAACCCATCACCGTTCCGCGTACAATAAGGATATTGTTGGGCGTAATACGCAGACCCCGTGTTTGGTTCAGGTATGCCGCCAGTTCTTCGCGCAGCCAGGCCGAACCCCGGGTATCGCCATAACCCAAACGGGTGTAGGGATTGCCCGTCAATAGCTGGGTGCGATAGGCTCTCGACATATCAAGCACCGGTGCCAGGCGCGTATCCGGAAAGCCATCATCAAGATGTAATGATGTACTCAAATCGGCCACTTTGCGGTTAAGGTGCGGGGCGCCATGAATGGCAAAACCGGCCACTTGCGTGGTATTTGCAGAAACGGCAACTAAAGGCTGCGGCTTAACGGCGGGCAAATGCCGTGCAACAAATGTGCCGCTGCCGGTTTGGCTTTCCAGCCAGCCCTGCGCCAGCAATTCATCATAAGCCCGTATTACCGTTTTGCGATGAACGTTTAATGAAAGCGCCAACTGGCGGGTGCCGGGTAACCGGTAACCAGCTGGTAAGGTGCCTGCCTTGATCAAAGCCATCAACTGATTACCAATTTGTAAATAAACCGACTGGGCAGTGTTTTTATCGACATTTAAAAGGGATGAAAGTACCTGCATCGTAAACTGGACTACCTGTTTTATAATAACTGGATGATTTCGGTGATCCAATAAACGCATAATTTTATAAAAAACAAAATGGAATAAGAAAGGGGCCTGTGCGAATCCCCTCTTGAGGGGAATAGCGCATGAAAAGACAGCATCTATACTAATTCAAGAGGTGTAGCCCCTAATGGGGCAAAAAACCTTTTGGTTCTATTTCTACAAATATGTAGTCCCTACGGGACATGAAATACAGCCACATTTGCAGCTTAAATTGTTGCTCTATGTCCCGTAGGGACTRCATATTTGTAGAAAATAATTGTAAAAATTTGGTGTGCCCCGTAGCGGGCTACCCCTGCTGTCATTTGATGGGCTATTACTGTCTTGAGAGGGGCGGAGGGGTGTGTTTATCAAAGCGAAATAAACACGTAATAACACACCCCTGCCACCACTACAGCTTACGCGCCCCCTCTCAAGAGGGGATTAAAAAAAATAAAAGTATGGCAACTCAGGAATCACATCTCGTTCAATTGCCCTTTTCGGGTCTCCTGAAAGTGATCAGGAGGTTTGTCAACCGGGCTATAATCCTGGGTAAGTGTATACTGGGAGAGCCCCCGCGTGGACATAAAAGCATTAATCATATCCTGGCGTTCTCTCACCGGTAAGCGTAGTCATGCGCTTATTAAGCGTGGTTATATATAAATACTTGATCATTAAATACATAAATAAAAACAATGGCAACCCAAAAATCACATCTCGTTCCGAGCCGCTCGGCCAAAAGGGCCAACTACGAGCCGGAAACCATCCATAGCATATTGGACGAAGCGCTTTATTGCACCATCAGCTACTCGTATGAAAATAAGCCCTTTTCTATCCCCACCGCTTTTGTGCGGTACGGGGATAAAATTTACATCCATGGTTCGGTAGGCAGCCACTTTATCCGCGAACTGGAAAAAGGGATCCCGGTTTGTATCACCGTAACGCTCATGGATGCGCTGGTAGTGGCCAAATCGGCTTTTCATCATTCGGTGAATTATCGCTCTGTAGTGATATTCGCGCAGGCCGAAAAAGTAGAAAGCTTGGAGGATAAAATAGAGGCTTTTAAATGGCTCACGGACAAAATTGTACCAGGCAGCTGGGATTACCTGCGCCCCATTAAAGAAAATGAAGTGCGCAAAACAACCGCGTTAGCCTTTAAGATCGATGAAGCATCGGCCAAGATCCGTTCGGGTATGCCGGTTGATGACGAAGAAGATGAGACACTCCCCATCTGGTCGGGCTTGATCCCGCTGCAAAATGGACGTGGGGTGCCGGTGCCTGATTCTTTTAGTGAGAAAATGGAGTTGCCAGAACACCTGGTTGGTGTGGGGCTTTAGGCGGGAGCCTGAAGTATTAAGTCCAAAGTCGGGAGCCTGAAGGAAAAAGCTGGGGTATGTGCGATTCCTTCCTTGGGGAAGGGGAGGAAGGGGTTTAGCCAGGCGACTCGAAGCCAGCCGCAGACGACTCACCCCGTCTGCGCTCCGCTGGACGACCCTCTCTTCAGCTTCGCTGGAAAGAGGGTTGGATCCCTCCGCGCGTCATTGCGAGCGCAGCGTGGCAATCCC
>CEMM01323535.1:86785-113335 GCA_900068975.1 Hygrocybe conica
TAAAATTTAAGGTTTAAAAAGTTTTTTGGAGACATCTGCAAGGCAGTTGATATTTTAAAATTCTGCTGCCGTGTATTTTTTATATTTTTGCTGAAAATAATTAGTCATGGCTGAGATCAGTATCACAAACAAAGATTGGGAGCGCATCAAAATAAAAGTACAACGCAAATATAACCACCTTACCGACGAGCAATTGCAATATGCCGAAGGTCAGGAAGAAAGCCTGATAACCAAATTAATGGATCTGGTGAACCGCGACAGGCAGTATGTAGTGTTCACTTTGAAAAAGGCTTTGGTAAATATTGACAATAACAGGCTGTAAATAAGGCCCGAGTTGTAAAAAACAATAAGCTTTTTTGTATTTTTATAGGCTTAATGACGAAACAGGGTATGGCGATCAATAAAAGATACAAAAAGATAGGTTTATTTGCCGGTATAGCATTGCTGGCAGGCGGCGGGCTGGCTTTTAATGACGACCTGTTCCAGATATCGAAAAACCTGGATGTTTTTGCCTCGGTATATAAAGAGGTGAACATCAACTATGTAGATGACATCAATTCGGCCAAGTTGGTAAAAACAGGCGTTGATGCCATGCTCGACGGGCTCGACCCCTACACCGAATTTGTTCCCGAATCGGAAATTGAAGATTATAAGCTGCACTATGTAAGTACCCAGTACGGGGGCATTGGTTCCAGCATTTTTGCACGCAATGGCAAGGTATATGTATCGGATGTTTTTTCTGGTTTCCCGGCTCAGAAGGCCGATATACACCCCGGCGACCAGATCCTGAAAATAAATGACATTGATCTTACAGGAAAAAATAACGACCAGGTAAGCCTGTTGCTGAAAGGCTCAAAAGGGGCGCCTATCAAATTACTTATCAAACGCGATAATACACCGCAGCCCTTTGAAAAGAACCTGATCCGTGATGAGATCAAACAACCCAACGTATCCTACTTTGGCATGGTTGATGGCAACATGGGTTACATCAAACTGGATAAATTCCTGGAAAATTCGGCCGCAGAGGTAACCAACGCGCTGGTGACACTCAAAAAGAGCAACCCTAACGGTATCATACTGGACCTGCGTTCAAACGGAGGCGGTATATTACAGGAAGCAGTGAAGATTGTGAACCTGTTTGTACAAAAAGATGTGGAGGTAGTTTCGCAAAAAGGGAAGATCAAGGATAAAAACTTTACCTATAGTACAGTAAGTACGCCATTGGAGCCTAATCTACCGCTGGTGGTGCTGGTGAACAGCCACTCGGCTTCAGCATCAGAAATTGTGGCAGGCTCCCTGCAGGATCTTGACCGTGCTATTATCATCGGGCAACGCAGTTATGGCAAGGGCCTGGTACAGCAAACCTTTAACCTGCCTTATAACAGCCTGGTTAAAATAACCATCGCCAAATACTATGTACCGTCGGGCCGTTGTATACAGGCGCTTGATTACACGCATCGTAAAGATGATGGCAGCGTAGTAAAAGTGGCCGATTCGCTGATCCATGAGTTTAAAACAAAAAATGGCCGGTCGGTTTTTGACGGTAGCGGCATTTACCCGGATATTTTTATCAAACAGGAAAGATTTGCTAATGTAACCCAGGCCCTGGTAGGTAAACTGCTGATATTTGATTACGCCACGGTTTACCGCGACGCGCACGCTAAAATAGTCGAACCCAAAGAGTTTAGCCTATCGGATGCTGATTACGGTGATTTTGTAAAATACCTGGCCGATAAAAATTACAGCTACACCACCACTGCAGAAAAGGTATTGAGCAGTTTGAAAACGGAAGCTACCAAAGAAAAGCAGTTTAATGATATTCAGGGCGAATACGATATTTTAAAATCAAAACTGCTGACCAGCAAAAAGAATGATCTGCAACAGCACAAAGTCGAAATAAAACAAGTTCTTGAAAATGAGATAGCTTCCCGCTATTATTTTGAAAGAGGCCGTTACGAAACCAATTTTAAATACGATAAAGAGCTGGCCCAGGCAGTAAAAACCATGCAGGACAAAGCCCAGCTGGCATCGATTTTAAAGGGTGAAGGTAACTATAAAGTGATCGGAAAACCCGTGCTGGCCATGGCCGGAAAAAAGGCTACGGATAAAGACTCTGACGACGAACAATAGGCTAATTCATTGTATATCAATTTGTTGTGTGTTTGTAACTGATTAGTTACTGCCTAAGACAGCGTACTGGCTAAACTTTTGTTTAGGCTTGTTGTCATACATACAAACAACACGAAAAACAATGAAAAAGATCATTTTAACAGCAGCCATACTGCTTAGCTGCTTATCAGTAAAAATAGCCAGCGCTCAAATAAGCCTAAGTATCAATATAGGCAGCCAACCCGATTGGGGCCCCGTAGGTTATGACCATGCAGATTATTATTACCTGCCCGATGTAGATTCATATTATGATGTGAACGCTCATCAGTATGTTTACCTGAACAATAATGTATGGGTGCATGGAGCCTCCTTACCATCCCGTTATGGCAATTATGATGTTTACCACAGCTATAAAGTAGTAGTGAATCAACGTAATCCATGGGTTCATAATGATGTGATCAGGAAGAAATATGTAACTTATAAAGGTCGCCGCGATCAAACAGTTATCCGCGATAGCAAAGAGGTTAAATACAGTAACCACTGGAAAGGTGATCGTGGAAATGGCCGTAGGGTAGTAGTACACAAAACCGTTAAAGATAACCGTGGCGATGACCACCATGACCATGGTGGTGACGGGCACAGGAACTAATTATTATTGTTAATTTTTATATACGAAACGAGTCTGCCTTAATTGGTGGGCTCGTTTTTTGTGATATCGGTTTATATACAGAAAAGCCCGAAATAAAAAATTTAAACTTTTTGCGTTAATTAGTGTCATACATGCAAACAATGTTATCAATGAGTGATCGTGGCCTGCTTTTCAGCTTAAATGAAATTTTACCACGATACTTATCAACACTAAAAAAAACATAATGAAAAAGCTCATTTTATCGGCAGTATTGTTATTAAGCTGCTTTGCAATTAAGACCGCCAGTGCCCAGGTAAGCGTAAGCTTAGGGGTAAACATTGGCAGCCAGCCAGCCTGGGGCCCTGTAGGCTATGATTATGCTAATTATTATTACATGCCCGATATTGATACCTATTATGATGTGCCAACCCATCAATATGTGTACTTTGACAACAATATATGGGTACACCGTGCTTATTTACCGGTACGTTACCGCAACTATAACTTATATAATGGTTATAAAGTAGTGATCAATGATCGCAATCCATGGTTAAGGCACGGATACTATAGAGATCATTATGCTGGCTATCGTGGCCGTCATGATCAGGTGATCATCCGTAACAGCCGCGACGCACACTATGCCAACTACTGGCGTGGTAATTATGCCCGCAGAGCGGCTTATGCCCGTCCTCACTATAATAACGGCAACCATTGGGGTAACCGAGGCGGCAATTGGGGTGGCGGTCGTGGACATGGCAATGGTAACTGGGGTGGTGGAAATCACGGGGGCGGACGTCCCGGTGGTGATCACGGGAACCACGGTGGCGGACACGGTCAAGGTGGAAACCATGGCGGTGGTCATGGTGGAGAACATGGCGGTGGCCACGGTCATCACTAATTTATCATATTCAATATATAATAGAAACGGGCTCTCTGCTAAAGGGAGCCCGTTTTTGATTTTTGTTAAAAATGCAGAATGACCTTAAAGCTCAAATTTCGCCCCATATTATAAATACCGGTATGCCCATTGGGCGATGATTTGTAGTATTCAAAATACTTTAGCCGGTTCAAATTAGCCTGATAAGCGGTATCAAATAAATTATCACCCTGGATAAAAAACTCATAAAAAGAAGACTTAGCTTTTTCGGCTTTTAGGGTAAAGCCCAGGCCCGCGTTAAAAAGGGTATATCCTTTAGTAAAAGTCTCGGTATTATCCAGTGCATAAAAATGGTTCTGGTTAGCATAAGCGTCGGCCTCAATACGGGCGTTTAGCTTGGTAAATACACCATAAACTCCCGGCAATGTAGCTTTTAGGGCCGACCGAATATGCAAGGGTGGTATAAAAGGCAAATATTTCGCAGCATCGCCATACTTATCTATCAATTGCTGATTTTTGTTGAGCCCTGTTACATAAGATACACTATTGTCAAGAGCCAGCCACTTAATACTTCGTGGATGCAGGTTCAGCGTTAATTCAGCGCCGTAAAGCCGTGCTTTTGATTGCTGATACTGGTAAGTACTGTTGCCGGGCACAATAATAACAGGGTTTCCGTTGGCATCATTCAATTTGGCCTGATAAATATAATTGTTGATGTTATTGTTGAATACTTCGGCAATAATGTCCATATCGGGCAGGTAGGCAATAAAACCCAGATCCTCTTGCAAGCTAAATTCGGGGTTAAAACTGCGGTTACCCAGGTAAACAATATGCGCACCGGGATCAAGCCCGTTTGAGCCTATTTCGGTAATATTCGGCGCGCGATAACCCCGGGCAATATTGGCTTTGAGCAACAGACGATCGCTGATATTATAAGTAAGCCCTAAACTACCCGAAAAGCCCCTGTAATTATGCGCAAAGGCCGGGAATTGTAAACTTGCTCCGGCTGTATCTGGCAAGTGTACCTGTTTGCCAAAACCGGTTTGCGCATCAGTCCCCACATAAAAATTGTTCCAGGTTACATGTCTGGTATCGTACCTTAAACCACCAGAGATATCGATTTGTCCAAAACTTTTTTTGGCAAACAGAAAACCTCCGGCATCAAACAAGTTATAATCGGGTATAGGGAAATCAGTCGCTGCCTTGCTGCGGTTGGTTTGATACATGCCATTGATACCCGCAGTGGTTTCAACTCCGCCAAATGAAGGCAGATTGTAGCGTACATCATAGTTAATGGTATTCAGCACTACATAAAGACCAGCCTGTTCCGGAATGGTAGGGTGGTTATATTCCCTGCGGATGCTTTGCTGAAAGCCCAGTGAGGTATTGATACTGCCATCGCCGATTTTAAAAGAGTTGGTGTTGTATACCCTGTAGTGCTGTATACGCTGGTGTAATGCGGTAATGGCATAAGATCGCAATTCGTCGTTAGAAACTATAGGGCGGTTTTTGATATTGTCTTGTCCGGCCTCATAGATCTGTTGGGTAAAACGGCGACTGAGCGAATCGCGGCTGCCATCAGGTATCTCCTGCCGGTTATCATATAATGTAGCGCCAATTTGTGAGTAACCCCATGATTTATCGACCCGGGCAATGCCCGACAGGTTAAACTCGCGGAAACCGGTATTATAAACAAATCCGTCTATCTTGTTCTGATAATCATGCGCTGTTTTAGCTGTAGCGCGGAAAGCGTATTTCCAGTTGTTCTGCTTGTAGGATAAACCCACGGAAGTACCAATCATGCCGTTGTTGGTATGATAATCGGTTATGACATCACCATTAAGCTTGCCATCGTCGCCATTGGGGATGTAGGGGATCAGATTGATAACACCAGCCAGCGCATCAGAACCATAGGTTAAACTTGCCGGACCTTTTACTACCTCGGCGCGACCAATACCGTATTGATCTATCTCGATACCGTGTTCGTCGCCCCATTGCTGGCCTTCCTGACGGATACCATCGTACAAAGTTAAAACACGATTGTAGCCCAGTCCGCGGATAAAAGGTTTGGAGATATTAGGCCCTGTGGTAACCGCGCTTACGCCCGGTACACCTTTAACAATAGCATCAATGATGTTGTTGTTTACATGCTGCTCGATCTCCTTTTTGCTCATTACCGTTATAGGCACCGGGTTGCTGCGTAACTGGGTGGCGCGTGAAACCCCGGTGACTACTACCTCGTTTAGTTTGGATGGTTTTTCTTTCAGGCTCACGTTTTTTATAACAGGTTCATTATCGTTAATGGTAATGCGGATGGTATCGGCTTCATAACCGATACTGGTAATGGTGATACCGTAGGTGCCAGGAGGGATGTTTTTGATCTCGAAATAGCCCTTTGTATTGGTACTTACGCCTTTCCCGAGCCCCTTGATGTTTACCGAAGCGTATGACAAGGGTTCGTTATTGGCGGTAACATGCCCCCTTAAAACTCCTGTTTGAGCAAAAAGCTGGTTGGTTATCAATAATATAAAAAGTAAAAGTAGTGTTCGCATAGAATTTAAATTTATGCAAACATACCTAAATAATTTGACTAATAAAAGATATAAAATTAGTCTTGACTAATTTTATAATTAACGCTATGTTTTTTTTATGTTTGTGTGTAATCATAAAGGTGGATGTACACATTATCAGAAGAGAATTACCTAAAATCAATTTACCGGCTTAGTCAGCAACCTAATTTTAAAATAACGCCAACAGCCATTGCCGAATCGTTGAAGAATAATCCGGCATCGGTAGTGGATATGATACGCAAACTGACCGACAAGCAGTTGATAGAGTACGACAAGAAAAAAGGCGTAAAATTAACCCCGGTTGGCTTAAAAGACGCGGTGCTGATAGTACGCCGTCACAGGCTTTGGGAGGTGTTTTTGTTAGAAAAACTGGGGTATCATTGGGATGAGATCCACGATATTGCCGAAGAGCTGGAACACATCAGTGATGCTTCACTGGCCGACAGGCTGGATAAATTTCTGGGTTTCCCGGAATATGACCCTCATGGTGATCCCATACCAAAAGCCAATGGTAAGGTTCCCAAACCTTATTCGGTAACTTTAGCCGATCTGAAAACAGGGGATACCTGCCGGGTGGCAGCTGTAAAAGATACAAGCAGTTCGTTTTTGCAGTACCTGCAAAAATTGGATATTGGTATTGGTACCAACATCAAGCTGCTGGAAAAAATACCTTACGATAATTCGCTGGTGATCAGTATCGGTGGTAAAGAAAGTACTACCGTATCGCAAAAATTTGGCGAGAATATTTTGGTGGACTGAGGAGCAATTACAAGTCTGTCAATAGTTCCGCTGGTAATATTTTGCTTAAAAATGGTTTTTTACTTTTTTCCGCATCAACAAATTTCCATTCTTTAGAGGGTGGAGAATTTATCGCGTACATTTTTTTAATTATTGCTATTTCATATTTATCAGCAACGGTATCATATTTTACATTTTCTTCCCCATATCTTTTTTGATAAGTTGCTAACATAGAAAATCGGTCCTTTAATTTAGTCGCATCGTTATCTTTTATAAACATTGTCATGGTATAAGAGTATTCCACAAGCGCGAATTTTTCGTCCTTGATGGTTCTTATGTCACTAATGTTTCCAATTTTAGTATTAGAAAATTTGAACTTAAAGTTGGGATTATCGAAAATATTTTTGAAACCTGCTGCCAACTGATCGGCACTTACATTGGCTAATAGTTTGGGATATACGAAACTTACGATTTTTTCATATTCACCTTTTTCAAATAGGTTCATATACGAATTTACATCTGCCGTGATTTGAGCTTTTTCACCCTGTGAGTAACCCCTAAAACATGAAAGACAAATAACAAGTACAATGATTGCCCGCATAGGATGTTTCTGTTAGATGAAAGCTCAAGGCGCAAAGCTTAAAGCTAATGAGAAATAATGAAAAAGGCCCAAAACTGAAGAAGCTTTGGGCCTTTAGCTTTCTGCTTTAAGCTCTATTGTGTTTTTCCATTTATCTTGGCCGATTCTTCCAATTCATTATCAACCTGGTCGTCAAAATACAGGCGATATATTACCCAATCATTTTTGGGTTTATAAAACATAAAGGTAAAGCGTACCGGTTGATTCTGGTGTTTTACCAGGTAACTATACAAGATCAGACTGTTTGATGCCTTACGCTGTACAATCAGCTCCTTGCCGATATATAGGCCGATCAAAGCGCGGGTGGTATCAATTTTGGCTATCAATCCACGCAGACTGGTTGAATCAACCAAAGGATTGGTTTTAAAAATATTGATGATAGCCCTTGAAGTACCATCCTTTTCATACGTTTTAAAAAACTTATCAATGTAAGTTGTCGCGCCGGTAACAGTGGCGGCTGGCGCTTTAGTCGCCGTGGGTGCAGCCGCCGGGGTTTGCGCATAAGCGCTGCCACAGATAATACAGGCTATTGCTAATAGAAATATTGACTTTAATGCTTTTGGATTGAAGTATTGCATACCGATGATTTATTAGCTAAAAATAAGTAATTAAATAATATCAATCCCGGCGTACGGTAAAATGGTGGTAAAATTAACGCACATTATTTTACAATGTAAATAGCAAGCCCCTTATGCAAAAGACTTAGAAGCTATCTAAAAACAAAGGTTATTCATTGCCGTTGACTTTAGTCAACGGCAAAAGAAATCATTAGGGTTGGCTTCAGCCCAATCATCCAAGCGGTATTTTGGCTAAAGCGCCTTGTTTTTTATTTTATTATTCCGTTGACTAAAGTCAAAGGCAATGATTCTTACACAATGAATAATCTAAACCAAATTTTATGGTCCCCTCGGGTTTTCTCGCAGAGGACCCTGAGGGGACTATAATTTAGCCAAAATCATGGTTTACACTGTAAACCGTTTTTTATGACAATATAAAAAGTAATTAATTGATAATCAATAAATTAAATAAGTGTAAGCCGTGAAAAGTGTAAACCATGTAAACCCACTCTTTAATAAAATATTCAATGGTAGAACTATCTCAACTTACATTAAATAAAAAAGCCCCGGCCAATCGGTCGGGGCTTTATATAATATGGTATAACGTTATTATTTAGTAACGTACATTACCTCTTTAACCGCTTTAATAACACGCTCCGGATTTGGCAGGTATTCCTGGATCAGGGTTGGTGCATAAGGCAGGGGAACGTCGCCACCCATGATGCGTAGTATAGGTGCATCAAGATAGTCAAACGCGTCTTTTTGTACTTTAAAGGCAACCTCTGTAGCGATTGAACCTAAAGGCCAGCTTTCTTCAATGATCACTAAACGGTTTGTTTTTTTAACCGATTCAATCACTGTAGCGTAATCGATAGGACGTACAGTACGCAGGTCGATCACTTCGGCATGGATACCTTCTTTTTCCAGTTCGGCAGCAGCAGCTACAACCACTTTCATGATCTTGCCAAAGCCTACTAAAGTAACGTCGGAACCTTCTTTAACAACTTTTGCTTTACCTAATGGTATATAATAAGTTTCTTCAGGAACTTCGCCTTTATCGCCATACATTAATTCAGATTCCATAAAAATAACGGGATCCGGATCAAGAATAGCTGATTTTAATAAACCTTTAGCATCGTAAGGGTTTGATGGTACCACCACTTTTAAACCAGGACAGTTGGCATACCAGTTTTCAAAACACTGACTGTGCTGTGAGCTTAGCATACCCGCGTTACCGGTTGGGCCGCGGAAAACGATCGGAACCGAGAACTGGCCACCACTCATAGACATGATTTTGGCTGCACCATTGATGATCTGGTCAATAGCCACTAACGAAAAGTTAAAGGTCATGAACTCAATGATCGGGCGCAAACCATTCATGGCAGAGCCGATGCCTATACCGGCAAAGCCTAATTCAGAGATGGGCGTATCAATAACGCGTTTGGCACCAAATTCATCCAGCATACCCTGGCTTACTTTATAGGCGCCATTATATTCGGCAACCTCTTCACCCATCAGGTATATTTTATCGTCGTTGCGCATTTCTTCGACCATGGCCTCTCTTAGCGCTTCTCTGAACTGTATTTCTCTCATTATATTTATATAAAATGATGTTTTTTGCGATCGCAAATATAAACACTAATGTGTAAAATGCAATCCCTAAACGGGTGCAGATAAGCTTTTACCGCATATATTTTACAAAAATCAGTACATTGCTGGTATAAACCTTATATCCATGAAATTCCCATCTATAAAAAACCTGGCAAAGGGCACCGTTGAAACCATAAAGCGTTATCCCTTTGAAGTTTTATTTGCTTTGGCGGGTACTGTTGCGGGTACCATTCAGGTAGAGCTTTCACATCTTAACCGGGAAAACGAAGGTTGGTGCCTGCGTTCTATCATGATAGCCAACCTGGGTTTTCTATTCAGCTTATCAACCACTTTATACACACAAAGTGTAGATATGCCTGTATTAAAACGGCGTAGTTTGAAATGGGTAGCCGCTGTACTGGCTGGTTTACTGATATTTATCATCGATCCATCCACCCGAGAGGCCGATTACATGCGTTTTTTTCTGATGAGCCTGGCTTTTCATTTAATGGTGGCTTTTGCTGCGTTTACCCGTCATGGACAGGTACAAGGGTTTTGGCAGTTTAATAAAACCTTGTTTCTGCGATTTTTGACCAGTGCATTATATGGGGTAGTACTTTTTGGCGGACTGGCAGCCGCTATAGGTGCAACAAACTTTTTGTTCAATTTTAAATTTGAGTGGGATACCTACGCTATTTTATGGGTTTGGATAGCTGGGATGTTTACTACTATATTTTTTTTAGCTGGTGTGCCAACTAATACACTCCCGCTAAATGATGATCTGAGTTACCCCAAAGGACTTAAAATATTTACGCAATATGTGCTGATACCGCTATCAATCGTGTATGCGGTTATTTTACTGGCCTACGAGGTGAAAATACTGGTACAATGGAATTTACCCAAAGGCCTGGTATCAAACCTGATATTAGGTTATGCGGTTTTTGGCATCCTTTCGTTACTGCTTGTTTATCCCATTAGGGAGCAGGATGAAAATAAATGGCTTAAAACCTATACCCGCAGTTTCTACTTTTTACTGGTGCCTTTATTAGGCTTGTTATTTGTAGCGGTGGGCACCCGCGTGTTTAAATATGGTATCACCGAATGGCGGTACTTCCTGATCGTGCTGGCTTGCTGGCTGCTGTTTATATCAGTTTACTTTTTGTTGTTCAAAAAGCATAATATCAAGCTCATACCTATTTCACTCTCCATATTAACATTGCTAGCTATTTATGGCCCGCAGAGTGCTTTTTCTGTATCTATGTATTCGCAACGGCGCATTGTTCTCCGGTTTTTTGAAAAACATAATGCGTTTAAAAATGGTAAGCTGACACCCGTCGACAGCACCAAAGTAAGCGACAAGGATGGGAGCCGCGCGGTGGCTAATCTGGATTATTTCATATCGAGATATGATATTTTACCGCTGCAACCCTATATTAATAAAAATTTGACAATGGTTACCGATTCATTGGGTAAAAAGAAGGGTAAATCCTACAACGATATCACAAGCAACCGTTACGAACTCCGCAGCGATAAATTAGAGTGGGCCAAAAACTATTTAGGGCTGCATAAGTTTGAACTTTATTACCGGGGAGAAGATGAGATGGTTGTATCGCCTGGGTACACTTTTACATCAAATGAAAATATAATGGTTATAAAAGGATATGATCTGAGCCTGGCTGCAGACAATTCAAAGGATACAGTTATCAACGATTACAGCGGAATTAAGATCGCTCAGATAAATCTGAATAATCAACAAAGGATCATTAAACTTAATAACGATGCTTTTAGGTTTGATGTAGCAGCGCTGGCCCGGAAACTGATGACTGATTCTGTACAGATGAAAAGATATCTTCAACCCAATAAAGGGGAGTATATGCCCAAAACATATAATTTACCGCGCGGGATGCTCACGCTTAGCCAGGAAACAGATCGATACCAGGTGAGTTTTATTGTTGATAATATACAGTTTAATCAGTTGAAGGAAAAACTGCCGCCGGTTACTTATGCGTCAGGAACTTATTTGATCCTGATCAAATAGTGTTTTTTTTAAAGATCATTCAACTTGCTCAGATCAAACTTTGGTTTAAGCGTATATTTCAGCTGCACTAAACCGCTGCTGAATTGTTCGCTGCCGATCAATGTAAGTTCTGTACGTTCTTTTATATTGGTAAATAGTGGTTTGCCGGCGCCTAAAATTACCGGGTGCACGGAGATTAGCAACTCGTTGATCATGTTATGGGTTATAAAGGCTGATACCAGGTCTGCCCCGCCAAACAGCCATATATTTGCCCCGGGTTGATGCCTGATTTCTTCTATACGGGTTTTGAAATCGGCTTCAGTAATAATTTCCGCGTTACCTTCAACTTTTGTCAGGGTATTGGAGAAAATGTACATTTTAATTGCCGAAAATACCTCAGGACTATCGCGCATGAGCATCTCATAACTTATTCTCCCCAAAAATATGGCATCGGTACTGCTTAAAAACTCGGTCATGCCATAATCCTGATCGGCAAAACACCAATCATACTCGCCATTGGGGCCTTCAATATAGCCGTCAAGGCTCACAGCCAGGTTCAAAATTATTTTTCGCATAGTAGTTTTGGATGTAGTACAGATCTATTCTTCTTCCTGAACGCGGTTTTTTTCCTGCCATTGTTTGCTGAATGATTTTTCTGCCACGATGGGCATATCCCGCAAGTGCCCCCATGTCTTTTTAAAGAAAGTTTTAAGGAGGTAGTTCTTCATTTTACCGCCAAAAAAATCGGTGAGTTTGCGTTTAAGCATACCTTTTGTCCAGATACTCCAGCCCCAGCGTTCTTTAGAGGTAACCAGGTGTTCTTTGACCGCATCGCGACGGTTGAGGAGTAACATTTTGTGAATGTCGATTTTAACAGGGCAAACCTCGGTACATCTGCCGCATAAGCTGGAGGCGTAGCTTAAGTGTTTAAACTCACCCATCCCCCTGGTATGTGGTGTAATAATGGAGCCAATGGGGCCGCTATAGGTGGTATTATAGGTATGGCCGCCTATATTTTTGTAAATAGGGCAAACATTTAAACAGGCACCGCAGCGTATACAATATAAACCCTGGCGTTGTTCTTTTTGGGCTAACAGGTTAGTGCGACCGTTATCCAGCAATATCACATACATTTCGTCGGGCCCATCGGTTTCATTGGGTTGGCGCGGGCCGCTTAAAATGGTATTATAAACCGTGAGGTTTTGGCCTGTACCATGAGTGGATAACATAGGCCAGAACAGGTCGAGATCGGTAATGGATGGTATCAGCTTTTCGATACCCACAATAGCGATATGTATTTTAGGGAATGTAGTGCATAGGCGGGCATTTCCCTCGTTTTCGCTAATAGCGATACTGCCAGTATCGGCGAGTAGAAAATTGGCACCGGTAATGCCGACATCGGCTTGCAGATATTTGTCGCGCAGTAATTCGCGTGCTTTAAGGGTAAGCTGTTCCGGTGTGGCATCAATAGGAGTGTCGAAACGTTCATGAAACAGTTTGGCTATATCCTCTTTACTGAGGTGCATAGCCGGGGTAACTATATGGTATGGCTTTTGCCCCAGGAGCTGTACAATGTATTCGCCTAGGTCGGTCTCTAATGATTCTACCTGGTTACTTTCCAGGAACTCATTTAAATGAATTTCCTCGGTAACCATTGATTTTGATTTTACAACCGTTTTGGCGTTGGCTTTCCGGATAATACTCAATATCTCGCGGTTGGCTTCTTCGGCATCATTGGCCCAGATTACTTTGCCGCCGCGTTTTTGGAAATTGGCTTCAAACTCCGGTAAAAATTTATCCAGGTTTTCCATTACTTTCCATTTAATCACATGCCCTTTGCGTTTGGCATTATCAAGATTAGTAATGCGGGAAAGACCGCGCTCAACAGCGATGCTGTATTTATCAATATTATTATTGATAATACGGCGGTGATCAACATCAAAGGCCTTCTCTTCAGAGGCTATTAAAAACTCTTCCGCTGTGCTTCCCATATATGCGAAAATAAGGTTTTTTTTGTAGAGACGCATATTTGCGTCTTGTGAATATTTGTCGGAAATGAAAAGAGACGCAAATATGCGTCTCTACATTTAAAATATTCAAAAAAAGATTTTACCGAGTTTCCTCGGATATTTTACCATCCACAAGAGGCCTTTTATCGCGGTTGGCTAGTTCCCAGCCTGTATAAAATACCAGCTGCGCACGTTTGGCCAGCAGTGGGAAATTGATCTTGCTTACCTCGTCGCCAGGCTGATGATAATCTGCATGCACGCCGTTAAAGTAAAAAATAATAGGTACGCCATGTTTGGCAAAGTTATAATGATCACTGCGATAGTAAAACCGGTTTGGATCATTTGGATCATCATATTTATAATCTAAATGCAGCTTGGTGTAAGTATTATTGGCATTCTCCCCAACTTCATGCAGTTCTTTACTCAGCATAGATGACCCTATGGCATAAACATAATTAGCAGAATCGGGCTTGCCGATATATTCTTCACCCACACGACCGATCATATCAATGTTGAGGTCGGCTATAGTGTTAGCCAGTGGAAAAACCGGGTGTTCGGAATAGTACTCGGATCCCAACAAGCCTTTTTCTTCCCCCACATTACCTAAAAACAGGATACTGCGGCGTGGGCCGTGGCCATCTTTTTTTGCCTGTGAAAATGCACGGGCAATTTCCAGTATCCCGGTTGTGCCGGAGCCATCATCATCGGCACCGTTATTTACTTTATCCTTAGCATTTTGATCAGGGTTTAAACCGATGTGGTCATAATGTGCCGAAAATACCAGTACCTCATCTTTAAGATCGGTACCCGGCATGTAGCCCAGTACATCAACCGCTTTTACATCCTTCTTTTCGATATGATAATTTAGTACGATATCGGTATTTGCGGTTACTGCCGGAGTAGTTTTAGCGGCCGACTGTGCCTTTAACTGTTCGTAGGTTATACCGGTTGTTTTTATCAGCTCATCAGCCAGACTGGTAGTGATATTGAATACCGGCGCATTTGGATTTGACGATGCTGCGTTTTCCTTTTTGATAGTTAAACGCGCACTTGCTATACTGTTACCGAAGCGACTCAATGCAGCAGCAATACCCGGGTTAGCTGCAAGTATGGCTAAGGGTTTTTTGCTTTGCAGGTTTTTAACAATTTTGGTACGGGTGGCCGTCATGCGGTAGCTTGTGTTGGGGGTAGAGCCGGCTTCTGGTTTGTCCTCATTTATCCAAAGCAGTATTTTCCCGGTCAAATCGATAGCGCTTATTTCAGCTTCGGTTCCATAACCCACGAATACAACTGTATTGGCTGTTAAGTTTTTATCGGGATAGGTTCCGGTAAGGTAGAAGTCTTTTCCATAAGAGAATACTTTTCCGTTTACTGTAAAATCGGTTACCTGCAACAGGTTTTGTGTAAGCGGAACATCCAAAAAGTACGATCCATTTACAGGCGCCTGCAAGCCTAACCGTTTAAATTCAGCCGCGATATAATTTGCCGCTTTCTCGGCGCCGGGTTTCCCGGTTTCGCGACCCTCAAAGGCATCGGATGCTATGATACTCAGATGTTTTTTGGCATCATCTGCTGTGATCAGCTTGGCATATTTTATAATAGTTGGATTTTGCTGGGCGCAGGCATGTAAAGCAAATGCCGATGAAATGGCCCACAGATATATTTTTTTCATGTTTGTTTATTAAAGGTTCATAATCAATGGTTCATAGATCATGGTAAAATGAGGCGCGACTTATACTTTTTAGCTTTCGCCTTTACCCTTTTACCTTAATTAACAGGCTATTTTACCCACGCGTGTGGCATGGCGACCGCCTTCAAAATCTGTACTTAGAAAGGTTGCTACAATTTTTTCGGCCTCATCAATGCTGATAAAGCGGGCAGGAATGCATACAATGTTGGCATTATTATGTTTACGGGCCAGCTCTGCCAGTTCAACGGTCCAGCAAATGGCTGCGCGGATGCCCTGATGTTTATTGGCTGTAATAGCTACACCATTGGCGCTGCCGCAAACCAGTATTCCCAGGTCAAATTCGCCGCTTTCAACGGCCGAGGCAACGGGATGGGCAAAGTCAGGGTAATCTGCCGAAGCGTTGGAGTAGGTACCGAAGTCCTTTAGTTCGGCTGCTGATACAGCATTCAATAAAGCCTGTTTATAATCAAAGCCGGCATGGTCGGCACCAATGGCAATCTTTAGCCCTTCTTTCATCAGTTAAATAAGTATTAAGTTAATTTACAAATGTGCAAATTATTTAGATGTGCAAATGTGCAAATTTCACATATGTAGATAGCTGCTTATAAAGAAGTCATGGGGGTGGGCATTATCCTTAAAAAGCCAGATCATTTGCTTAAAAAGTGGGTTTACATGGTTTACACTTTTTTGGGTTAATGCGTTTTTATATCATTTATAATCAATTAGTTATGATTTTTTTGCCATGAAAAAACGGTTTACAGTGTAAACCATGATTTTAAATAAAAAAAGCGGCTACTTAGTAGCCGCTTTTTTTATTTATTGTACGTATATCTTATTTATGACATCACTTCTTCATGGCGTTTTATTTTTCTTTTTTCAACCAAACCAGCTACCACGATACTTACTTCATACAATACAAATAGCGGGATACTTACTACGGTCATGGTTAACATATCAGGTGTTGGTGTTACCACTGCCGCGATGATCAGGATAATAACAATAGCATACCTGCGTGTTTCGCGCATAAACTTAGGCGTTAAAATACCCAGATTTGATAATATGTAAACCAGGATGGGCAATTGAAAAACCACACCGGTTGCCAGTGTTAAAGTAGCAACTGATGATATATAGGAATCAATAGAGAATAAATTCTTAATTTGATCACTTACCGTATAGCTTGATAAAAAGTTAATGGACATTGGGGTAATGACATAATACCCGAACATCACACCCAGGAAAAACAGCATACAGGCATAAAAAACAAATCCGGTAGCGGCTTTACGCTCTTTTTCATGCAGGGCGGGTTTTATAAAGCGCCATATCTCCCAGATGAGGTAGGGGATACCCAATGTAATACCTATCAGGAGCGCTGAATTGATCTGAAGCGTAAACTGCCCGGCCATTTCGGTATTGATCAATTGAATATTGATCTTCTCAATGCAAAACCCAGTGCGATGCAAAGCTGCACCGATTTCACAAAGCATACGATAGGTCCAGAAGGTTGTCTTGGCCGGGCCCATGATCACATTAGCAAAAATCCAGTCATAAAAGTAAAATACTACAGCGGTAAATATTACAATGGCTATTGATGCCCTTACCAAATGCCACCTCAGCGCTTCCAAATGATCGAAGAAAGACATTTCTGCCTCCATCGTTTTGCCTTTGTCTTTTATGGCTTTAATTAACTTGTTATCGCTCATGGTTTAAATACCGCTGTAAAAACGCTATTGTGCTAAGTACGTTTAATTATATGAAGATAGTTTGAATTTATATTAAAATTCAAAGGTTTCCATAAACTTGGTGGTGAAATTACCGGCACGGAAGTTAGGATCCTGCAATAATTTGAGGTGGAATGGTATAGTTGTTTTTACACCTTCTATCACAAATTCACTCAATGCTCTCTCCATTGTGCTTAATGCTTCATCACGGGTTTGTGCTACGCAGATCACCTTGGCTATCATCGAATCATAGTTTGGCGGGATCACGTAACCGGTGTACACATGCGTATCTATACGCACGCCATGACCACCCGGCGAATGGAAATTGGTTATTTTACCTGGTGAGGGACGGAAACCGTTAAATGGATCTTCGGCATTGATACGGCACTCGATGGCATGCATAGTTGGCTCGTAGTTTTTACCTGAGATCGGGATACCTGCGGCAACCTTTATTTGCTCCTTAATCAGGTCAAAGTTGATCACCTCTTCGGTAACCGGGTGCTCTACCTGGATACGGGTATTCATTTCCATAAAGTAGAAGTTGCGGTCTTTATCAACCAAAAACTCTACTGTACCAGCGCCTTCGTATTTAACAGCTTTGGCGCCTTTTATAGCCGCATCGCCCATTTTTTTACGAAGTTTTTCGGTCATGAATGGAGATGGTGATTCTTCTACCAGTTTCTGGTGACGACGCTGAATAGAACAATCGCGCTCAGAAAGGTGGCACACTTTACCATATTGGTCGCCCACCACCTGTATCTCGATGTGGCGCGGATCCTGTACATATTTCTCCAGGTAAAGGCCGTCGTTGCCAAAAGCAGCACCTGACTCGGCACGGGCCGAATCCCAAGCGCTTTCAAATTCTTCGTCTTTCCAAACAATGCGCATACCTCGGCCACCGCCACCGGCAGTAGCTTTTAATATAATAGGATAGCCTATTTTGTTGGCTATGGAGATACCTTGTTTTACATCGGTAAGCAAACCTTCTGATCCGGGAACAATAGGAACACCTGCTTTTTTCATGGTTTCTTTTGCTGATGCCTTATCTCCCATTTTATTGATCTGATCGGCAGTAGCACCAATAAATTTGATACCGTAATCGGCACAGATAGACGAAAATTTAGCATTTTCAGACAAAAAACCGTAGCCCGGATGTATCGCGTCGGCATTGGTAAGTTCGGCAGCCGAAATGATATTAGGAATACTTAAGTAAGAATCGCGGCTTGGCGGCGGACCTATGCAAACAGCCTCATCAGCAAAACGTACATGAAGGCTATCACGGTCGGCAGTTGAATATACAGCTACGGTTTTTATACCCATCTCTTTACAAGTACGGATAATACGTAAGGCAATCTCACCCCGGTTAGCTATTAATATTTTTTTAAACATCTTTTTTGTAAGGATTACACTGATTGTTTTATGATTACACCGATTATTTGGAATAAGATTACACCGATTATTGAGGGATTACACTGATTAATTTTTTGATAATCAATGTAATCAACTTCTATCGGTGAAATCAATTTATAATCGGTGCAATCTACTAAATAGGTTCTACTAAAAATAAAGGCTGATCGTACTCAACCGGCGAAGCATTGTCAACCAATACTTTGACGATACGACCTGAAATTTCAGACTCGATCTCGTTGAAAAGTTTCATGGCTTCGATGATACAAACAACAGTGCCTGTTTTTATTTCATCGCCAACGTTTACAAATAATGGTTTATCTGGACTGGCCGAACGGTAAAAAGTGCCGATCATGGGAGATTTGATAGTAAGATACTTGGAGGTATCGGCTGCTGCCGGAGCAACCGGAGCCGCCGGCTCTGCTGAGGCAGCAGGGGCAACCGGTAATGCAACAGGAGCGGTTTGCGCCGGAATGCTTGCATGAATAACCTGCGGCTGAACCTCGTTGGTTTTTATGGTGATCTTAAAATCTTTTTGCTCAATTGACACTTCGTTTACGCCTGATTTTGAAACAAAACGAATAAGGTCCTGAATTTGTTTAATATCCATACTTTGGGATTGAGTGGTTTTGGATAAAGTTTATTATCTAAGTTATATGATAATGTGCAAACTGGCAATATGCAAATATGCAGACTGCAAATGTGCAAATGTTTTTTATGATTTGGCTATAAATTAAGTAACATATTAAAATGAACAGATGTTTTATTTTTCTGTATGTACACTTAATAGGCCCATTTTAAATAAACGGAGCCCCAGGTAAAGCCACCGCCAAATGCCGCTAGAATAAGATTATCGCCTTTTTTGAACTTGTTCTCCCACTCCCACAAACATAATGGAATGGTTCCATTAGTTGTGTTGCCATAACGTTCAATATTGATGATCACTTTATCGGCACTTAAACCGGTGCGGCTGGCTGTAGCGTCAATGATACGCTTATTGGCCTGATGAGGTACCAACCAGGCAACGTCATCGGCACCAAGGCCATTGCGTTCCATTACTTCATGGGCTACATCGGCCATATTGGTCACCGCGAATTTAAATACCGCCGGGCCTTCCTGGTAAGCAAAATGCTCACGGGCTTCCACAGTTTCATGAGTTGCCGGTTTTACCGAGCCGCCGGCTTTTTGATGTAAATACTGGGCACCGGCGCCATCACTTTTCAGGATAGAATCGATAACGCCATAGCCTTCGGTATTAGGCTCAAGCAACACCGCGCCGCAGCCATCACCAAAAATAATGCAGGTAGCACGATCCTGGTAATTCACTATCGACGACATTTTATCGCCGCCTATAACCAGTACCTTTTTATGTTTACCGTTTTCAATAAACTGGGCACCTGTGGTAAGGCCAAATATAAAACCAGAACAGGCAGCCTGAAGGTCGAAACCCCATGCGTTCACCGCGCCAATTTTGTTGGCCAGGATGTTTGCTGTTGCCGGGAATGGCATATCGGGCGTAGTTGTGCAAAAAATAATAAGGTCAATTTCCTCAGCGCTTATGCCTCGTTTTTTTAACAAGCCATTAACCGCGGGAACTGCCATATCAGATGTACCCAAGCCTTCGCCTTTAAGTATACGGCGCTCTTTAATGCCTGTACGGCTTACAATCCACTCATCATTGGTATCAACCAGAGTTTCAAGCTCCTGGTTGGTTAGGATATAGTCGGGAACGTAACCATGTACAGCAGTAATAGCAGCATGAATTTTACTCATCTTTTATTTTTTTACTGAAAAGCTTGTTTAATTTTGTCCACCAGTTTGCTCTCAATCATGTTTTTTGATAAAAGGATCATGTTTTTGATAGCTTCGGGGCTCGAAATGCCATGGCCTACAATCACGGGGGCATTTACACCCAGGATAGGGCTGCCACCGTATTGCTCATAATTGAACCGGTCAAAAAACTCGTCGTTAAGCTGTTTCTTTCGTGTTATCACATAAAACGATTCGGCAAGCTTTAATATTACATTACCGGTAAAGCCATCGCATACGTAAACATCGGCAGTTTCACTAAACAGGTCGCGTCCTTCAACGTTACCTACAAAGTTAAACAGGGATGTTTCTTTCATTAAAGGGTAGGTGGCCTGACTTAGGATATTACCTTTTTCTTCTTCTTCGCCAATGTTCATTAAGGCCACACGCGGGTTGGTAATATCATATACCGACTCTGCGAGTAAGCTGCCCAATACGCCAAACTGCACCAGAACATCTGGTTTGCAATCGGCATTGGCGCCTACATCCAACAAAATACCCAAACCTCCTTTAAGTTTGGGTACAATAGTGGTCATAGCCGGACGAATAACGCCGGGAATGGTTTTTACGCTGAACATGGCACCAACAAGCATGGCACCGGTATTACCAGCCGAAGAAAAAGCTTGTATTTCTCCCTCTTTAAGCAATTGAAAACCAACCGAAATACTTGAATCCGGTTTTTGAACAATGGCTTTTGTAGGGTGTTCGCCCATACCTATCACTTCGGTTGTGTGTACAAACTCAAAGTGGTCGGGGCTCACATTGTTTTCCTGAAGAATAGTGGCAGCAATTTCTTTATCACCAATAAGCACCAGTTTTTGGTCGGCAGATAAAGCCTTATAAGCTTCGATTGCCCCTAAAACGGCTGCTTTGGGAGCAAAATCACCGCCCATAATATCTAAGCCAATCTTCATTTTCAGAAAATTAAACTTATGCTACTGCTGCTTTCTCTATCAGTAATTTACCGTTGTAGTAAACGTTACCATCAACAGTATAAGCTCTGTGCGGTAAATGCACGGCACCTGTAGTTTGGCAGGTAGTTAAAGTTGGAGCTTCAGCTTTGTAGTGTGTTCTACGCTTATCTCTTCTTGATTTGGATATTTTACGTTTTGGATGTGGCATGATCCTGTTATTTGTTATTTATTTATTTTCCTGAGTACATCCCACCGTGGGTCTGTTTGCTCATTTTGTCCTTCAGTTCCCGAAAGGTTGTTTAACTTTTCGAGCATCTCTTTATCACAATAAGAGGTGTTACCCTCATCGCCGCATACCGATATAAATGGCATGGCAACATTTATGTATTCATATATTAACCCTGCTATATTGATCTCATGATCATTTTTACTCAGGGTGATGATCTCATCATCTTCGTCAATAACCTCGTCGCTAAATTTAGCGATCTGCTGTTCGGTTATATCCAGCGGTTGCGGATATTGAGCCAAACACCTGTCGCAGGTGGTGTTAACGGTTCCGCTGATATGAAAATTCAGTATCAGCATTGTTTCCTGTTTGTCCAACTCTACCTGGCACTGCAGGTTGGCCTTTTTTACCAGCGAGTAATCAAACTCGTCAAAAAAAGCATCGTCAACAGTGAATTCAAACTGGTGTTTCCCCAGTTTAAGCCCTGTAAAAGGAATCGAATATGTTCTAAGCGATTTCAATGAGCAACAATTAGCCCGCAAATGTAGGGAAAAATACCATAACTGGAAACTGTTTTTTTAATTTGGTTTTAGGCCTGATAAAACGCTAACGGTTAAAGGTAAAGATAATACTTTAATCTACAAGGCTAATTATCAAAAACAAGGCATTATATAAACCGAATACCATTTCGGTATTTGAAAATAGACAACCCGTATTTGGCGGTATGCCCGTTGTTTTAACGTTTTATTGAGCCGATATTTAGTAGCTAAAAGGGGATGGTTTTTATTTGATCAGGCTTTTATCATGAAGAGGGATGCGTATATAAAGCAGCTTGCAAACTGCCTTAAGGATTTTATTAGGGAGGGTATTCTTATCAGTAAGAAACAGGTTTACTTCTTCTTCGCTGCCAATAATAAATGTTAGATGAGAGGGATTCATTTCGAGCATTTCCATTTTAAGTTTAATGACATCCAAAAGAGCGAGCCCGGGCAATTCAATATAGCAGGCTTCGTAATGCCTGATGAGTGGGATCAATAAACTCAATTCATCAAATTCAGGTGTTCCCGGACGGGCATCAAATATACTGATAGCCCTGTTTAAAGCTTTTTCATATTCAACTTTAGTTCTGAAATCAAGCTCACTAATTATATGACCCTCAATTTCAGGAGGGAATATTTCCGGAGCATTGCCTAATTGAACATCTTTAGGATCAACGATTTTACCTTCTGTTTCTTTTTTGGAGCGACGTGGGGAAGCAGGGGTCGTGAATGTTACGGAGGTTGTAACGAGGTTAGGATGTCGGATCCTTATCTTTTCAATCTCCGCGTGTTCATATTCAATTTTAGCTTCTTTGGTACCTAACCACACGATATAACCGGTTTTAAGCCATGGATTAAGAATATATTTCATCCAGTAATCCCCGCGACCTAAACTACCAAATGAGGTAAGCATTCCTTCTACTGATTGGTTCTTGTTTCGTTTACCCTCCCAGTAAGGAAACTCTTTAATCCATGTTAAAAAAGCAGTTTGAGCCTCAGGATGTTGCTCAATATAATCGGCTATTTTATTTTTAGTGATAAGGTACATACAAGCAAGATAAGAAGCTTAAAGCACAAAGCCAAAGGCCTAAAGCTGTATTTGCTTTAAGCTTTGGGCCTTTAGCTTTAAGCCTTCGCCTTCAAGCTATATTTTCAGCCGGATATTGATCTTATCCAGCAAGCCGGTGAGCCAAACCATTACAAAAGCGAATATGATACATTTAATCAATCCGCCGGTTCCCTGGCTCAGGTATTCGGGATAACCCAGGTTGCTCATTTCATACATAGGGTAAAACAGAAATGGCACAATATAACACGTAAATGTGTTGGTGCCGGCCGGTTCAATGATCTTGAACCAGTTGTACTTATGTTTAAAATCGACCACGTAAATAAAAATGGCGTACATCACCAAACTGATACCCGTACAAATAAGTACCCATGAAGGGGTATCGCGTGCCTTGGAAATGCCACCGCTAAAGTAGCGTACTATAAAGCCCATATTAAACATGATAATGGCAATCATGATCAGGGCGGCCCATAACAGTTTAAGCTCGTTGTTGGCCTTAAGCCGCATATATAATACCGATACAAACACCCCCGCCATGGTGAAGGCTTGCATGGCTCCGTTGCCGGCTATCCATACATATTTTTGCAGAGGGGCCAGGAAATCCAGAAAGCCAAAGTGAAAGTCGATGTTAAAGAACATGAAGAATATCCATGCCGCCGCCTGGATCCATAAATAACCGCCCGAGTAATAATAGATAAGCGCGCAAAGCAGGTATGCCCAACCTATCAGCCCCAGGATGCCCCACCAGGTAAAATGCAGCCAGGTATGCCCAGGGTCGCTGGTTTTATAGAGTATGGACATGGCCAGGAGCAAGGCGATGCCGAAGCCCTGCAATATGTATCGTTTAAGGTTGGAAGTATCTTTGCCGTAATCTAAAAATATAAAGAAGAAACTGAACGTAACCAGGCTTTCCCAAACGGGCTTGGGTAGCAGCGTTGTAACCTCGTTATAGGTTTCCATATTGGCATGATAAAAGCCGATAAACACCAGTGCGAACGAACGGGTTGCAATGCGCCACAACAGTTTATAGTCGCCTTTTTTAAGCCTGTTCTGAAACGCGAACGGTATGGATAAACCTACAATAAATAAAAACGCAGGGAAAATAGTATCAGCCATCCCTAAGGCATCAACATTTTCTCCAGCATGTTTGAGCCAGTTTGGTGTATTTGGAATGCCGTCGAGGTCATTCACAAATATCATCAGGAACATTGTTACAGCGCGGAAAGCATCAATGGATCGGACTCGACTAAAAAAATCATTCATTAAAGTGGTAAATGCGATAACTAAGCAAATGTTTTAATCTAACGTTAATTAAATTGAAACATTATTATTACAGACCTGATTTTAGTCCCTATCGCGGCTCAGTTTGGTAAATACCAATGGATTTTCATTCAGCTCCAGGGTTTCGCGGCGATGCTTCACAATATGTATAGCCGTGAACAGCGCCTCACGAAATGATATTTCCGAAGCCTGGTTTTTACCAGCTATGTCGTAAGCGGTACCATGATCGGGCGAGGTGCGTACAAAATTTAAACCTGCTGTAAAATTAACTCCCGATTCAAATGCTATTTGCTTAAAAGGAATAAGTCCCTGGTCGTGATACATGGCCAGTACGGCATCAAATTGCAAATAGGTTCCGTTGGCAAAGAAACCATCGGCCGAGTATGGGCCAAAAGCCATGATATCATTGTTGCGGGCCTCTTCAATGGCCGGTATGATCACTTCTTTTTCTTCGTTACCAATCAGTCCGTTATCGCTGGCGTGTGGATTAAGGCCCAGCACTGCGATTTTTGGTTTGCGTATCCAGAAATCATTTTGCAGACTGTGGTTCATCAGCTTAAGCTTAGCCAGTATTTTTTCGCCGGTAATGCTTTCGGATACTTTACTAATAGGAATATGCCCGGTTACAACACCAACACGCAGGGTATCGCTTACCAAAAACATCAGGGATTCGGCAGCGCCATCGCGTTGTTGTAAATATTCGGTGTGACCGGGAAAATTAAATTGCTCGCTTTGTATATTATCTTTATTGATAGGTGCCGTGACCAGAGCATCAATGTAACCCTCTTTCAGATCAAAAGTAGCACGCTCTAAAGAGATAAAGGCGTATTTGCCTCCAGCCTCGGTAACCTGCCCCATCTCAATTTTTACATCCTCTTCCCAGCAGTTGATCATGTTGGGTTTTTTAGGTTGCGATTGCGACGGATCATTAATAACATGAAAATTAAGCTCACTAACCTGGGTTGCACGGCGGTGAAACGAGGCTACCTTGGTATGCCCGTAAACAATGGGTGTACAATAATCGTAAATGCGGGCATCAGCCAGGGTTTTAATAATTATTTCTAATCCAATGCCATTTACATCACCTATGCTTATCCCTACTTTAATTTTTTCGCTCATGTTATTATGTATGATTACACTGATCATTACAGGATTTCACCGATTATATGATGATTTCACTGATGTTGATCTGTTATATTTATGTTGAAGCCGGCCTTAAACTTTATGCTTTTGGCCTTTGGCTTTCGGCTTTTTTTACTGCAAATAAAAGATTTTAAGCTTATAGTTCCTGAATAAAGCACAAATATGCCTTAATTTGCTCAAATATTTGATTAATAATGACGTTGGTAAGGGCAAAAAAACATTTAGGGCAACACTTTCTTACTGATAAAAATATCGCTGCCAAAATTGTGGACAGTTTGAAACCTGATGGCCGTTACAACCACGTGCTGGAAGTTGGCCCGGGTATGGGTATCCTGTCCGACTTTTTATTGCAGAAACCGGAGTATGAGGTATCCCTGATTGATATTGACGAGGAATCATACCAGTACCTGCAAAAAAAATACCCCCAGTTGGGCAGCCGCCTCATCAATGCCGACTTTTTGGAGATGGATTTTAAAGCGGTATTCAACGGTCCCCTGGCTATTATCGGTAATTTCCCCTATAATATATCCTCCCAGATACTGTTTAAGGTGCTCGACAACCGCGAGCAGGTGGTTGAAGTGGTTGGCATGTTCCAGAAGGAAGTAGCCGAACGCTGCTCCGCTAAAGCCGGTAGCAAGGAATACGGCATCCTGAGCGTGTTTTTACAGGCCTATTACAAGGTTGAGTACCTGTTTACCGTAAAAGCCGGAGTATTTAACCCACCACCCAAAGTGCTTTCGGCGGTGATCAGACTTACACGCAATAGCGCTGAGGCCCTGGACTGCGACGAGAAGCTGTTCTGGCAAATTGTGAAGGCCGGTTTTAACCAGCGCCGCAAAACCCTGCGCAATGCCATATCATCATTGATCAACAAAGAACAAATGACCGGTAATACCACCCTCGACCTGCGGGCGGAGCGACTCACTGTTGCCGATTTTGTAAAACTTACCAACGAAGTGACGGCAGGGCGGAGTGCTCAGTAATTTTCCATCCCAAAAACTTTTTAAACCTTAAATTTTAAC
>CEMM01323535.1:115411-224071 GCA_900068975.1 Hygrocybe conica
CTACCCTTCGACGGAGCTCAGGGTGACACCCCTCTTCACATTATTCTTTTCATGGGCTAGCGTTCCCCCCTCAGGGGGTTAGGGGGCTATGGGGATCACTACCGGCGTATCCTGCATTTTTTTTACCATTTCGCCCATGCGTTTAATGAACAGGTAGTTGGCAGTACCACCAATCACGGCGCCTACTACGGGTACCATTCTTTCGGCGGTGCGGGTGCCCAGTACCATCAGTAGTTTTTCGGCAATACCCTCCATCATGGTTTTGGATATAGCCACACCAGCCTCTACCCTTAGCGAAGTGGCTACCAATCCCATAAAATCATTAAATTCAATTTGGTAACTGCCCTTGTTATAGTACATAACGGCCATCGTTACCCGGAATTGCTGGGTAATGAGGTTGGCAAAATCAAGAGGCATGCCTGCTATCAGCGTGACCATACCACCACTGCCCGATATAGCTCCCGAACCGGCCGCCATGAGCGCGCATTGGTTTATAAATTTATCCAGCCCCATGGTATCAACCCCTTTTTTTATCTTGAGCTGATCTATATGGACAAATATTTGTTTAAAGCCGCTATCGGCCAGTTTGCCGGCCTGGTGTTTGATGTCAGAACCCAGTTTTTTTAATTTGATGAGTTTCATCTTTTGCAATTATTGATTTAGTGAGTTATTGAATTAGTGATTTAAAAAGCTTCAAGGATCTTTTATCATCTATAAATCAATAATCTTATAAGCTTACATTGCTATTCCCGTGCCAATTTATAAAGGCATGCAAAATGGCAGTCGGTTATTTGGATGCTGATGGCCAATGAAATGGTTTTTCGGGGCTTAAATGGAGGCTGTGATTTTTCTCGCAACCTGATTGAAATCTTCCAGAGAAGTGGTTGATGTTATTTTATTCACTTTCATATTGAATACTTTTTTGCCTTTTCTGACCATTATAAAATAAAAGTGTTCTTTATCAGTATGGAAGTAAGCTTCATCCCCCAAATTATCCAGAACCTTAATCCCATTGTGTTCATTAGCGGTTTTGATGTCTGCATATTTCTTTTGTGCCGAAGAAACCTGGTCAAATTGTTCCAGCAGAAAATAGATGGCACCTGTACTGCCGCTCTTTACGTCTTTCGCATTTGCCTGGTATCCGCACAGATATCTCGAAATCCCTTTTTCTTTTTTTGTCGAATTGTCGGTCAGGTGAAGCTTTTCACCCATTATTTTTTCCGCATCGGCCAGGGTCAATAGTTTGGCTGCAGTAACAGCCGTATCAATTGGGGGCATTTTGTCGGCAACCGATCCTGTCACCTGGGTGCAGGCAAAGGCCATTATACCAGCGATGATCAAAAGGATTATTTTTTTCATGATTATATAAATTACTGGATATCAATTTATTAATATAACGAAAATTCGGCTACGCGTATTGTGGCAAATGAATCGGTGAGTATTATTGGGGGGATAAATATGGTTAGAAGTTGTCAAACTAAATAGGCCAATGAGCTTTCACGGCGCGTCATTGCGAGGAGGAACGACGTGGCAATCCCCGATATGCAGAGTGTCTCTATAAGTAGGGGATTATTAATGTTGTTAATTGTCTTTCAAAGGTATTAATGAGCTCCCTCYGGTCGGTTGTCCACGCTGCGCTCGCAATGACGCGTGGAGAGAAGAGCCTCTGGCCTTTTAAATACCGTTACCTTATTTTGATGCCAATACCTTGCCTTTGTCATCCAGGATTTCCATAATGGGTTGATTTTGCTGATTGATATAAATTCTGAGACGGGGAAGGCCTTTATCGTCCCGCAAAAACAAACCTACTTCGCCTTTGCTATTCTTGCCTACAAAAAGTCGTTCGGCGGTTATTACGCCGGGTTGCTGTAGCTTTTTAATGCCGGCATTGTAGGCAGCAGTATCATTTAGTTTTTTTAATGAATCGGCATAGGCTATTACCTTTACCGTTGGAAAGCTGTCGTATTTATCCCATAGTTTTAAACCATAACTGCGCTGCAGGCTACCTGCATCTTTGTCCTGGCTGTATTGGATCTGCATGATCTGGTCGTTCTGGTACTGATCGATAGAGTAGGTCATGCTGGCGCTCTTTTTATTGCCATCATACACCAGTCCGCCGCATTCGTCGCCATCATCATTAAAAAATATCATGCCTGCAGGGCGGTCGCGTTTAGGTAGTTCTTTTCCGCCGATGGTTCCCGGGTGCTGACGCTCGCGGTTACTGATAGCCATGCGGATCTGGCCGTTGGAATCAACAATATCGATGCGCTCGGCGGTGATCTGTTTAAAATGACCGGCAGCGTTTACTTGTTTAAGCACGATGACCATAAACACCAGTACTACTACGGTTAAAACGCCCGCGTATATTTTTAATGCCTTAACCTGTTTCTGTAAGTTTTCCATAATTGAGATTTGTTGCTGAACAAATATATTTAAACGGGGCGAATCGACTCACTGAAATCGCAAGCGTAAAGAGAGTGCGAAATGCGTGAAATTAAAGAGTTCATCCCCTAATTATATTCAAACTGTAAAAATCAGGGATACAATAAATAGCTGATGGCTAATCACATGAGGTTTTGTAAATTCGCCCTTTCCTAATATTTCGAAATTGAAAAATAACATTCTTATTGTCGACGATGTGCATCCCATATTTATGGAGATGGCCGTTGCCAAAGGTTACCAATGCGACTACAGACCCCTGATCAAAGCCGACGAAGCCCTACAGATCATTGGCGACTATGCCGGACTGGTGATCCGCTCCAAATTCAGGGTTGATAAACAGGTGATAGATGCTGGTGCCAATCTGCGCTTTGTGGCCCGTGCCGGTGCCGGTATGGATAATATTGATGAAGCCTACGCGGCCGAAAAAGGCATCAGCCTCATCAATGCGCCCGAGGGTAACTCTGATGCCGTTGGCGAACATGCCATAGGCCTGTTGCTGTCTTTAATGAACAATTTAAATAAAGGCGATGCCGAAATACGCGGCGGTAGCTGGCAGCGTGAGGCCAACCGGGGCTTTGAACTTAAGGGTAAAACCGTAGGCATTATTGGCTATGGCCATATGGGGCATAGCTTTGCCCGCAAGCTGTCGGGCTTCCAGGTGGATGTAGTTGCTTATGATAAGTACAAAACCGGCTTCAGCGACCGCTATGCCCGCGAGGTGAGTATGGAGGACATTGTGAAACATAGCGATGTGCTGAGTCTGCATATACCACTTACTCCCGAAACAAACGGCCTGGTGGACGACGAATACCTGTTCCACTTTAAAAAGCCTATATTTTTTATCAATACTTCGCGCGGTAAAACCGCCAAAGTGAGCGCTATACTGAACGCTATTAAGCAAGGTAAAATACTGGGCGCAGGTTTGGATGTATTAGAGGTTGAAAAATTCCCGGCTCTGGCCGAACAGGTTTGGTTTGATGAACTGCGCCAAAGCGGCAGGGTGCTGCTGAGCCCCCACGTTGCCGGCTGGACATTTGACTCGTACCGGAAAATAAGCGAGGTAATGGCGGAGAAGCTTTTGAGTCTTGAGTCTTGAGTCTTGAGTCGGAAGTCGGAAGTCGGAAAAATGGCTCCCAATTTAGTCAGAAGCAGGGTTTTTTAGTTATGAGGGCACTGATCCGGATATTAAATAATTTAGATTAGTTTGTCATCCTGAGCGAAGCGAAGGATCTTCTGCGGTATGCACATCGCATAAATAGATGCTTCACTCCGTTCAGCATGACAAACTTTGTTTCAAGTAGCTTGAAATTGTTTAATTCTGAGAGATTTGGATCAAGTAAAAATCAACGGAATCAAAACAATCATCTTCATCAGCGGTCAAATAAATTTGGATATTAAAATTTAAATAACTTATCTTCGTTAAATACAAAAGCAAGACTATGTAGGCTCGGGCCCATGTAGTCTTGTTTGTTTTTAGAGTCATTGCGTCCTTCTTAAAACAAGGGGGGCGGTTTTTTTTGGATGACCAACAGAATAAACATTTAATAATTTATTGTTATGGCAGAGGTATCATACTTTACCAAAGAGGGTTTAGAAAAATTAAAAGAAGAGTTACAGCGATTAAAAACTACCGGACGCTCGGATATATCAAAAGCGATAGCTGAGGCCCGGGATAAGGGCGACCTTTCTGAGAACGCGGAATACGATGCGGCAAAAGAAGCGCAGGGTTTGCATGAGGCTAAAATATCACAGATGCAGGAAACCCTGGCCAATGCTCGTTTGCTTGATGAGTCGAAACTGGATGTATCAAAAGTATTGGCTTTATCTGTTGTAAAGATCAAGAACGTTAAAAACGGCGCTACCATGAGCTACCAGTTGGTATCAGAAAGCGAAGCTGATATGAAAGCAGGTAAAATATCGGTTACATCGCCTATTGCTAAAGGCTTGCTAGGCAAAAAAGTTGGTGAAACCGCCGAAATCACCGTACCTGCCGGTGTTATTGAATTTGAGATACTGGAAATTAGCAGATAAGTTTTTGGTGAATGGTTGATTGGGTGAGTAGTGTGTCTGAACCTTGATTTTTCTGATTAGGGAATTATCAGGATTTCTTTAACTGCTAAAGCTTAATTAACCATTCCATCTATTCACCGAATCAACTTAATAAACCACTCACCAACCATGAGCATTTTTTCAAAAATAATAGCGGGCGAGATCCCTGCGTATGTAGTAGCTGAAAGTAATGAGTTTTTGGCTTTTTTGGATATAAGTCCGCTGGCCGAAGGGCATGTGTTGGTAATACCCAAAAAAGAGGTTGACTATATATTTGACCTGGATGATGAAACCTATACCGGGCTGCACATTTTCGCGAAAATTGTGGCAACGGCACTCAAAAAAGCTATCCCTTGTAAAAAGGTCGGAGTTGCGGTGATCGGTTTAGAAGTACCCCATGCGCACATCCACCTGATACCCATGAACCGGGTTGATGACATGAACTTTGCCCGTCCCAAGCTAAGTTTTACCCAGGAAGAGCTTAGCGCTACCAAAGAAAAGATCAAAGCCGCGCTGAAGGATTGATTTTTTGGAGGGATGCTTCCTCCACGCGTCATTGCGAGGTACGAAGCAATCCCCGATAGGCAGGGTCGATCTGTATAGTTTAGAGATTGCTTTGTACCTCCCAATGACGTGGTTTTTTATTGTTTTTCATCTGCACACCTGCACATTTGAAATCTGCACATCCATCATCCTCCCATCTATTTCACAATTCTCTTCACATTATCCTTTACAAAAGTATCCCAGCCGGAGTATGATTTTTTGCTGCCGGTTTTGCTGCCTGTGGACATGCGTTGAAAGGAATGGCAAACAGCAACGGCCAGGCCGTCGGTAGCATCCAGAAAATCGGGGGTTTCTTTAAAGCTGAGCAGATTTTGCAGCATGGCGGCTACCTGTTCTTTAGTAGCGTTGCCATTACCCGTAATGGATTGTTTTATTTTACGGGGTGCGTACTCCGTGATATCTATACTGCGCGACAACGCGGCGGCCATGGCTACGCCCTGTGCCCGCCCCAGCTTGAGCATTACCTGTATGTTTTTGCCGTAGAAAGGGGCTTCAATAGCCAGGCAATCGGGCTTGTAATTATCAATAAGGGCTACGGTTTTTTCGAATATACGCTGCAGTTTCAGCATATGATCGTCCATCTTGTCCATCTTCACTACGCCCAGGGCCAGCAGTTCTATTTTTGGTCCGGTTTCTTTAACCAGGCCATAGCCCATCACGGCGGTGCCGGGGTCGATGCCTAAAATAATACGTTCTTTGGTGTTTGCTTGCTGCACGTTTCAAAGGTAGTTATATCGGAGCTAAAAGCGGAAGGCGGAAAGCCGAAAGCTTTTATTCTTTTAAGATCGCCATATACTGTTCCCGGCTGATCATGCGGGCACCCATCGATTCCATGTGGCCGGTGTGCACCTGGCAATCTACCAGTTTATAAAGACCGCTCTGACATACGTGGATGAGCGCTGTTTTGGAGGCGTTGCTTACTTTGCTGAACATGCTTTCGCCACAAAAAACATCGCCTACCTGCACGCCGTAGATGCCTCCAACCAATTCCTGGTTTTGCCAAACCTCAACCGAATGGGCATGACCCTCGGCATGCAGCTGGTTATAGGCCGCTTTCATGTCATTGGTGATCCAGGTGCCGTCCTGTCCCTCGCGGGGAACGGTAGAGCAGGCGGTGATCACATCATTAAAACAGGTATCGGCAGTAACCCTGAACCGGCCCGAGTTAAGCACCCGGCGCATAGACCGGGAAATGTTGAGTTCCTGCGGATAAAGTACAAAACGTTCATGCGGCGAGTACCACAGGATGGGCGTATCATCACTATACCAGGGGAAGATGCCGTTTTGATAGGCCAGCAGCAGGCGTTGGGTCGACAGGTCGCCGCCTACAGCCAAAAGCCCGTCTGGTTCGGCCAGATCGGGCTCAGGAAATACTAAACGTTTATCGAGCCTGAATATCATCAGGCGCAAATTTAAGCTTTGCGGCGAATCACCAGTTTTTTATTTTGAGCTTTAGCCACGGCATCCATATAAACCTGCATTTCGGTGTATTTAGCGGCGGGTATCATCTGGTTGGTTAAGTTGAATTTAGCGGTGCAGATCACCTGGTTTTTAGTAGCATCGTACTGATACTTTGCCTCATAGTTACCATACGTAAACTTCAGGTTTTGATCGGTAGGGAGGGTTTCCATTTCGAAACCTACTGGCAGATCAATAGTAGTTACACAAGTTTTAGCAACGGGGGCCTTGAAATAGTAATTGGTCTTTCTTTTTTCTTCGGCGGGCAGGGTAAGATCCCAAAGCATAAAGGCCAGCGGACGATAAAATTGCTTATCGCCCGTAGCGATGTCACAAAATTTATCATACTCCATATCAATGTTTACCTCCTTAAAGCCTTTGGTATCATCGGCAGGTTTAAAGTTAAAAACAGAAGGCTGTTTAATATCCAGGTGTTTTAACAGGTACTCTTTTTGTTCGTCGGCCTTGTAGGTGGGCAGCACATCAACAAACATGCTGCGGTATTCGCCGCTGCTTAAAATATTGATATGGGCTTTGGCACCTCCGTCGGCATCCAATACCAGATGCACCTGACCGTTAAGCTGGTTGTCCTGTGGATTGCTGCGGGGGGTATTTACCAATTTGCCGCCCTCGTCTGTGATCAGCAGGGCGTTGCGGTTTTCGGTAAAAGGGCCAAGTTTGCCAAATGCGGTTGTACTGCTGGTGCACTCCAGCCAGGTGGTATCATTTTTAAAGGGGATACACAATATGGCATGGTTAAAGGAATTATTGGGGAATGCCTGACTGGCGGGTTCTTCATTATAACCGGCCCGTATAATGGCGTAATTTGAAGGTATATTAACAGCCTTAAGCAAAGCCCGCATGTAATTGGAGAGCGCTTTGCAATCACCATATTTTTTCTGGTCGACAAAAGTTGCCGGGAATGGCTTGAAGCCCCCAATACCTAATTGGATACCAACGTAGCGCATGCTTTTTTGCATGTAGTTATACAGAAAGCGGGCTTTCTCCTTATCGGTTTTGATGGTATCGGTCATTTGTTTTATCTGGGCGATACGTTCGGGACTTAAGGAAGAAACATCGTCATTTAATGATTTGATCCAGTTACCGAATGATTGCCAGCTGGTAAAATCGCCGGGATAGCCATAGCAATTGAAAGTACTTAATGCGAAATTGATTTTGGGGATGATGGTCCAGCTTACAATATGTTCCTGTTTTTTGATAGCCTTGAGATTCTTAACCGTCCAGGTATAGGTGTCGAGGCCATCTGCATTGCTTTTAACGGGTTTAATATTGGTATTACTGTTCTGGAACCTGAAGCCCAGGGTAGGGGCTGCCGAGATCTTACAGTATTCGTTTTGTACGGCTTGCTCCATTTTATCTTGTACATACCAGCTGTTCAGACTAATAAAACTGCTTTCGTTCTCTTCATACTGAATTTCAATAGTTGCGGGATAGGCGGCTATGGCATGTCGGATAGCCAAAAAGCGCTGATCGGTTACCATGGTCTCATCATCAGCGGCCGAGCCGTCGTACATATCGCTTTTGTGATATTTTTTGATCAGCAGGCCTGCCGCATTATAAATGTTTATTTCGATGCCGCTGTATGAATTGTATTTTTTGTTGTAAGGCAATATAAAGGTAGCATCTGCGTCGCCTTTATCATTGAGCACGGTTACAATGCTATGTTCTTTGGTGACCTGCCTGCCTGCTTCCTTCACAATAGTTTCACGTGCTTCATAGCGAATTACCACGTTGGCATCCTCTTTTAATGAATCGGGTATGGTTGAGGCTATGTACAGATCTTTAGGGATGTTTTTGTCCTGGCTGTAGCCGTGGCTATAGAGTGCGCATAAGGCTGCTATAGTTAATAGCAGCCTGTTATATTTTTTAGTAAGCATAATTTATCAACCTTTTTTGAGTACTACCTGCTCATTCAACATTTCGTACATTTTTTTACAGAATTCATGAAACTCAGGATAGTTCTCTTTAAAATACATGGATTGTTTAAAGTCGACATTAAGTCTGATCATGATGGAGCCGTCCTGCTCGGCAACCATACGCCTGAAAACAATGCTTTTGTCGGGGATCATCATGGTGATGCTTTTGGGCATGGCATCAACCTTATAACCGGCGGGTAATTTAAAAATGCCGGTTATGGCGTAGTTGTCGCGATAGCCAAAATCGATATCTGTAACACGGTTTTCATTCAAAAAAGGATTTGTTTTAAGGTCGGTGAACAGATTGGAGTTAAAGTAAATGTAATTCTCATCGGCCCCGGTAAGGTCGAGGTTAAAGTCCATTTTTTGTTGCAGCGGCAAAGTGTCAATCTCCATATTTTCGAACTTAACAGCTGCTATCTTCATGTTATTGTTGTCGTTGCGCAAATAGTCGATGTATTTTTTTTCGCCATCGGTTTTGTATTTCTTAATACAATTAACGCGGTTATAAACATAGCTGCTGATATCGGCAGTTCCGCTCATTTTACCTTCGGGTTTTATTTCGGCGTTGATAAGTACTACTTGCCTAACAGGGGCTTTATCATCTAAAAAGGCGAGGTCATAAACCTGGTCGTCCTTATTGATATATAAGCCGAACGAGTTCAGATAGTTATTAGGTACCTGGTTGTAGATATTGTATTTGTTGGTGGCATCAAGCACGTAGTATTTATTACTATCCACCGGAATATACGCTACCGTGGTATTAAACTGATAATAGCTTGGATAAGCCGGGTTAACACGACCATGACTACGGGTACTCACGAGCATTGGGTATACTTTAACCCCCGATTTTTTGAGCAAGTGGGTAAGTATCAGATTAATTTCGGTGGAGTTGCCTATTTTTTTATCCCAGGCCTTTACCGTGCCATCATTAGTATAGCGGGCATAGTCATCGTTCCATTTCAGGGTGTTTTTAACCTCGTTAAATAAGTAAGCGATCTTATCATCGTCGGTTTTCAGGCTTTTGGCTTTGGCAATAATGGCTTCTTCGCCGGCAAGTTTACGGTTTATCTGGCCGCCAAAATCTTCTTCGTCTGCCTTGTTCTGGCCAACTTTTTTCCAGGAATCTTGAAAAGTTTGCGTGAAGCCATTAGTTGGTTTGATACTTAACAGCTGAAACAGGATGCGTTCTGAGTTATCATTACGGGAACTCATAAACGGCTCGTCTTTTAATGAAGGAATGTTGGCCAGTGCCTGGATGTGGGCATTACTTGAATTGGTTTTATCTACCACATAAGGGGAGTGCACATTTACCAGTTGTTTATAATATAAAATATCAGGTACATTGGTACTTAGCTCACTATAACGGGTTGGCAGGTCACTTTGGAAATACCAATCCGGAAGGTCAATAGAGGCGGAGGTTATGCGGTATTTATACTCCAGGATGGACCCCGGCTTTACGTTAGGAAAAGAAAATACCATAGCCGAGCGGTACTTGTCTATCAGTTCGGTAAATATTTGCTTTTTATCAACTTTCAGTATTTCAACCGTGCCATTGGTGGAGTTGATAGTTTGTGCCTGCAGGCCTGTAATATATTCGAGGCGGTTGGCGCTATAATATTCTATGCGGATGTTGGCTTCGGATTTACCATTATCGTTAAATACTTTAATGCGTTTGTGCCTTTCGGTCACAATGTTATAGGTTTGGTCAAAGTAAACTTCGGCTTTGTCAAAAAGGATCTCGGCATTGGCATCTTTTTCAAAATCGCAGGCTTTCAATTCCAGATCGGCTTTATCAACTTTGCCAAATGCTTGTGCGGTGGGTACAAGTGCGGGTGTTTGCGCTTTGGCAGCAACTGCCATACACCCTAAAAGGAATAGGGTAAAGATTCTGTTCATGTGCTAAGGTTTAATCAGTAGTGACAAATAAATTACTAAAGTAATATAGCAATTTAATAAAATGAAAATAAAAAAAACAATTTAATAGAGTTAATTGTATTTGCGCTTGTTTTTGATCAAAGAGCTGACCGGTAGGCCTGTAATTATTTGAAAGGCTGGCGCGTATAGTAAATAGAATATAATTTATATATTGCTTTACTGTAATTTTGGCATCAGCAAAATAAAGGTTGTGCTTAAATGTATGCCATTTGTTGAACTGGCATTTAGATTGATATACTGTAATTAATGAAACAAAAATTTTATGATACTGCTGTGAAGCAGGAAAAAGCTGTTTTGGTTGGTGTAATGACACCGCACGTAACCGATGAGCAGGAGAAGGAGTATTTAGAGGAGCTGGAATTTTTAGTGGCCACAGCCGGTGGCGAAACCGTAAAGAGCTTTACCCAAAAACTACAACGCCCGGACAGGGCAACTTTTGTAGGCTCTGGTAAGCTGGATGATATTAAAGCCTTTGTAATAGAAGAAGAGATTGATATGGTGGTTTTTGACGACGAGTTATCGCCATCGCAACTGCGTAATATTGAACGGGAATTGCAGGTGAAAATACTTGATCGTAATAACCTGATACTGGATATTTTTGCCAACCGGGCACAAACCGCCCAGGCCAAAACCCAGGTGGAACTGGCCCAACTGCAATACCTGTTACCCCGCCTTACCCGTTTATGGACTCACTTAGAGCGCCAGAAAGGTGGTATTGGTATGCGTGGTCCGGGTGAATCGCAAATTGAGACTGACAGACGTTTGATCCTGGATAAAATATCATTGCTGAAAGAAAAACTAAAGCAAATAGATAAGCAGAACGAAACACAGCGCAAAAACCGTAACCAGATGGTACGTGCCGCCTTGGTAGGTTATACCAACGTTGGTAAATCAACCATCATGAACATGATATCCAAATCAGACGTGTTTGCCGAGAACAAATTGTTCGCTACGCTGGATACTACGGTTAGGAAAGTAGTGATCGAGAATGTCCCCTTCCTGTTATCAGATACGGTTGGATTTATCCGCAAGCTGCCTCACCATTTGGTAGAGTGTTTTAAATCGACCCTCGATGAGGTACGCGAAGCTGATATCCTGGTACATGTGGTGGATGTATCGCATCCCAATTTTGAAGACCAGATCCGTACAGTAAACGAAACCCTGAAAGATATTGGCGCTATTGATAAAAAGATGATCACGGTGTTTAATAAGATAGATGCCTTTAAACCCGAAGAGCATCAATTGGAGCCACAGGCAGAGCCACTTACTTTGGATGATTTTAAACATAGCTGGATGGCTAAGAATAACAGTCCTGCGATATTTATATCAGCTACTAAAAAAGAAAACGTAGATGAATTCAGGGATCTGCTTTACAACGAAGTAAAGGCCATACATACCGAAAGGTATCCGTATGATCAGTTGTTGTATTGAGGCCTGAGATATTAGTACAGAAAATAATGATGAATAAAGTTTTTACATCAGCAATATTAACGGTTATAATGGTGCTAATGTATGCCACTGTTCATGCGCAGGCACACAGCGGAATAGGCCTTGGTTTGGGTGCCAATATACCATTTGCATCAGGTTACAGCCCCGGAGTTGATGTCAATATTCAGGGTAATATACGCCTTAGCGATGCCTTTGCGCTGGTACCTGCAATAGGTGTTAAGCAAATTAAAGGTGATAATGCGATTATTCATGAGGGCCCTCAGGGTTATAGTACCTATACCCGGGGCGATCTGGGGGGAGTTAGCCTTGCATTTAGCGGCAAATACTATTTTGATAAACAATGGTTTGCGGGTGCCGGAATTGTAGGAATTATTAATGCCGACAGGTCCAGCAGTGGAGGCACGCTTGCTCTTGGGTACCAGGTTCCGCTCGATAACCAAAACAATGTGGAGTTCAACCTGAATGGCAGCGTTTTAAAGTGGAGCAGGACAAGCGGCAGTACTACCGTACCGGTGGCTGGTTTAAGAATAGCTTATAATTTTAATTTCAGAAGATAGTTGCTTTACCGGTTCAAGGGTACCAAAGGGGGAACTTCTGTATAAATACTGAATCATGCCGAATTTATTTCGGCATCTCCTATAGCTGATTGTATGCATGATGATCACCCATCCTGTGGGATCCTGAAACAAGTTCAGGATGACTGTGGAGAATAGGATAAAAAAGGAAATTATCAGGAGCTTTCCCGGTATTTTAAATTTGTTAATTTATTAGGTTTCAGATAGAGGTAATCGTTTTTGAAATCCAGGATCATATTAAATCTCTTCAAAACATCATCGCCCAAATAGTTGATCATAAAGCCCATCGGGTTTTTACTACCTAAAATAAGGGTTGGGATATTGGTCAGTTCAAAACCATTAATCTTTAATGTAGGAGCAAGCACTATTTTAGTTTCATATCCAACTCCTCTTGGGTCATGAATTACGGATGATTTGAGCAGCTTTAAATTCCTGGGGAAATTTTGCTGGCTTACCCAGGTACTATCTACAACTGCGGCTTGTTCTGAGCCGGTATCAAATAAAAAACTGCCGGTATATTTTTTATTTTCTATTTCAAAAGTCCCTTTGGCGGTAACAAAAGAGCGGATGATCTCCAGCTTTGATCGCACATAACCTTTGGGGATTTTTAAGGGTTTGGAATGGATGATCAACAAATTCTGATCGTAGTTGATCTCTAAAGTTTTGCTCTCAAACAGATTCCAGCCAAAACGCCCGTCCATATCGTACGCGGTTAATCCTGTAGCCACTATTTCGGGATCGGTCCAAACGGATTTCCCCATTTGTAATTTAAATACCTTGATTAAATTATTGTAATTAGGCTTTGCTTTACCGGCCAAAGCATCGGGCTGGTTGGATAGTAGCTTTGTTTTTTTGAGGATAGCATCCCGGGTTAACCTAAAATCCCATGAGCCGGTATCAAAATCAAGGTTTAAAGTATCGGTATTGTTAATGATGGTTTTTACACAGATGGCATTATTGGCGGTTAACGTAAACGGGATAGTATCATGTGTGGCAATATTATTTTGTGATTTATCTTCGGGTGGTATAGCGCTTGCAATTTGCGTATAGCAGGAATCTTTACCATTTAACAATACCACGAAGTTAAATTTAGTCCCTGGCTTTACTTTTACCCTGATGGAGTCGATGTCGGTATAAAAAGTAACCCATTTGGCTTTTCTTGATCTTTCGGCGGTAAAAACGTCCGGCCTGATCTTTGGCGAAAGTGTCCAGGCATTTTTATCTAAATAACCCCCGTCATTGATGGCTACGCTTTTTGAAGTAGCTTTGATGACCGGCAGTTTTGATTGCGCAGATCCTGCATGAATCCATAAACACAGGATAAAGAAAAGAAGGTATTTCATTTATTTTGATTGAGTTTTTCTATGCACTTACAAGATACATTATTCTGCTCTGTTAGAAATAGAAAATAAAGCAGAAGCCCACCGTTATCGGGTTTTAATATCTGCAATTGCCTTATCTAAAAGGGCATTGAATTCCTGTGGTTTCTCGATCATTGGAAAATGCCCTGTGGCGTGAATGTATAGTAATTTAAAGGGGATCTTATTGGCTGCTAAATGAGTGGTGTCGGTAGGTTCCACATCGCTGTTGATGAGGTATAACTTCGTTTTCGCTGCTTTCAGTCCGGCTATCTCGTTAAAGTCGTTATTATCTTCCATGCAGGCGGCGGCAATTGCAGTATCCACATGGGCAACATCGTTAAGTACTCTTTTTTTAACTGCCGCGGTAGTTGTGGTATAAAAGAGAGACTGATTGAAGTATTCAAAAGCTATTTGTTTGAAATGATGTTTCAGGGAATCTATAGCAGCGGCATATTCTTTTTTTGCTTGTGCGGTTTGCACCTGGTTCTTTCCAACATTTTTAAAAATGTCGACCACCACCAGGCCAATTACCTTTTGGGGATTATCAACGGCAGCCTGTAATACTACATCGCCCGACATGGAATGACCTACCAGGATCACCTTTTTCAGATCCAACTGCTTGATCACCGAATCAACATCGTGGCTAAATGCCAGCGTGTTCCACTGATTGCGGTTTTTGCCCGACTCGCCAAAGCCGGGCAGATCAATAGCCACCACCCGGTATTTTTTGCCAAAATAAGTTACCTGATCGGCCCAGTACGATTTGTTGATGCACCAGCCATGCACAAAAAGTAAAGTGGTATCATTTTTACCCGTATCTGTATAAGCTATATTGACGCCATTATCATGAACGACTATTTTATCAATAGTATTTGATCCTGAGTTTTTAGAGCTGTTGTTGCAGGAGACCACGGTTCCCGACAAAACGATGCCGGCTAACAGGTAGAATAATGGCTTCATATGCAGTGATAGATTAATCGCTGCAACATACCATTGTTTTTGCTGATAAAGCAATCATAAAGAGGGATTTAACTTTATTTAACAGATGTGCGTTACCTATAACGAATATCCCTAATGTCATTGCGAGGAGGAACGACGAAGCAATCGCGAACAATGCAAGACGGCTCTGTATTCTACGAGATTGCCACGCTGCGCTCGCAATGACATATTCTTTATAATAATTTGGTTTGTGCCTTATCAAGCTGTAACGGTTGCAAGCAATTCTTCCAGTCGCGCGTGCGAGTCAAGAACGCCTTGCTCCATGCCTGATTGCAGCATCCCATCGCGATCAGCAACTGATTGAAATACTGATTGTGTAACTATCCTTGTCCGGTTATTGGGTAGGGCTTCAAATTTTGTAGTTTCCAACGCTACATGCCCTGCTTCCGGTAAACCTTCAAACTCAAATGTTTGGATGATACGTTCGGGGGAGGTACTTTCGTGGCAAACTCCATGAAAACCATACTCATTCCCGGCCGGATCGGTATGAATATAACGGTAAGAACCGCCTGCTTTGGCCTCAAATTTTTCTATCCGCATGGTGAGGTCGCACTGACCGCCCAGCCATTGTAACAGTAATTCAGGGTCGGTATATGCTTTAAAAACGAGCTCGCGTGGAGCATCAAATTCCCGGGTGATGAAAATTTCCTGTTTGCCGGGTACGGCGGCGATGGTTGTTTGATTCTTTTCCATTTTTTTAATTTTTAATTGATGCCTCTTTTATTTTTTATCATTTGATCCATTTTCCTTTTGCATACGCGCCAGCAGATCATCCATTTTAGTAAAGCGTTCTTCTATACTCCTGCGGTATGGCTCTATCCATTGGGCCACTTCGTTCAATGGTTCAAGCCTCACTTCGCAATAGCGTTCGCGTCCGGCTTTTTTAATATCTATCAAACCGCATTCAATCAGGATCTTGATATGTTGCGATATGGCCGGTCTGCTTACCTCAAAGTTATCGGCAATGGCATTCAGGTTCAGGGGCTGCTGCGCGATCAGGTTAATGATCTGGCGGCGGGTAGGGTCGGCTATGGCCTGGAATACGTCTCTTCTGGTACTTGTCATAATGCGTAAGCGTTTGCTTACTCAAATATATATGTAAGTATTTACTTACGCAAATTTTATTTGAAAAAAGTTTTGAGTGCGAGAAAAATGGAGACGACTACGAAGAGAAGTATGGATCTGTAGATAATAGGTAAAAAAGCGTCATTGCGAGCGATAGCGTGGCAATCCCCAATTAGGAGAGCGGCTCTGTATAGTTCGGGATTGCCACGCTATCGCTCGCAATGACGCATGGGATATAATTTTTTAGTGGGCAAGAGAGGTTAAAAATAACTCTTCTTTTATAGCCGGAATGGTATTGTTTTTCAGCGCGGTATCAAAAAGCAGGTTGATGGCTTTGCGGCCTTCCTCGCCCAGGTCAACTGAGTATTTGTTTACATAAAGGTCAATGTGTTTGTACATTACTTCTTCGCTCATTTCCTGGGCGTGCGAGCGGATAAACTCCAGGCCGGACTTGGGGTTGGCGAAGGCAAACTCTACCGATTTACGCAATACTCTATTTAGTTTATGCTGAACATCCACAGGTAAATTGCGGTTGGCTACAATTCCGCCTAGCGGTATGGCGCAGCCGGTTTGTTTTTCCCAGTAATCACCCAGGTCCAGGATCTTCTTTAAACCTTTATCCTGGTAAGTGAAACGGTTTTCATGGATGATCAAACCCACATCAACACGGCCTTCCAATACGGCATTTTCAATATCCGAAAACACCAGTTCCACCTTATTGGTAGCATTTGGGAAAGCATAGCCTAGCAAAAAGTTGGCTGTAGTGTATTTACCGGGTATACCGATTTTGAGTTGTGGGTTGCCGGATGCGAGTTGCGCGTGCAATTCATCCTCATTTCCCTTGCATATTAACATCGGCCCAACGCCGTAGCCTAAGGCGCTGCCTGAGTCGAGCAATACATATTTATCGGCCACGTAAGCAAAAGCGTGATAGCTTAGTTTGGTCACATCCAGTTCGCCGCGAAAGGCCTTCTGGTTCAGGGTTTCCACATCATCATAAAAAACCTCAAAGTCCAGGCCTTCGGTATCAATTTTATGATGTATCAGGGCATCGAAAATAAAAGTATCGTTTGGGCAGGGCGAAAAGCCGAGTGTTAGTTTCATGGTAAGTGCGTGTTGCGGGTGCGAAGAGTGAGTGTGAAGAGTGAGGTCAACAATTTATCGGACCAGTCTGTCACCCACACTCCCTCTTCGCACCTCAAATTAATTATTAATGATCCGGTTAACCAGCTCGATGGCAAAGTTATTCAGATTTTTAATGGCAAGCTGTATATCCCAGTTGTCGCGGTTACGTTTTTCTACATAATTTGACACTGACCTGATCTGCAGGCAGGGTGTGTTAAACTGACGGCAGGCATAAAAAAAGGCTGCGCCTTCCATAGTCTCTATCTGCGGGTTCAATCTTCGCTGTATTTTTTGAATAGATTCCTCGTTGCCGTGAACGGTATTTACGGTAATGGCCTTTGCTTTGGCCAGGTAAAGACTATTGCAAACCTGCTCCAGCGTGGTGGTAGGCTTAAACGTATTTTCGCCAAAGCCAAGGGTGGTAATCGGTATAAATTCCTGGTCGTCCTCGGCGCCTGTTTCGGCAAAGGTATCCTCGGTAATCTCAACCACATAGCCAGGGGTAATGCTGCGGTCAAAGCTGCCGGCAATACCCAGGTTAATCACCAGATCGTATTTGTGCATATTAAACTGCCTGCCCAGAGCAAAGGCGGTTGGTACCATGCCGGCGCCGGTTATCAGTACATCAAGCTTATTTCCAAAACTGTTTACTAAAGGTTCAACCTCAAAGGAGGTGGCTGCTACAATTAATATGAGCATATAGGTTTTTTTTGACTGCTAAGATAAAACAACTCAGCTATTTTTGTTTTGTATATTTGCACCCACAAATATTATGATGATACATATTACGCGCAAGGAACATTTTAATGCCGCTCACCGGATGTACCGTGAGGAATGGAGCGCTGAAAAAAACTTTGAGGTATTTGGCAAATGCGCCAACCCCAACTGGCATGGGCATAATTATAACCTGTTTGTAACCGTTAAAGGCGAAGTTACACACGCTACGGGTTACCTGATAGATCTGAAAGAACTCAAAACCATCATTAACGATTACGTGATCGAAAAGCTCGACCATAAGAACATCAATAAGGATGTACCTTTTATGGAAGGCAAAATGGCGTCGACAGAGTTATTGTGCATTGAGATATTTAACCAGCTTAAAGCGCCTATTGAAGCCTACGAGGGTGTTTTTTTACACTCGGTTAAATTATATGAAACCGAAAACAACTCTGCCGAGTACTTTGGCGGATAATTTGATAAGATGAACAACGACCACATTCCACCAGTCCGCGATGACGACGATGATGACGCGTATGGTTACACCAAGGTTGACAGGTATAATACCGAACTGATCACCAACCTATCAGCAAACTACCATGATGTTTTAAAACAAATTGGCGAAAACCCGGAGCGTGAGGGCTTGCTAAAAACCCCCGAGCGCATGGCCAAAGCCATGCTGTATTTGACCCATGGATACGATCTTGATGCTAAAGAGATCATGAATTCGGCCATGTTTAAGGAAGAATACAGCCAGATGGTGATCGTAAAGGATATTGAAGTATACTCTATGTGCGAGCATCATATGCTGCCGTTTTTTGGCAAAGCGCATATCGCTTACATCCCTAACGGCTATGTGGTTGGCCTGAGCAAAATACCGCGTATTGTTGATGTTTTTGCCCGCCGCCTGCAGGTACAGGAACGTTTAACCAATGAGATACGTGATTGTATACAGGAAACCCTGAACCCGATTGGTGTAGGGGTTGTTATTGAATGCCGCCATTTGTGCATGAGCATGCGCGGTGTACAAAAACAAAACTCGGTAACAACCACATCGGCATTTACCGGTGAGTTTTTAAAAGAGAAAACCCGTACAGAATTTTTAAATTTGATATCAGCTAAGCTGGGTTAAATCCGGGCGAGAAGCAAGATATAAGAATCAAGAACCAAGAGAAGACAAAAAGGAAGTAGATTGCTGGATAAAATAAATCCGAAACGGCGCAGCCTTCTTTAACACCATTATAAACTAGCAATAGTTAAAAATTGAACATCCGACATCTGAAATAAAAAATGAAAGCATATATTTTTCCGGGGCAAGGCTCCCAGTTTCCAGGTATGGGTAAAGATCTGTATGAACAATCAGATAAAGCCCGTGAGTTATTTGAAAAAGCTAACGAGATATTGGGTTTCCGTATCACCGATGTGATGTTTGATGGCACAGCCGAAGACCTGGTACAAACCAATGTTACCCAACCGGCCATTTTTTTACATTCGGTTATTTTAGCCGCCGTTTTGGGCGATGATTTTAAACCGGAAATGGTTGCGGGCCATTCGCTGGGTGAGTTTTCGGCATTGGTATCGGCAGGTGCATTATCATTTGAAGATGGCTTGCGTTTAGTGGCCGCGCGTGCCAACGCTATGCAAAAAGCCTGCGAGCTGCAGCCATCAACCATGGCAGCCATTTTAGGCCTGGATGATTTTACGGTAGAAGACGTTTGCCAACGGGCAACCGCCGTAGTGGTGACTGCTAATTATAATTGTCCCGGGCAGCTGGTTATTTCGGGCAGTATAGAAGGTATTGATGAGGCCTGCGAAAAACTACTTGCTGCCGGAGCGAAGAGAGCACTGAAACTTAAAGTTGGCGGCGCGTTCCATTCTCCCCTGATGGAATCGGCAAGGGTTGAGCTCGAAGCAGCCATTGTTGCTACCGAGATCAAAGAGCCTGTTTGCCCGGTATACCAAAATATCGATGCCAAACCTTATACAGATACGGCATCTATCAAACAAAATTTAATAGCCCAGCTTACCGGTCCGGTGAGATGGACACAAACTGTAAAACATATGCTGGAAGATGGAGCATCATCATTTACCGAAGTAGGGCCGGGCAAAGTGCTGCAGGGTCTGGTAAAAAAGGTAGATATGGCGGTGCCCACCAGTAGCGCGGTTTTACAATAAATCCAGTATCAAGTAGTTAGTATCAAGTATCAAGACTTTTTTACCAATTCTAAATCCGTATTTAAGAGGTCTTGATACTTGATACTAATTACTTGATACTAACTAAAACATACAGGAAATTTGACTACCTCAGGAAAAATACGCTTGTTGCTTACCTTAATAGGCCTTAGTTTATTAATTACGGCCATTATTGTTCAAAAAGCGTATTCTCCTGTAAATAACCTGGTAAAAGCCGGCACCACGCTGGAAGAAAACCTGCATAAAAAAGAGGCTTATGTAAATGAGCTGATCAACAATAAGCTAAGCTTCAGGTTATTAAAATACCTGCCCGATAATGAGCAGGATGCCCTTAACGATATTAATGACATCACGGTTAATAACCGTATACTGTTTGTTACACTGCAAAACAATAATCTACGGTTTTGGAGCGGCATAAGGGTTATTCCTGACAATTTGGGGGCTATAAAAGAGGGTTACTCTTTTACCAGGCAACCCAACGGCTACTACGAAACAATAAGAAAAACCAAAGGTGACTTTTCCGTCATTTTTTTTATTCCGATAAAGCTCAACTACGCGTTTGAAAACCAGTATCTGCAAAACACGTTTGATAAGGATCTGGTTAAATATAACAACGTTGAAATAGCCGAGTTTGCAGACAATAACGTTTATGAGGTACACAGCAGCAATCACAGTTATTTATTCTCCATAAAGTTAAAGCCCAACAGCGTTAATTACGCCTTTGTTTATTATGAGCTGGCATTTTGGATATTAACCGTTATGATGTTGTGCATTTTGATGCACAGGGTATGCAGTTATGTAGCTTTAAAGGGTTATGCAGTGTTATCCATCATACTACTGGCTGCGTTTATCGTATTGTTCAGATATATTAACCTGCACTTTAACCTGCCCGATTTTGCTTATACACTGTCGGTGTTTAATCCTATATATTATGCCTCCAGCGTAGTATATCCTTCCCTGGGCGATTTTTGTATCAATATCCTCTGCATATGCTGGTTTGTTACTTTTATGTATCTGCAGCGGCGCAGATTGTTTACCGTTGTGCCTGGTAAAACGGCCGGCTACTTTATTGTTGTAGCCAGTATATTGATACTCATTGCCAGCTCAACGCTGCTGTTAAACTTATTTTACGGGCTCATCATCAATTCAAAAATAAGCTTCAATGTCAATAATGTATTGAGCCTTTCGGGCTTCAGTTTGCTTGGCGTATTCATGCTGTGTTTCAGTTTTCTGGTATTTTATATTATTGATGAGATCATCCTTTCTATTTGTCTCAGGTTATTAGTACCGCGCTCACATCAGTTATTTCTGCTATTGCTGGGTGTGGTTGCTACAACAATAGTTTTTGCCCTGTACCGGGAATATACATCGTTCTATCTTTTGTGGTGTATCCTCGTTATTATCAGGGCTTACGGGCATTTATACCATAAGGGGCGGCTTAATGGTACAACATTGCTGGGTATTATACTGATATGTGCCCTTATTTCGGCTATTAAGCTTAACCAGTTTGAAAACGTAAAGGAACGGGAAACACGTAAAGCGCTTGTTCAAAAACTGGAGATTCCGGATGATGCGACTGCCGATTATATTTTCAAAAAAATAGAAGGGCAGATCATTGCCGATACGGCCATTATCGGATACTTTACCCCGAATGCTGTACACAATAAAGATTTCCTGAAAACCCGTTTCCAGAAATTATATTTTGACGGTTATTTGTCGAAATATGAATTTAAAGTACATGAATATAACGACCTGGATCAGCCCCTCACCGATGATAATTACACTTTAAATGTATTTAAGGATCTGGTGCAGTACAGCTCATTTAAAGTATCAAATTATTTTTATCGCGAAAATGAGTCGTTCGGGTTTCAAAATTACTTCGCCATTTTACCCGTTAATCACGGCGGCAAGCAATTGGGAACCCTGGTCATTGAATTAAAATCAAAACCATTGCAACCATCGGGTACCTTTCCGGAGCTGCTGGTTGATGGGCACATCAAGCCCGAAGATGAATTTAAAGATTACTCCTACGCGTTTTATATTGATAATAAGTTGCTGAGCCAAAAGGGTAATTATGTTTATACCCTTGATAATACTGAGTTTAACGGGGTTATTAAAAAGTATGTCGTTAAAAGTACCCGTAGTAATAACGCGGAGTGGTATGATAGTTTTACTACTTACAGCCATTTAATATATAAGCCCAGTAACCGTAATTTGATAGTGGTTAGTAAGGAAGAGAACCCTTTGTATAACAGTATCACCTCTGTTACCTTCTTTTTTGTAGTACTGTTGATGTTTAGCTCGGTTATCTTAACCATCCGCTGGTTACGGATGCGTGTAAAAATATGGAGCATCAACGATCATGATTTAAAATGGGGCTTCAAAATAAATTTCGACAGGATACTATATCGAACGCGTATCCAGTTTTCGATGGTGTTTGCTGTAATGATCACCCTCCTGATGGTTGGCTTTATCACTTTCGTATCCATCAGCACACAATATCACACACAGCAGGACAAAATGATCCGCGATAAGATAACCCGTATAGTTACAGCCTTTGAAAGCGGCCAGTTCAATAAATATATATACAATGTTAATGAAGAAAGCCAGGTAAGTTTCAATGAGCTCGCCAATAATTATTCAACAGACCTTACTTTATTTGATACCAACGGGGTGCCGCTGGTAACTACCCAGCCCAAAATTTATGAGTATGGCTTAACAGCCAAAAGAATGAATGCCAAAGCTTTTATCTACTTGAGCAGGCTTCAAAAATCGGAGTTTGTGAATGAGGAAAAAATAGGCGGGTTAAGTTATAAAGCGGCCTATGCACCCATTATCAGTTCAAATAAAACGATAGCATATATCCAGCTGCCTTATTTTTCGAACGAGGCGGATTACCGGGAGCGTATCAGCTCTTTGCTAAATGTAATGATCAATGTATACGCGGTGGTATTTTTGGCCATCGGGTTGTTCGCGGTTATTATTGCCCGGCAAATTACAGCGCCTCTAAACTTTATACAGGAAAGCTTAAGTAAAACCATATACGGTAAAAAGAACGAGCACATTAAATGGGCACGTAATGACGAGATCGGGGCGTTGATATCTGAGTACAACAAGATGATATCGGCACTGGAGAACAGCGCGCACCGCCTGGCCCAGTCCGAGCGGGAAAGCGCCTGGCGCGAAATGGCCAAACAAGTGGCCCATGAAATTAAAAATCCGCTAACCCCGTTAAAACTGGGCTTACAGCTGTTGGATAAATCATGGAAGGATAAAGACCCTAAATTTGATCAGAAGTTTGAGCGTTTTAGCCGGTCGTTTGTGGAACAGATCGAAAGCCTTTCGTCTATCGCGTCGGAGTTTTCGGCCTTTGCCAAAATGCCCGATACCCGTATTGAACAGATCAATATTTTTGACATGCTGGGCCAGGCCGTCACCATCTTTAAGCAGATGGATAATATCCTTATTGCCTATCAGCCGCCCGAAACGCCATTTATGATCAATGCCGACCGCGACCAGCTATTGCGTTGTTTTAATAACCTGCTCAAAAATGCCATTGAAGCAACCCCACCAGACAGGCAAGGGGTTATCGATATCAATTATCTGATAACCAGTAAAAACGTACTGCTTACTATTAAGGATAATGGTAACGGTATCCCTGAGAACATGCGCGAAAAAATATTTGAACCCAATTTTACCACCAAAAGCTCGGGCACCGGTTTGGGACTGGCATTTGTTAAAAATTCCATCGAAAACGCCAATGGCAAAATCTGGTTCGAAACAACCATCGGCAGCGGCACCTCTTTTTACCTGAGCTTCCCGGCTGCGGTTTAGGTGAAAAGTAAAAGGCGAAAGGGTAAAGGTTTTGCTTTGTAATTGTCTTTGACCTTTCGCCTTTTACTTTTCACCCCTTCCTTTATCCCTTCGCCTTTAACCTTTTACCTCTTCCTTTTTGAATTTCTTCACTGTTTCGGTAACATGGGCCAGGTGGTGGTTGCTGTGCCAGGCATAAAGTCCAAGCCCCCTGATGAGGGAAACGGTATCGCCCGAAGCCGGGTGAACAAAGGTGCGCGACCATTCATTTTCTGTAAAACTTTCAAACAGGGCAACAAAATGCTGGTGTATCCCTTCCAGGATTTTTAAGGATGGCTCAACCGGCAGACGATAATCTGGCAGCAGGGCCCAGTCGGCCTCTTCGTATGGTTTTATCACCGGATTGTTTTCTGTTAAGGCCAGCTTAAAGCGGGTAATGGAGTTCATGTGGCTATCGGCCAGGTGATGTATTACCTGGCGCAGTGTCCAGCCTCCGGTACGGTAAGGCGTATCCAGTTCCTGGTAGTTTAGGCCGGCAATAGCGTGTCTTAACTTACCGGGCAAGGTTCTGATATCATCTATCCATTCGCGTATATCTTCGTTGGTATATGACGCCGGCGGCGTAAATTTCCCTATCGGGAATTTCATTTGTTCATCTGTCATGGGCTGTAAAAAAAATTAATTTAGGTATAATTTAAAACTACCACAAGCTTTTGCCCTAATTTAGCGTTTTGTACCTATTTAATAAACCGATGGTTAAAAAGATATTGTTAGTACTCCTGCTTTTAAATACCTCATTTTTATATGCACAAACCATCAAAACCGATATACTGGTTATAGGTGGCGGCGCTGCCGGAACCGCGGCGGCTATACAGGGCGCACGCAGTAAACTAAAAACCATATTGGTTGAACCCGGGCCATGGCTGGGTGGCAGCATGACCGCAGCTGGTATGTGCGTAGTGGAAGGCAACAAAAATTTGCCATCGGGTATCTGGGGTGAATTCCGCAGGCATGTGCGCGATTTTTATAAAAACAGGCTGGGTTATGATACCACCTATAATGCCACCCTGCGTTTTGAGCCCTACACCGGTGCGGCCATCCTTAAAAAGATAACCGACACCGTTAAAAACCTCACTGTAAAATTAAACACACCATTTACCGCCATTGAAAAGGATGGCACTGGCTGGCAGGTGAGCATTACCGAAAATAACAGAACCACCACCATAAAAGCCAAAGTAGTGATTGATGCTACCGAAACCGGCGATGTAGCAGCTAAGGCCGGTGAGGTACTCATATCGGGTTTTGACAGCGCTCAGGATACCGGCGAAAGTTTAGCGCCAGCCACAACCCTGCCCCGTATACAGGATATTACCTGGATAGCCATTGTAAAAGATTTTGGAAAAACCGCCGATAAAACCATGGGTAAGCCGCAGGGTTATGACCCCACAGAGTACGCCTGTTTAAAAGGAAAAAATATCAGCAAAATGCTGAGCGAAGGTAGATTGCCCAATGATAAATACATGATCAAATGGGCGGGCTGCGGTAATCAATACCCAACCACTGCCGACGACCTGAAACCGGCCAACCGCGAGGCTTTTTATGCTAAAGCACGTTTACATACGCTGGGCCTGATATATTACCTGCAAACAGAACTAGGGTTTAAAAACCTGGGGCTGGATGATGAATATCCAACGGCCGATCACCTGCCTTACCTTCCTTACATTCGGGAGGCTGCCCGCGCTAAAGGATTGGTCCGCATGACACTGGATGATTTGTACCAGCCTTACGATCGCCCGGTAAAACTGTATCGTACCGCCATAGCAGTTGGGGATGCATCGCCGGGGCAACATTATGGAGAAGGCACCGCGCCAAAAACAAACTATCCGCCATTTATGGCTTATAGTATTCCGCTAGGCTCTATCGTGCTTAAAGATCTCGACAATTTGCTGGTTACAGAAAAAGCACTGTCGATATCGCACCTGGTTAATGCAAGCAGTATGTACCCTTCTGTACAAATGTGTGTGGGGCAGGGAGCCGGGGCAACGGCCGCTTTTTGCGCTTTCTTTAAAACCACCACCAAAAAACTAAATGTGCGGATAATACAGGGTGAGTTGCTTGATTTTAAAGCCTGGTTATTGCCTTTTTCAGATATCAAGCCAAACGACCCTTATTTGAGGTCGATGCAGCAAATTGGGGCTACGGGTTTACTTAAAGGGATCCAAAAGGTTAACGGCAACAGTGCGCAGTTACTGTTTATGCCAGATTCTGTAGTGAGTACCGCCGAAGTGGAGCCTTTTTTTAAGGAAATATATGCACGTGCTTTTTTATGGTTTAACAAAGAAAAGCCAGGTGAAAAATTTACCCAGGGTAACCTCTTGTCGTTCATCAGCGAGATCACTTTGACCGAACCTAAAACCTTGCAGATAAGCCTGCAGAAAGCCTGGAAAACGCAATATAAATTCAGCTCTGATTTTGACCTGAACCGACCTGTTACCCGGCGAGAGTTTGCTGTTTTGGCTAATAAGTTTTTAAACCCCTTTGCCCGTACGGTTGATCTTTCCGGGCGGATGGTGAATTGAAAAAACAGTATGCATCTCTTTTGGCCGCAGGCGAAAAGAGATATTAAAAGCCTCGTCATTGCGAGCGCAGCGCGGCAATCCCCTACTTACAGAGCGGCTCTACTTATTGGGGATTGCCACGCTGCGTAATGACGCGTGAAGTATTCTGTTTTTGGGAATTCAGGAAGACGGTCTGGTTATTCGGGTTTCAAAATGGCGTATAGATGCTTATCCATCACTTCTCCTTTTTTGATCAGCGCGTTGCGCATAATACCTTCTTTAACATAGCCCGCCTTTTCCAGCACCCGCATAGATGCGGTATTTTTGCTGAACACACCAGCCTGTATACGGATGATGTCTAAGTTTTCAAAAGCATAATGGGTAAGCAACTGTACAGCTTCGGTGATAATGCCGCGCCCCCAGTAAGGTTCGGCGAGCCAATAACCTATTTCGGCCTCCTTGTGGTTGGCATCAACTTTTAAGTCTACGGCAATACCGCCGCAAACCTGGCCGTCAACAGCTATCGCGAAATTGGTTAACAGCTCTTGTTTCTTCATAAAAGCCACCCAGATAAAGGCATCGTTCAGGGTATAAGGATAGGGAAAGCGATCCAATAAAAAAGCGGATACATTGGGGTTATCCGCATGCTTTTGCAATGATTCTTCATCACCATCAAACCATTCCCTTAAAATAAACGCTGAACCCTGGATTTCCATTTTGTAACAATAAAATGCCTAAAAATAACAATGATAACCGAAACTGCTAAATTGCAGACATTTTAAGGCATTTTGCCGTACTGATCACATGAAGAAACTCATTACTTTACTCCTCATTGTTAACGCTGCCGCTGCGTTTGCTCAGAAACTGGATACGCTGACCATTGAAAAGATCATGCGCGACCCCAAGTGGATCGGTATATCGCCATCCAACATCCGCTGGAGCGACGACGGTAAAAAGATCTATTTTAAATGGAACCCCGGTCATGATGATACCGATGCATTATACGCCATCACCAGGGGTAACACCAGTCCGCAAAAAGTAAGTATAGCGGAGCAGCGCGGTTTAACGACTGATGGTGAGTGGAATAAAAGCCATACGCAAAAGGTTTTTGAAAAAAACGGCGATCTGTTTTTGGCTGATATTAAAAGCGGTAAGGTTACCCAATTAACCAATACCGAGCAGCGCGAGGATGACCCTATTTTTAGTGGTGATGAGCATGATATCATATTTAAACAAAACAATAATCTTTTTGCCCTGAAACTCAGCGGCGGGCAGTTAAAACAGCTTACCAATTTTGTGCGCTCCTCAACGGATAAAAAAGATGCCGAAAAGCTGAACGATGAGCAATTATGGCTCAAAAAACAACAGCTGGAACTTTTCGATATCATAAAAAAAGAAGCGAAAGAGGATAAACTCGATTCCACCCAAACCGCAGCCCTGGAACCTCAGCAATTAAAAGAACTGGTTACTGTCGGTGATCGGGTGGGCTTGTTAAAAATAAGTCCGGATGGTAAGTACGTTACCTATCGGTTAACCAAAGCTGCCGATGGCGTAAAAAATGCTATCGTCCCTAATTATGTAACGGCTTCGGGCTTTACGGAGGATATTCCGAACCGCTCCAAAGTAGGCAGGCCGTCATCTACCTCAAAAATGCTGGTGTTTGATACCCGTCGCCAGTCCTTTTACCCGGTACTTACCCAAGATATCCCCGGCATTAAAGATCTGCCCGATTACCTGAAAGACTATCCAACGGAGCTTGCAGAGCGTAAAAAAGCAAACGCAGACAGACAAGTAGATATTGAAGGCCCATTCTGGAGCGCGGATAGTAAAAATGCTGTTGTGGTGATTAGCGCGCAGGATAATAAGGACAGGTGGATCATGCGCCTTGACCCGGTAACAGGTAAACTAAGCCTGCTCGACCGTCAGCGTGATGAAGCCTGGATCGGTGGCCCGGGTATTGAAACCAGTGCCGCAGGTAATGTTGGTTTTACAGATGATACTCACTTTTATTTCCAGAGCGAGGCCAGCGGTTATTCGCATATTTACCTGGTTGATGTGGTAAGCGGTGCAAAAAAACAACTCACCAGCGGCAAATGGGAAGTGCAGACCCTGCAATTATCAAACGACAAAAAAACATTTTACTTTACCGCGAATATAGAGCACCCGGGCATTACGCATTTTTACAGCATCCCGGTAGGCGGCGGCAAACCGGTTAAAATTACCGGGATGAAAGGTGGTAACGACGTAAGCCTTTCGCCCGACGAAAAATGGCTGGCTATCCGTTATTCCTACTCCAACAAGCCCTGGGAACTGTATCTGCAACCTAATAAGCCTGGCGCAAAGGCGGTACAGGTTACACATTCTATAAGTCAGGAATATACTTCATACCCATGGCGCGATCCAGAGATCATCACTTTTAAAAACCGGTATGGCAATGATGTTTACGCGCGCCAGTATCTACCTAAAAAGGCCGATCCGGCTAAGCCTGCGGTTATTTTTGTGCACGGTGCCGGTTATCTGCAGGAGGTTACTTATTCCTGGAGCTATTACTTCCGCGAGTTTATGTTCAATAATATGCTGGCTGATAATGGCTATACCGTGCTGGATATTGATTATACAGCCAGTGCCGGCTATGGCCGCGATTGGCGTACAGGCATTTACCGTCACATGGGTGGTAAGGATCTGACTGATCAGGTTGACGGGGTAAAATACCTGGTTGAAAAATTTGGCATTAACCCTAAGCATGTGGGTTTGTACGGCGGTTCATATGGTGGTTTTATTACCTTGATGGGTATGTTTACCAAGCCCGATGTTTTTGCAGCCGGCGGAGCTATCAGATCGGTGACCGATTGGGCGCATTATAACCACGGATACACCTCCAATATTTTAAATGAGCCATTTACTGATGAGCAGGCTTACCGTAAAAGTTCACCTATTTATTTTGCCAACGGTTTAAAGGGCAACCTGCTGATGCTGCATGGTATGATAGATCAGAATGTGAATTACCAGGATATCATCCGCCTTACCCAAAAACTCATCGAGTTGCACAAGGAGAACTGGGAACTGGCATCGTACCCGGTAGAAGATCATGGCTTTGAACAACCCAGTAGCTGGGCGGATGAGTATAAACGAATATTTAAACTATTTGAGCAAACGTTGAAAAAGTAAATAAGGATCATGCGTGAAGGAATCAAAAAAACAGAAGTCATCCCGAATTTATTTCGGGATCCCACATGCAAGATAAACGCATTGCAGGGTGCTTACTTTGCATGTGGGATGCTGAAACAAGTTCAGCATGACATATTATTAAAGAATGGAATAAAAGTGTTTTTGAGCTTGTTGATTTTTTCCTGCATAGGTTGTAGCAATTCACCCAAGTCGCCCGTAATCCATATCGGTAAGATTGATCAGGAGCGTTCTATCAAAATAAGTGGTTTAGATGTGGCCGTTATACAGGACATCGCCCGTGATTCTTCGGGAACGAACTGGCAGGGGCTGATACCGGTATACAAAATGCCGGTTGATACGGAGATGAAAAATTATCAGCCCGTACAGCCTGGTACATACCATATAGTGGATGGTTCCGTTATTTTTACGCCGGATACCCCATTTGTAAGTCATCAAACTTATTTTGTGCGATATTATAAATTGGATAGCGGTAATCAGCTGACCGATTTTATCGGCGGGCGTAACCGGCCGGGTAGTTTACACTACATTGATATGATATTTTGAGCAATAAACTGCCGTGAATTGCTTGAAAATCAAATAATATTATCTATATTTGCACCTAATTAATAAAAGAGGGGGCGATTTGTCCCCTCTTTTATTTTATCAATCAAATTATCAATCAAAATACCGGAGGGTAATGAATATTGAAAAAAGAGTAAGAGAGCTGGTTGAAGAGAAGATAGCCGATAAGCCGAATTTGTTTATAGTGGATATCAAAATGCACTCGAACGGAAAGCTGATTGTGCTGGTAGATGGTGATAACGGCCTGGGAATTGATGATTGCGTGCAGATAAGCAGGCATGTAGGCTTCCATCTGGAAGAGGAAAATGTGATAGAAACCGCATACAACCTGGAGGTATCATCGCCGGGAATTGATTTCCCGCTATCGTCAACCAGGCAATACGCCAAAAACATAGGGCGTAACTTAGGCATCAAAATGGCCGACGGGAGCAAAAGAGAAGGCAAGCTGACAGCCATAACAGAGGATGCCGTTATCATTGAAGAAAAAGTAAAAGAAAAAGGGAAAAAAGCCGAAACTGTTGAAAGCGTGATCCCTATTGATAAAATAACAGAGACAAAAGTTTTAATATCATTCAAGTAGAAAATGAGCAATATTAATTTAATTGATTCTTTTCAGGAATTTAAAGATTTCAAGAACATTGACCGCCCAACCATGATGAGCGTTCTGGAAGACGTTTTCAGAAGTATGATCAGAAAAAAGTATGGCACAGATGAAAATTGCGACGTAATTGTAAACACGGACAACGGTGACTTAGAGATCTGGCGTACCCGTAAGGTGATGGAAGATGGATTTAGTGAGGATGACGACCTGGAAATAGAATTAGCCGAAGCACAGCGGATTGACGCTGATCTGGAAGTAGGAGATGATTACATTGAGCAGATCACGCTGGAAAGCTTTGGTCGCCGTGCTATTTTAGCCGCCCGCCAAACACTGGTTTCAAAAATTCTGGAACTGGAAAAAGACGAGATCTTCAAAAAATATAAAGATCGTGTTGGTGAAATTGTTACCGGCGAGGTTTACCAGGTTTGGAAAAAAGAAACCCTGGTGCTTGACGATGAAGGCAATGAGTTATTGCTGCCAAAAACCGAGCAGATCCCGGCTGATTACTTTAAAAAGGGTGACAGTGTAAAAGCGGTTGTTCATAAGGTAGACATGCTGAACAGCAACCCTAAGATCATTATTTCACGTACCGCTCCTGAGTTTTTACAGCGTTTGTTTGAACTGGAAGTACCGGAGATCTTCGACGGACTGATCACCATCAAGAAAATTGTACGTGAACCAGGCGAAAGAGCTAAAGTGGCTGTTGAATCATATGATGACCGTATCGATCCGGTAGGTGCCTGTGTGGGTATGAAAGGATCGCGTATACATGGTATCGTTCGTGAATTAAAAAATGAGAATATTGACGTGATCAATTTCACCAACAATGTTCAGTTATATATTCAACGTGCATTATCACCAGCCAAAATAACTTCTATTAAGCTGGACGACGATAAAAAAACAGCGGCGGTATATTTAAAACCCGATCAGGTATCACTGGCCATTGGCCGTGGCGGTCATAACATTAAACTGGCTGGTAAATTAACCGGCTATGAGATAGATGTTTACCGCGAAGCAGATGAGCATGACGAGGATGTGGACATCGAAGAGTTTTCAGATGAAATTGATAGCTGGATCCTTGATGAGTTTAAACGAATAGGTTTAGACACCGCAAAATCGGTACTTGCTTTAACAGTAGGCGAATTGGTAAAACGTACAGATCTGGAAGAAGAAACTGTAAAAGAAGTGTTATCAATATTGAGTGCTGAGTTTGAATAAGCATAGAAACCAAAATTAAAATCGTATTTTTGCGATAATAAGCAGAGAAATTATAATAAATGTCAGAAGACAAATCAATAAAATTAATTAAAGCAGTAAAAGAACTCAACATTGGTATGGGTACCATTGTCGATTTTTTGGCTACTAAAGGCTATAAGGTAGATAAACAACCTATGGCTAAGCTGGATGGCGACATGTACACCGCATTGTTGAAGGAGTTTGCTGTGGACAAAAGTATTAAGGAGGAAGCCAAGCAGATCAGTATCGGAAAGATCAGAAAAGAAGAGCCTGCTGGGTTTCCGGAAAAACCGGTTGAAAACCGTCGTTCAAGAGATTTTGAGAACGAAGAGATCCTGATCAAGAACGCCGGTAACTATACTTCGCCACAGGCAGAAAAACCAAAACCGGCTGAACCTGTTGCCGAAAAGTCTGACGAACGTAATGACGTTTTGCCGGGTGTTAAGGTAGTGGGTAAAATTGACCTTAATAATTTGAACGCGAAACCTCAGCCAGCGGCTGAAAAACCGGCAGAGGTGGTAAAACCTGTAGAGGTTGCTAAACAACCGGAAGTTGTGGCTCCTGAGCCCAAACCGGAACCAAAGGCCGAAGCGCCTGTAGAAAAGGCCCCTGAGGCCCCAAAAGCAGAGGAGCCAAAGCAACAGCCTGTTGTTGAAACTCCAAAAGCCGAAGAACCAAAAGCGCCCGTAACACCGGTAGCCCCGGTTGTGCAGGCACCGGTTGTTGAAGCTGCTGCTGATGAGAACCAGGAACCTGATGTGATCAGAGCAAAAGCCGAAAGACTTACAGGGCCTAACGTGATTGGTAAAATACAATTACCGGTTAACGCGCCTAAACGTAATCCGGTGGCATCATCATCGAACGCTAACAGCGCCGATCATAAACGCAAAAGAAAACGGAAAGATAGCCAGGGTAATCCTCAGCATGGCGGTGGACAGCAGGGTGGTGGCAATCACCAGCAACCGCAGCAGGGACAAGGGCATAATAACCCACCTGCAGCCGGCGGAACCATTAATCCAAACCGTCCTGATTTCAGGAATCGTGGTAACGGCGCTCCCGGAAACGGTGGCCCTAACCAGGGTGGCGGCAATCGTCCTGACTTCAGAAACAGCCGTAACAACCCGCCTCAAAATAGCGGTCCAAAAGAGGAACCATCTGAAAAAGATATACAAGACCAGATCAAAGCAACACTGGCCCGTTTAAGCGGAGCTGGTAAGTCGGGTAAATTTGCGCAAAGAGCCAAATTCCGTCGTCAAAAACGTGATGATGTGGCCTCTACCGCCGAAGAACTGGCATTGGAGCAGGAATTACAGTCGAAAGTATTAAAGGTTACCGAGTTTGTAACCGCGAACGAGCTGGCTTTGATGATGGATGTATCTGTAACACAGATCATATCTACCTGTATGAGCTTGGGGCTGTTTGTGTCTATTAACCAAAGGCTTGATGCCGAAACCCTAAGCATTGTTGCCGACGAGTTTGGCTACCAGATAGAGTTTGTAAAACCACAGGATGAAGAGGGTAACCTTGACCAGGTTGATGAACCAGAAGATCTGATACCACGTGCGCCAATTGTGACCATCATGGGACACGTTGACCACGGTAAAACATCCCTGCTCGACTTTATACGTAAAACAAACGTAATAGGCGGCGAAGCCGGTGGTATTACCCAGCACATTGGTGCTTATGAGGTAACCCTGCCTGGTGATAAAGGTAAAATTACCTTCCTGGATACTCCGGGTCACGAGGCGTTTACTGCCATGCGTGCAAGGGGTGCACAGGTAACGGATATAGTAATTATAGTAATTGCCGCAGACGATAGCGTGATGCCGCAAACCCGCGAGGCTATAAACCACGCGCAGGCTGCAGGAGCACCTATTATTTTCGCTTTCAACAAAATTGATAAGCCGGGTGCTAATGCCGATAAGGTACGTGAGCAGCTTTCGGCCATGAACATTTTGGTTGAAGAGTGGGGTGGTAAATACCAAACCCAGGAAATATCGGCTAAAACAGGTTTAAATGTTGAGCTGCTTTTAGAAAAAGTATTGCTTGAGGCCGAATTGCTTGAATTGAAAGCCAACCCGAATAAACGTGCCGTAGGTACTGTTATTGAAGCAGCCCTTGATAAAGGCCGTGGTATTGTTACCACTATCCTTGTACAAGCTGGCCGCTTAAAAGTGGGCGATCCTATACTGGCAGGTTGTTACAGCGGTCGTGTTAAGGCCTTAACTAACGAGCGTGGCCAAAGGGTTGAATCTGCAGGGCCATCAACACCGGTACAGGTGTTAGGTATGCAGGGGGCGCCTACAGCAGGTGATAAGTTTAATGTACTGGAGAGTGAAGTTGAAGCCCGTGAAATTGCTAACAAGCGCTTGCAATTGCAACGTGAGCAAGGTTTACGTACCCAGAAACACATCACCCTTGATGAGATCGGCCGTCGTTTGGCAGTTGGTAACTTTAAGGAGTTGAACATTATTGTTAAAGGTGACGTGGATGGATCGATCGAAGCATTGTCTGACTCTTTACTTAAACTATCAACCGAACAGATACAGGTTAATATCATATCTAAAGCAGTTGGTCAGATCTCTGAATCTGATGTATTGCTGGCTTCCGCGTCTGACGCGATCATTATCGGTTTCCAGGTTCGTCCGTCAGGAAGTGCCCGTAAACTAGCCGAGGCTGAGCAGATCGATATCAGGCTATACTCCATCATCTACGATGCGATCAACGAGATCAAAGCCGCGATGGAAGGTATGCTTGCACCAACATTTGAAGAGAAGATCGTTGCCAATGTGGAAATACGCGAAACCTTCAAGATCAGTAAAGTGGGTACTATAGCAGGCTGTATGGTGCTGGATGGTAAAATTAACCGTAACAGCAAGATCCGTATCATACGCGATGGTGTGGTAATTTACACTGGTGAGCTGGCTTCATTAAAACGCTTTAAAGATGATGTTAAAGAAGTAGCAACCGGTTACGAATGCGGTTTGAACATCCTGAACTTTAACAATATTGAAGTGGGCGACATTGTTGAAGCTTATGAAAATGTAGAAGTGAAACGTAAGTTGTAATAACAGCTTTCAATATATTTCAAAATAAAAAAGGCCCTTTTTAAGGGCCTTTTTTATTTTACATTTTGTGGTGACTTGGGTGATGTACCACATGATGGTGATGATGACGATGTACCACACGGTGACGGTGATGTGTTTGTGCGCTGGCTGCGGTGTAGGCAAATGTTGCAAATAATACAACCGCTAATATTTTTAGAGCTTTCATAAAATTCTTATTTAGTTTATTATAACTGATGGACAGCTGTTTTGATTGCCGGTTTAATCAATGCCGATGTAACAATAGCGTTTCATTTTAGGTGTGATCAGCTATATTTATTTGCCAGGCAGCTATGCAGCTTCATAATGTGTTGTCAGGCATTCTATAATCGGTTTAGCAACGTGTTAAAGGCGTGATTTGTACACGGGATATAAACCTGGTCATTGTAACATGATTAATACAATGAAAGCTTGAGCTTAAGTATTTTACGTAACGCTTTGATTTTTAGCTAAAAGTAACGTAATTTCCCTTTCCTTATAAAACCTAAATGATCAAAAAACTATTACTGAGTTTTATCGTAGCTCTCCTCAGTCATGTTACTGAGCAAACTCAGGCCCAAACCACATCAACAGATACCTCCGGTCAGCATCTGGCCATGGTGCGTATTACAGATGCCTATAATGTTGCTATTGGTCAGCAATCGCGTTTGTATAACGGGCCCGAATACGAGCCTTACAGCCCGGCCATAAGAGGAAACGCCTATTTTCAGGATATAGATAAGTTTAGTCCTGGTACGGTTACTTATGACGGTTTGTTTTTTAAGGATGTGCCTATCATGTACGACCTGAATAAAAACGTTGTGGTGGTACTCTTATATAATAAATTTTCTATGTATACCTTGCTTAATGAACGGATTGAGCGTTTTGATCTGCTCAATCATCATTTTATAAATATCATATCCGATTCATTACATACAAATGCAGGCATAGACGCGGGTTTTTATGATGAATTATATCATGGCAATATTGTTGTGCTGGCAAAGTATTCAAAATCAATCCAAACAGCCTCCGTTTCAAATACGCTCGAAAGCTATTTTTCATCAAGCAAAAGTTTTTACCTGAAGAAAGGGAACAATTATTACAGTATCAGCGGACAAGGGGCCCTGCTTGATCTTTTAAAAGATAAAAGGAAAGAGCTGAAGCAATACATTAAATCCAATAAGATCAAATATAGGAAAACCCCGGCAGAAGCGATGGTTGCTATAGCTGGCCGGTACGATGAGTTATCCAGATAGGATGTCTTAAAACTAACCGGCAAAATAGCATCCTGGCGATAGGGGTTCATATAATATTTTACCGGTAGGGGTAAAAAATAAAATTACAGATGAAAAAAATTTACTTTCTGAGTTTCTGTTTTTTGGTACTTGCTAAGTTGGGTTTTGCTCAGCAAAATACAATAACGCCAATAAGTGTAAACTTTCAACAGGTTACCATCGGCCAATTTGTAACAGAACTGGAAGCAAAGACAGGGTATCATTTTTATTATAATTCCATTCAATTTGATAGTTTAAAAATTTCTGTTGAAGTAAATAATAAGCCAATTGAAACAGTGTTGGATATGGCTTTTAAAAATACAGAGTTTCATTATGCCATTACCACACAGCGCCAGATATTCCTTACCCGTGGGCGCGAGATACAAACCAAATTACCCGCTGGTTTTTTCGGGAATAAACCGGGAGTTGTTCCACCAGCAACAAATCAACTTATAGCTGTTACAACTAATGCTACCGTGACCGATTTTACTGATGAAAAAGAAAAAAAGGTTCCGGAGGCTACTACAGAAAATAAATTATATGAAATAGGTACTAAGACAAACACCATTCAACCAGGTAAAGCCACGCTATCGGGCTATGTACGTGACAATAAATCGGGCGAATCGGTGGTAGGCGCAAGCATTTATGTTACCAATACTAAAACGGGTGTGGCTACCGACCAGTTTGGATACTTTACTATTGTGTTGCCAAAAGGCCGACAAATTTTAAGTATAAGGGGTATAGGCATGCGTGATACGCGACGCCAGATAGTGCTGTACGCTGATGGTAAACTGATCATTGAAATGCAGGAGCAGATAACCAGCCTAAAAGAGGTGAAAATATCTGCCGAAAAGGTGGCCAATGTTCGCAACGTGCAGTTAGGTGTAAACAGACTCGACATTAAAAGCATCAAACAGGTACCTACCGTATTTGGCGAAGCAGATGTATTGCGGGTGATATTAACGTTGCCTGGTGTACAGTCGGTAGGTGAGGCCACAACCGGATTTAATGTTCGTGGAGGCTCTGCCGATCAGAATTTAATATTACTTAATGATGCCACTATTTATAACCCGTCGCATTTTTTCGGCTTCTTCTCCGCATTTAACCCTGATATTGTAAAGGATATTGAGTTGTACAAGAGTAGCATCCCCGAAAAATTTGGTGGACGCTTGTCGTCCGTATTGGATATAACCGATCGGGAGGGTAATAAAAAGAAATTTGCCGGGTCGGCCGGGATAGGCTTAATAACCAGCAGGCTCAATGTGGAGGGGCCAATTATTAAAGATAGAACCTCATTTATATTTGGTGGGCGTATCACTTACTCAGATTGGTTGCTCAAGCTATTGCCCGAAGCGTATAAACATAGCCAGGCCTCCTTCTACGACCTTAATTTTGATGTAAGCCACCAGATAGATGATAAAAACAATCTCTATCTGACAAGCTACCTGAGCCACGATCAGTTTAAACTCAACAGTGATACAGCCTATAGTTACAGCAATAGGAATATCAACATCAAATGGAAGCATAATTTTAACGATAAGCTGTTTAGTCTGATAACAACCGGCATCGACAGATATCAGTATAATATTGCAAGTTTTGATAACCCGGTAAATGCCTACAAGCTTAATTTTGATATCAATCAAACCAATCTTAAGGCTGATTTTACTTATTACCTTAACAGAAAAAACACGGTTGACTTTGGCGTAAGCTCTATTTATTATAAACTTCATCCCGGCGACTTTCAGCCTAATGATGCAAAATCATTAGTAACGCCTGATGTAGTTCCGGCCCAGCAGGCTTTGGAAAGCGCTGCCTATGTTGGCGATAAATATGATATCACAGATGATCTTTCATTAAGCGCCGGTATCAGATATTCGCTTTACAATTACCTGGGGCCTCAAACAGTTTATAATTATGCCCCTAACCTGCCAAAAACAAGCTCAAACCTTTTGGATAGTACCGGCTACTCCAAAAATAAAGTGATCAAAACCTATTCAGGGCCCGAGTTCAGGCTTTCTGCCCGGTATAATTTAGGAGACAATACTTCTGTAAAAGCAGGATACAATACTTTGAGACAATATATACACCTGCTTTCAAATACTACAGCCATAGCACCAACTGATGTATGGCAGTTAAGCGACCCTAATATTAAACCACAATATGGCGACCAGGTGTCATTAGGCCTATATCATAATTTAAAAGCAAATACCATTGAAACCTCGGTTGAGATTTATTATAAACGACTAAGAGATTATCTGGATTACAGAAGTGGAGCCAACCTGGTGCTCAATCATCATATTGAAAATGATGTGCTGGGTACGCAAGGTAAAGCTTATGGTATTGAGTTTTTGATCAAGAAAACCACTGGTAAAGCCAATGGATGGATCAGCTATACCTATTCCCGTACGTTTTTGAGACAGGATAATATAAACGAAGGTGAGTTAATTAACGGAGGTGCTTATTACCCGGCCAATTTTGATAAACCGCATGACTTTAATTTTATTGGTAATTACCGGTTTTCGCACAGGTTTAGCGTGTCGTTAAATGTAACTTATAGTACCGGCAGGCCAATTACACTGCCTATCGCTAAATATGAATATGGCGGTTCTGAAAGAGTGTTTTATTCTGACAGGAACACTTACCGGATTCCAGACTATTTCAGATCAGATTTTTCGATGAACATTGAAGGCAATCATAAAATACATCAGCGAACGCATAATTCATTCACTTTGGGGGTTTATAACCTTACAGGAAGGCAAAATGCTTACTCCGCGTATTTCACTCAGCAAGCTGGGGTAATTAGTGGTTTTAAGCTGTCCATATTTGCCAAGCCAATACCATTTATTAATTATAACATCAGGTTTTAACTATAATGAATAATAGCTTCATCATCAGTGTGATTTCTGCATATAAAGTTTTACAAAAATTGAACAAAAACCTATTGGTAGTAAAATGAAAAGCAACATGAGTAAAAGTAAATATATATGGTACTTATTTGTGGTAATAGGGGTTGTGATAAGCTGTAAGAAGCCGTATAATCCACCTATTGTAAGTAGCGATAACCACTACCTGGTTGTTGAAGGAGTAATTAATAGTGGCAACGACTCCACTATAATTAACCTAAGCAGAACGGTGAAGTTATCAGAAAGTGTGAGCACACAACTAATGACCAATTATACTGTGGCAGTAGAAGGAGAACAGGGAGGTAGTTACCCTTTGCAGTCGGAGGGGAATGGTACATATGATATTGGCCCTATGAATCTTGATCCTTCACAAAAATATAGATTACATATTACCACTCCGGAGGGCAAGCAATACGCATCAGATTATGAAGTAGTAAAGCCAACACCACCTATTGATAGTATTGGTTTTGCTCCTAAAAGTAACTATCTGCAGATATATGCAAATGCGCATGATGCCAGTAATACTACCCGCTATTATAGATGGGATTATTCGGAAGCCTGGCGCTTTCATGCTAAATTTCAATCAAGCTTTATCGTTGATGGTAATATGGTACGAAACAGGTATGCTGATGAATCAATATATTATTGCTATGCGAGTGACAAATCAAGCAATATAGTGTTAGGTTCATCAGAAAAACTTACTCAGGATGTCATATTTCAAAGCCCTATAACCACCATATCATCAGACGCGGAAAAGTTGGAATTACGATATAGTATTTTACTAAAACAGTATGCACTAACCAAGGCCGGCTATCAATTTTGGGAAAACCTCAAAAAAAACACCGAGCAATTGGGTAGTATATTTGACGCGCAACCTACCCAATTACAGGGGAATATTCATTGTATAACTGACCCTGCAGAGCCTGTTATTGGGTATATAAGTGTTACCAACCCACAATCAAAAAGAATATACATTAATAAGGGGCAACTACCGAATAATTGGATAGAAAAGTATCCTTATGACTGTGGTATGCCAGATTCGGCCTTTTTTTCCCCAAAGGGAGGAGGACCAAATGAGGTATTAGCTTACATTATTCAAGGGGGAGGAATAGCAGTTGGTGCAATATATGGCCCTTTTGGCCTCTTAGGATACACCTACTCGTCCTCGAGCTGTGCGGACTGCACAATAAGAGGAAAAGTAAAAAAGCCTTCATTTTGGATAGATAATTAACAGATAAATATATTGCTATATAAAAATAGAACTAAATACCAGGTACCTGTTATGAAAAAAATTAAGGCAACTGCTAAAATTATAGCTTTATTGATCGGAGGATTATTACAACTGCACACGGATTGCCCGGCACAGGTATTGGATCAAATTAAAAATAGTTTTAATCAATATGAGCAGGAATCTGTACAGGAAAAGATATTTGTTCATACCGATAAGAGTACCTATTTGCCTGGCGAGATTATTTGGTTTAAAATTTATAATGTTGATGCCAGTGTTCATAAGCCTATCAGTTTAAGTAAAGTTGTATACATTGATTTACTTGATCATGAGCAGAATGCTGTATTGCAGGCAAAAATTGCCATGAAAAATGGGGTAGGGAGCGGCTCTTTATATATCCCGGTATCGTTAAATAGCGGCAATTACAAATTAAGAGGTTACACCAACTGGATGAAAAACTTCAGTCCTGATTATTATTTTGACAAAACCATTCTTATCGTAAATCCGCTAAGAACACCAGAAGCGGTAGCCCGGCAACCACAGGCAGGTTACGATGTACAGTTTTTCCCTGAGGGAGGAAATTTGATTGGTGGTATCGCCAGTAAAATAGCTTTTAAGGTAACAACGCCAAATGGCACAGGATTGAATGTATACAGAGGCTTTATTATTGACGGACATAATGATACAGTAGCCCGGTTTGAACCATTGAAATTTGGTATAGGTAGCTTCATGTTCGGCCCGGTTGCTAATACTACGTATAAAGCTATTATTAAAACAGCTGCGGGAAGTGTGATTTCTAAAGAGCTACCGGCAATCAGTAGCCAGGGTTACACCATGCAATTGAAAGATAATGGTGGCGGGCAATTGCAGGTCACAGTGAGTGGTGCTGGGACCGGAAGCGGAGAAGTATATCTTTTTGCACATACTCGGCAAATAGTTAAAATAGCCGATAGTGCCAGTCTTAACTCCGGAACAGCCAGTTTTACAATTGATAAGGCAAAACTCGGTGAAGGAATATCGCATATTACCATATTTAACAATGCTAAGCAACCGGTTTGCGAGCGGCTTTATTTTAAACGTCCTAAACAACAATTGTTGATCGAAGCATCTGCCGATCAGCCGCAGTATGCGGTACGCAAAAAGGTTAATATAAATATTTCGGCAAAAAGCGCAGCAGGGAATTCATTGCCTGCTAATTTATCTCTATCGATTTTCCGGATCGATACGTTACAGCATGTGGATGGAGACGATATTGTGAATTACCTTTGGCTGAGATCGGATTTGCGCGGAAATATCGAATCGCCAGGTTATTACTTTAAAAACATTAACGCAGAAACGGATGCTGCTCTTGATAACCTGATGCTTTCGCAGGGCTGGAGAAGATTTCAGTGGAGTAATGTATTGAATAATAAGCCTGCGGTGCTTAATTTTCTGCCCGAATACAATGATCATTTAATAACCGCTAAGGTGGTTAATGCAGTTACAGGCCATCCTGCAGAGGATGTATTGGTATACCTAAGTGTTCCTGGGAAAAGGGTTCAGCTATATACCTCGAAAAGCGATTCATTAGGTCGGTTGGTGTTTAATACCAAACAACTGTTTGGCCCTGGAGAGATCATCGCTCAAACAAATTCAGAACGGGATACTTCCTTTCGTATAGATGTTTTGAGCCCTTTTTCTGAACAGTATACAAAGTATAACCTACCCTCGATAAATATAACGCCAGGCATGCAAAAAGCCCTGGAAGAACATAGCCTGGGTATGCAGGTACAAAACATATACGCAGGCAATAAAATAAAACAGTTTTATGATCCGGGAGTTGATAGCTCGGGTTTTTTTGGAACACCATATAAAACTTATCTTTTAGATAATTATACCCGCTTTACCACGATGGAGGAGGTATTGCGCGAATATATAAGGGAGGTGAACGTTGTACGGTCACATAAAAGATATCATATAAAAGTATTGAATGACAGAGGGTTTTTAGATGGAGATCCCCTGGTTATGCTTGACGATGTACCGGTGTTTAATATCGATAAAGTAATAGCCATTGACCCGCTAAAGGTGAAAAGATTAGAAGTGATCAGAGAAAGATATTATTATGGGCCATCGGTACATGAAGGTATATTAAGCTATACAACCTATAAAGGCGACCTGGGTGGGATTGAAATGGATCCGCATGCGGTAGTGCTTGATTACGAAGGGCTGCAGTTGCAGCGGGAATTTTATTCGCCGGTTTATGATACAGATGAAGCGGCCAAAAGCCGGACGCCAGATTTTCGGAATCTTTTATTTTGGCAGCCCAATGTCAATATCAACCCCGGCGGAAGAAACCAATTGACGTTTTATACCTCTGATCAAACTGGGAAATTTATAGGGTTAATACAAGGATTGACCCCAAATGGAGATGCCGGTAGCCAGTATTTTACCTTTGACGTAAAATAAATTAAAAAAAGTTTAAAGGATCTCAGCAGGGAAATATTAGAAAAATTGAACCTGGTTTGAGCTGATATTGAGTTGTTTATAGAAGAGGGGAATATTAACAGATTATAGGTGATAACCCCTATAAAGAGTAATGCAGCCATGATAAATGAGTTTTTTTTCAAAACCATTTGCGTAATACAAAAAGCTGCGTATATTTGCAGACCCAAAACGGAGTGGTAGTTCAGCTGGTTAGAATACATGCCTGTCACGCATGGGGTCGCGGGTTCGAGTCCCGTCCATTCCGCTAAAAGGGTGTCAAAACCCATCGAAAGCGCTTAAATCAATGATTTAGGCGCTTTTTTTATGCCATAAACGCCCGTTCCATACCAAAGAAAATGGACCCCTCGGTTAGGTATTCGGTTCAAATTCAAAATGATGGCTATGAAGAATTCAAGAAGTTTTTCGGTCCTATTCTGGACAAACAAAGCAAAAACAGGCAGTAGCGGCCTGGTTCCCCTTTACGTAAGGATGACGGTGGATGGCAAACGAGCGGAAATTTCCCTGAAAAAGAAGTTAAATCTTAAAAAATGGGATGCGAAAAGTGGTTTTATGAAGGGAAGCGGAGATGAAGTCCGCATTATTAACAGGTATATCAATGAAGTCAGCAATGACCTCTTTGAAATATACGCTGTACAGACGTACGGGAAACTGTACCGGGGGGGCGAATCCTCCTTCACCGCTGGATAGCATTTATCCACTACAGTATAGGGGGCCGTATTTTGATTTTTTTGAGATAAAACGGGTTGCAGCTGCGGTTTAAGCAGATTAATTATAGTTTAATATAAGGGTTAGCTATTTTATATAATCATAAGTGATATAAGTTGTATTTTATGCAATTAATAAGTATAATTACAAAAAAAACAGCCGCTTTTCACAAATAAGAGAAAAATGATATTATCGGATCTTTTAAACAATTCTAAGATAATCTTATCAGTTACTTCCATTATTTCGTGCTTCCTTATTTATAAAATTTGCATCCCCAAAAATCGACCGGTGCGTATCAGCGACGTTTTTTATTTGGGTCATGTGTTTTTCCTTTCTCTGTTTCTTTTCTTCATTTATATAATGATCTATTTTACGATTATATTTCGTAAACACACGTCTGAATTTACAGCTCAACTTTGGAAGTCGGATGTTGAAAAAAGAACAGAAATGGTAGATCAATTACTGTCCTCTAAAGTCCTTAATTACAAAAAAGAAGAATATGTTAACCATTTGCTTGGGAAACCTTTACGGATATATAAAGATGGTTCAAATGAAAAATACGCTTATTATATCGGATTCAGAAAGCAGTTATTAGCCGTTGATCCAGACTTTTTAATTGTTGAATTTCACAACGGCACGGTTAATAAATGTTATGTAAAAGCCGGAGTACCTTATATCGGATCATATTAAGCAGGGATTATTATTATTGTGAACTTTAATTATTATGAAAATAATTCAAAAAAGTCGATATGTTACATTTTTTTTCTTGATAGTTTTTGCATGTTGCGAAATATGGTTAAGAGTTTTTAAAGGTGAGAACATGGTTCACCATAGTTATCCGTTAATTTATTCTTTTGATGAAAAAATCGGATATCAGGGAATCCCTAATATTCATGGGCGTATCAGAAGACCAAGTATTGATAAATATTTCAAACTTAATAATTTTGGTTTCTACGGAAGAGACTTTTCTGCTCAACATCCCGATAGCATATTTCGTATTATTATTGTTGGGTCATCCAAGACGGAAGGAGTGTGGGCCAATCAAACGGAATCATTTTCTTCGATCCTGAACGAAAGATTTAAAGGTAGTGGTTATAAAGTAGAAGTTATAAATTGCGGAATTTCAGGTGCAAACCGGGGTAGGCAAAATATTGCTTTAGCCGAAAATGCATGCCAAAGATTCAAACCCAATCTTTTATTATTTGAAAAATCAATCCCAATGGTGAGCACCAATTACTCCAGGGAAAGTTATGAAGGTTATTCTATACTATTTACAGGTGACAATCTTCAGGAATTTGAACAAAGTAGGCGGGTGGCGTGCCACAAAGTTGATTTATTTATAAAACACAAGTTACTAACCGATCTTTTTGATTTATCATATTGTATACGCTGTTTTGCCAGAGCTAGCGAGGAAGGCTGGGGAACTTATGCTCATTTCCTGAAAGCATATGAGTTAAACAATGTTGACAGTTGGCAAAATTATAGCATTGTTGATCTTAACATGGAGCAGAGTATTATCACAATAAACCAGTTTAACGACAGGTTGAGTGAGCTAGGTTGTAAACTAGCTGTTTTTGATTATGAGGATACTAAAACAGGACGCTTATTGCAGACTGATAAAAATGTCAAATTTTCATTCATTAATTTAGACCTGTCGCTTGCTGACAAAAAATATTATCATGAACTGGATGATCATCTTAACCTTCTGGGTGATCAGCTAATATCAGATAGCCTGTTCGTTAAACTCAGAGAAAAGTATATTCCAAGGGAGTTCATGCCGAAATAATTCCGAAGGTTTTGGCTTTCAAGCAAGAAAATATGCGGTTCAGCGATACTTTCTTTCCGGTTCTTAAATTTCAAGATTTATCTGATGCAGTGATCGCATTAATGACATCTCCATTTACATGTCCTTTCTGCTTTTGAAAGCGACAGTCCAAAATCAAATTTTAAATTTGGAGTTCCCGGAAGCTTTTGTCAGACCCGATATCGGATGCTGGCATTTTATCGAATTCAACAGATTTTTCCACAATGTTGTTGATTGTCCCCACTAAATTTTAAGCCGAATCCCCGCGATTACCATACTATTTTTCATCCCTGAGCGCTGATAAATAAAACGAAGATCTCAAAAAACATCGCCTCGGGATAAAATGAACCGCAGAGATATATAAAATGCAATGTCCGATGAGACCATTCTTACCTTGTTAATTAAGATTTTAATGTTAAAATAATTGCAATCAATGTATTTAATTAATAGCAACTTCTTACTAGAATATATATATTATTTATATAAGAAATTGTGATTTTACGCTGTTAATCAGTGACGATAGAGGTTGAAAATTGTTTTTTTTTAATAGTCTGTTTTTTATTTTGGTTTATGAATCTAAACTATTACATTAGCGATGTTACGTATAATAAGCAAAATATCTGCCAAACTTACATAACAATATAAGTGTATCCAGTTATAAAGCTAATTAATACTATATTTCGTGTTTTCGATTTCATTAAGTGCAATTATTGTAATTGCTCTCAGCGGAGCTATTTTTCAATCAATTATTATTCGAGATTATTTATCTAGAATAAATTATTTAATAAGCCTTTTCTTCAAATGAATTGATGAATACGTTAATAGTCAATACTTCTTGCACTGTATGCCATCTTCATTTGGATGGATGGAAGAAAAGAGAATAAATCTTGTGGCTGTTATGCCGGAATGTGGGCACAAGAAGTATTCAGTGATCTATCTTTTAAACAGTAAACATTTTAAGCGAGTAATAGCAAAAAGGCTCAGGGAAGCTCAGATAAGAGAGCTCAAGGAGTTGCTAGAAGAAACTTGTGAAACGGTGATCAAAGTTGGCAACAAGCTACTTGGCAACTTGTGTATTATTTCGACTAAATCAGCCTATTATCTGGTAGAGCATTCAATTTATGATGTTTGTTCTTCTAGCAATCTCATGACCAATACATAACTCCGCAACTAAATAATCTATATAACCAAAAATATGAGCAAATACATTTCCCGGCCATTGGAATAAACTCAAGACATTATAAGATTCTATTTCCCTAATTATTGTTCTATAATCAACTAACTAAATTCTCCAGATCAATCCTTTTCAGATATTATTCTCCACATTTTGAAAAGCGGTATTGAGGCCAAGGTTTGTTGATAGGTCTAACCTAAAAGAATTATTGATCACCTAAATCTATACTTTACCTAATACTTTATGATTTCCGCAAATTCAGCCCCCGATCTTCACTGGTATGTACTTTATACCTATCCGCAGTATGAAAAAAAGGTTCACATTAACTTACTCAGAAAAAACATTAATTCATATCTTCCTTTACAAGTAGTTACCAGGCAATGGAGTGACAGAAAGAAGAAAATGGAGGTTCCTTTATTTCCAAATTACATTTTTGTTCAGACTCAAACTAAAGAACGTTTTAAGGTTCTTGATTTTCAGGGTGTATCGCGATTTATCATGTTCAATGGTAAACCTGTAATTGTGTGCGATAAAGAAATACAGGTAATCAAAACCTTGATGACGAAATCCGATCTAAATGTAGAAAAGAACCTGGTATCAGGCGATAAGGTTTTAATTCAAGAAGGTGTCTTCGGCGGATTAGAAGGCATCATATGTCGCAAAAATGGAAAGGAAAGGTTTTGCGTTCAGATATCGGCCATCAATCAGATAATTTCTGTAGATATTTCAGAGATGTCTTTAGTTAAAATGCTTAAACCTAATTAATGCCCTGTAAATTTGATTCGGCAGTTTATAAAAGAATCAATTTTATATAACGCCAACCTTATATCGATCTTCATCAGATTTTACTTAATAGCCTGTTATTGAATGTAACCTATTCAGGGATGTAGTATTCCATAGTGTGATCTATAGATTCATAAGCAAATTCCAATCAGAATTAGATGCCATATTGGTCAAGGCAGCAGGTGGTAAGAATGACATGGTTAGGTTAGCATCACCAGATAAAATGGTTGTTGTAAATATAATGCCAGAATCAGACCGTTAGCAGATATTACCATGATGGTTCAGCATTTCGGCACGCTTACAGGTTTTATGTGTTTTGTGTCAAAGATATGGCAATAACACAGCTACTGCTTTGGCCTAGCGCTCTAAAGATTTCACTCACCCTGTTTTTGTATACCCTATACAATAGTATCCCCTAATATCATGGTAAAAACTCAAGAATGTGTTAAAAATTATAATTAAACAACATTTCTGTCAGAATTTACCGGAAAATGCTGCTGTGATTTTTATAACGAAATGGGAAACCACAGGAGCAATAAAAAATGATGAAAATTTGGAGAATATTTTTAGACGCTTTAGTGTCATTTAATTCTTTTGGATAAATCTTCCCAAGCCATATTTATAGCAGATCAGCCTGGTATAAATATGAAGAAGTTGATAGTGCTGTTTTGGATGGTTCCTGGAATATAGCCCTTAAGCAGGCCGAAAATAAATTACATAGTTCATGTGCTTAATGACTGATCGTTAAAAGGAATATTTCATTGGTTTTTTGAAGAACTTCTAAACCACATTCTCTTCTATGGTATTGAATAAACTACTAAATGCTGCAAATAAGAATCCGATACTCAAAACCTCGGTTTTGATTGGTCTTATCACACTATTAGCAAAGCTTCTGGGCTACTGTGAGAAAATAGTGCTGGCATTTTACTTTGGTACCAGTTATCAGGTTGATATATATAATGTAGCTATTACTGTAATTACAGCTGTTTTTCTGTTTTTTAGAGAAATTACTGAGCCGGTTTTTCTGCCTGTTTTTCTTAAAGCTTTAAATGAGAACGATGAAAAAGACGCATGGGATTTTTTCAATAAAGTAGCCCGTTTTATCCTTATTTTGACCTGTGCGATGTCAATCATCGCATTTTTTTTTCCTGGTAAAATCATTGATTTGTTTGCTCCTGGATTTCAGGGCGAAAAACGGACGCTAGCTATTGAAATAATCAGGTTAGCTTTTCCTGCCAGTATTTTCTTATCATTATCAACATTAACCAACATTACATTAAATGGCTTAAAAATGTTTGTGCTTCCAGCCCTTGGTGACTTAGCTTTTAAAGCAACTATTTTACTAAGCCTGATACTTTTATTTAAACATGTAGGAATCTATGCTATTGTATATGGAGTAATTTTAGGTGCTTTTATTAAGATAATTATTCATTCTGCACGCTTGTATAAAAAGTACTCCTTTCAAAAAATACAACTCAATGAAACTTATGCCAAGAATTTATGGAAACTGACCTGGCCTCTTTTAATAGGTGTTACCTTTTCACAAGTTAATGTGCTGGTTGATAATGTTTTTGCGTCCTATATGAAAGAGGGAGCAATATCTGCCTTGAGTTATTCAAAAAAGATTATTGAATTGCCCGTATTAATATATCCGTACATTTTGAGCATTGTCATATTTCCATATCTTTCAGAATTGGCGATAGCTAAGGAACGAGAAAAATTATCGGCATTATTCGTAAAATCGATATCTTATATAATGCTGATATTTCTTCCGCTATCAGTGTTTTTTTTTATGTTTTCTTACGAGATTGTCGAATTGTTATTTAAAAGGGGGGCATTTAATGAATATTCGACTATCCTCACTGCAAAACCGCTGGCTTGTTATTCCTTAGGGCTGGTTTTTTTTGCTGTTGAAACGGTCTTAGTTATTTTTTACTTTGCTAACTCGAACACCAAAACGCCGATTTTTGTTGGGATACTATGCGTAATTGAAAATATTGTTTTAACTTTTTTATTCATCAATCAATTAGGCTATATCGGAATCGCCTTATCTCTGGTAATTTCTAAAGCAACAAAGGTGTTTGTGCTTCTGTTTCTTGCTAAAGATAAAATTAGTGTTAATTACAGATCTTGTCTTTTATTTCTATTGAAAATTACTGTATCTGCTACAATAGCAACCGTGGTGATGATAGCGCTACGTACCTTAATGGGGCCTTTCGGTTTAACCGGGGTGAAAAAAAGCTCCTGGTTGGCGGGCTTATTGTTTGCTGGAGTGGGATCATATATAACTACATTGTTTTTTTTAAAAATCAAAAATAACCCCTTGCTAAACCCGCATTAATCAACAATCAATTATAGTATTTGTAACGAAAAATAAACTTCAAATTCTTATGCTTTTTACTTCTTAATGGCATCTGGAAGCTAATTTGTTATCGGCTATTTGCCTTAATCAAAACTTATTAAGCAGCCACCATAATTAATGTAGCCTTATGTTTATTATTTACGCCTCATTTACCAATTTTAACTATTATGCAGATAGAATTTAATAAAAGAGCAACCAGAATATGTTTTGCATTATCAATTTTAGCATCGGTTATTTTTGTCTTGGGTACCTCTTTAAAGTCCTCAAATACTAGAGCCCTGATCTGGATTGAAGCCGAAAAAGCAGAGCGGGTTGTTGAGCCGCTGCGTATTGTGAATATGGATGGCGCATCTGAAGGTAAAGGCATAATGGCTATAGGTAATCATTTCAGAAAGGAAGGATATGCCAGATATAAATTTATCGCAGAACAAGATGGTGAATACATCTTATGGGGCCGGTGTTTTTGGTTGAATGTATGTACGAACTCCTTTCAGCTGACAATTGATGATGAAAGTAAACTAGAAACACTGGGAGAGGATCCAATAACCAATCAATGGCATTGGGTAATGGGGCCAAAGTTTAAACTAAAAAAAGGAGAACATAAAGTCACCATCTGGAACAGAGAAGAAAGTTCTCAGCTCGATAAAATTTTAATTACTCAGAATGACAGTTATGTGCCGGAAGGTCTTGGAACATCGTCATCTATTTCGGAGGATTTTGAGTTAGGATTAATCCCCCCCAATTTTTCACTAGAAGGAGAAGATGATTGGAAAATCATTACTGACAAGGAGCATAGAACTTTGTTAAATACGCAGCGCTTCGGAAATAAGGCATCAAATGATAAAGTCATCATCAATCATAATTATGGAGATAATTATAATTACAGTATTGCATTTAAGACGACTGGGGATATGAAAAATGATGTTTTCGCTTATTTTAACTATGAAGATAAACGCAATTACGATGCAGTTCGTGTTTGCGGAAAAATGCTTGAGCTTATCCAGGTGAGGGATCAACGCCAGCGTATTGTTGAACAAAAGCTTTTTAAAGAACAATTATTAACGAAAGCGTTCAAAGATTTATCGGTATGCAGAGAAGGACATAACTACAGTGTCAAATTTAACGGAACATTGGCATTCAAATTTCCTGATAGCCAGGCCCTATCTGGAAATGCGGTTGGATTTGGCTCATCATCAGGAGGGATTTATTTTGACAATGTATGTGTAAATTCTGAAGGTAATCTCAACTATGTTGAGAATTTTCACGGTACTGAATTTAAAGCCTTTACAGAAAAGCCGGAGGTGGCAACCTATTATTTACAAAATCTAAAAAAAGCCAGAAGAAACTGGTGGATTTTAAACGGAAGCTGGGCAGCCAACCTCAATGATGGCTTTGAGGGTGTAGAAAGCAAGAATGATAGCACAGGTACAGCTGCCATTGCTTTTGGTACCGACTATTGGAAAAATTATGAATTTCAAACAGCCGTGAGATTGAATGGAGATGGTGGGGTAGGGGTATTGTTTAACTTTGAAAGTAAAGATAATTACGGGTTATTCAGTTGGCAAAAGGTTGGCCTGCATTGGCGGTTTAAAATTGATAAATTACAATCCGGACATCTAATTCCTATTGTCGATACCATTGCTCCAACACCCACGACTGGCGTTTTTCAATGGTATAAAATCAATTTTAAAATCAGAAACGATACCGTAAAGGTGGCTTTTAATGATAAGTTGGTTATTCAAAAAAAGAATAAAGAATTCAAAGGTGACGGCAAGGTTGGACTCTGGAGCAGTTGTGTAAAAGGTGCCTACTTTGATGACATTGCGGTTGCTCATATCAATGATTTGAAGCTTGTACCGAAGCCATCTACGCAGGTATATAATTTAAATAAAATAAAGTTAGATGTTCCAACCTCATTTAGTGCTTGGGAACCATCAAATTATAAGATCCTCCAGTTACTTGATTCTGTAAGCCACCCAGAAATAAGTATATCCAAAGAATTGTTTGAGCCGTCTCTCATATATAATATCAATTTTTTTAATGAGAATTTCAAAATTACAACAGAAGGTCTTGAGGTTCCTACAGATATTGATGTCAGTTATAATTTTACGGTTAATCAAAATAAGATTAAGACAGTATATCGTGTTGAGATTTCAAAAAATAATGTTCAGTTGCTTAAAAATGACCAGGTTATTTTATCTAAAAATATAAAGTCTTTAGTAAGGCAAAACATTGAGATTACACACATGAACAAAACCTGGGAAATTAAGGATAGCAATCGAACAGTTGCTTCTATTGCCGACAACTCCAGATGGGGCGATACAAAAATGGGGTTTGGTTATACAGGTATTGGATCGGGTAAAATTATTATTAACAAGATATCCATTGAAAATAAATAGATCATACCTTATGTGTAATCATGTTTGGAATAAATTTCTATCAAGAAGTTTAATATTAATTGCTATTCTTTTTGTTTTTAATCGATGTTCGAATAATAAGCGTAATAAAGATGACGGTAATCAAACTCTTATAGAAGTTGGGCAATTTAAAGTTTCTTTAAATGAGTTTAAAAGGCAAATAGATAATGCCGGCGATTACCAAACTTTAACTTCCGCAAGTAATCAGGGCGTGTTGGATAGCTATATTAGTGCAGGTTTGTTGGTACAAGCGGCGAAACAAAATAAATTTGATCAGCAACCAGAATTTATACAAGAAATCGGTCGGTTTAAGCGTAAGCTGCAGCCTTCTTTCGCTAGGATGAAAAGACTGGATTCAAATGCGCAATTCAATTTTAAAACTAATATTTCTGCCGAACTTTATCAAACGATTACCGTATTTGATGATGTATTCGTGCCTAAAAATCAAACCGCAATTAGTAAGGATATTGTTGATCGTTTGAATTCCGGTTCGCGCGTTGGGGAATTAATGGTTAGTGATAATTTTAATAAATGGACTAAGCTGAAATTGCGGTTTTATGCCAACTTATATACAAATTCAGTTTTTTTTCCTCAGGAACTTCTTGAGAAAATTGGAAAGATGAAGGAGGGATCGGTCTATGTTTTAAATACAAAATCAGGCAGTCATTTGATAAAAATTGTAAATCGTTCAGAGAGTTTATTTCCCCAACAAACTAAAAACGCGGTTTTATGGAATTTAAGAATTGCACAGGCAATTGCGCAAGGCGATTCGTTGTTAGATCCTCAAACCTTAGATCAAACTTTAAAGATTAATGAAAATTTACTTTCAGACCTCTCTTTTGAGGTTGAGCCGCTTATAGATAATGCTAAAGTTGGGGATGATGATCCCGTTATCGGACAGTTTCGGGGTTTCGATGTTCACAAGAAACAATTATTAAAGCAAATTTTACAACTTCCTGTTAGTATACAATCTTTTTTTAAGAATAAGTCGACACGGTCTTTGGAGATAGCCAATTTGATTTTGATCACTAACGCTGAAACCACCAATGCGCTATTCTGGCAATCTAAAAATCAGCAGGATTTATTAACTAGTTATTTCACTAAAGAATTAAAGCAATCTGATTCAAAAGATACGGTTGCTTTATTTGTAAAAATAGTTGAAGATCACTTGGGTACATCTGCTGATGGAAATCGAATTTGTTTAAATTTATCGCCTGCTATATTAAAAGTTGCCGGAGCTGAAAAAACAAAAGCGAAAGGAACAATTCAAGCAGTCTTAGGTGGAAAAAAGAATTTTTCATGGATTTACGAAGAAGATTTACCTGGAAAGGAGAACATAAAACTCGACTTTCCGGCAGTCAATAAATTACAGTTTCCGGTTAAAGGCACACAATTTGATAACGCAATTATTGCAAGGTGTAAGGGTTGGCATTTAACTGTTAAGAATCTGCAGGAAACGCTTGATCAGATTACGCCGCACAGTAGGTTGAGCATAGCCAAAAAGAACGATTTGATTAAATTGATTTACTATTTAAGAAGTATAGACCCACAAGCTCAAAAAGATCAACCAATTGCGATCAATCAACGTTTGCTTAGCGAGATTGATGGTATTGGAGATGCCCTTGATCTGGCAAATTCCTTTAAAGAGGATGATATTATTGGATCTGTTGCTGGTATTAAGCTCACCTCAGATCAATTGCGGTATTTAGTTGCTGATTTACCCGAAGATGAACGGCGGCCATATTTCAGCAATGAATATTTAAAAAAGGCAGCCTTTAAAAAGTTATTGATTGATGAGTATTGGAAAAATAAGATCAGTGTTGGCCAGATGGAAAAGGATGCGGATTTCATTAAACAACTACAACGTTATGAAAACTGGCTTTTATCAAACATGTATTACAAATCTCGTATATGTATTACTGCCCCAGAAACAACGAACGAGCTGATAAATATTCAGCTTAGAAGAGCATGTAAAATTGTAACTGAAAAAAGAATGTTAGCATTTCTTCGGAAGGAGGCTGCTATGACTAGCATTAAAGTAAATACTCAATTACTAAAGAAAGAGGAGTGGAAATCAATTAATTCAGCTTATCATTTTTTGGCAGTCAATAATTAACCCATGAAGAAATATTTTTTATTGCTTGTATTTATACTTTTAAATACCATAACTGGTTTTGCCCAATTTCATATAATTCACATACCTGATGACCGGGCAATGGCTATTAAAATGGATGGAAACATAGCAGATTGGAGTTGGGTGAAACAAAAAGATTACATTACTATAAAGTCACTTAATGAAATTGCACAAAGTAGCATAATTGATAAAAAAGATTGGGACTGTAAATTTGTTGTAGGATGGAATGGGATTACCAATAGGATCTATGTAATGGCAATGATCTACGATAATAAACGTAATACAAACTATATTACTTCACAAAATCAGTTTTGGTTAAATGATGCTATTGAGGTAATACTTTATCCAATGATAAATTCGAGCGCCCAGTGTTTATACCGGTTTCATTTTTTAGTGCCTATTAAAGACAAGAGCAATGAAATTACTATGGATACCGGAGCACCCTGGATCAAATCCTATATAGATCATGGTTGGAAAATGATCGGAAACACCAAAAAACCAGGATGGACATTTTATGAGTTCTCAATGCCCGTTTGGGATAATTGGAGTGCCAAAGGGGCTCAATTCAGTAAAAGGCACACTATAGTGCCAGGTGAAACGGTTAGCCTGGGAATTGCTTTTGACGATCTGGATTACAATATTGATAATAGGAGACAGTGGAATACCTGTTATGAAACTCTTTGGTGGGCTGATCCTGCAAACCTCTCAAGATTTGTTTTAGATCCTCCAACGTTTAATGGCAAAGTATCCTGGGATAATATCAGCAACGTTTTAAAACCCTAGCTGGAATTTTTAAATAATGGCCCGGTTTGTCTAGATATATGTTGTCACTAAAGACGCTCTCGTAAGACATAAGTCATTAAACAGGACCGACTAAAAAGTGTCTTTTAAATTTAGTTTTTTAAAAAAAACTATTAACTTAGGGAGCTGCCTTTTACGGAAAAAAAGCCAACAATATCAATAATGTCTATTAGTTTATCTTAATAGATATTCGCTGAATTTTGATCATTCTTATTAGAGGTATATTTGTAACTACCTGAAGCGAAGCTTTTTCATAAAAAATAGAAAACTCAAATATAGTACTCTTCAAAAGAGCAGATGTTCTGCGTGTGGGTGTCAATTAAAGTATATTACTAGGGTTGCGCGTCTGTAAATAACTTATTTTTCAATAAGTTTAATTATCTGGTGATATTCCAATACAATCTTCCTCGTTGTCAAATGTTCATCATAGATCATTATGAAAACAACTTAGTGATAAAAATCACTTAAATTTCTGATATTAAAATTATTAATATGAGTTCCCATTTTGAAATAAATACGCCTGGGTATAAAGCTAAAAACTTTATAAGGCTTACTGAATTTGTATTTGAAGCATTTATCTATGTTAGTTTGTTTTTTTGGATCTTATCATACAGTGAGTTTAATAAACAAGAATTAGGTGTTTTTATAGCTCTCGGAGTATTTCTTATAGTTTTTTCTTCAAAGATTAATCTATCAAAAAGTATCAATCAGGATTTTTTTAAATTGGTATTAACTATTTCCTTTATACTAATATTTGATAAAATCGACCATACTAATACTTGGAAATTTATCCAGTTACCAATTATGGACAGAATTTCGATGCCGACCTTATTTTTATCACTTACAACCTTAATTTACGCCTCTAAAGTAATACTGTTAGATAGATGGACATTGACTATTAGCGACTTCGTAAAAAACTTCGGAGTTGCTTGCCTTTTTCTATTGATAGTTACAATATCATTTTACCCGATATTGTACTTACGTTATGAAATGAGTATCCAAGCGGATTTTCAATTATTAAATAAAATTATTAAATACTGTATTATTATTCTGTTGGTTCAAGAGAATGCAAAAAATAATTCACTTTTAAGACGAGTAGCTCTTGGAATTGCTCTAAGTGTATCTATCATCTGCATATTAAATACCGTATTTTGATTTATTTAAAAACATTCAATGAAAAACAGCAGAGTTTTTATTCAAAATGTAATAGATTATACACTCATAAGTGTGCTTTTTCTATTTCCTCTGACATTAAATATATCCCTTATTTCTTTTAAAGATACCGGACATCCTTTAATGGCGGTTAATTTTTCTATCGCGGATTTGTTGATAGGCATAATATTCGCCATTTGGATTATAAAGATTAATATTTATAAAGAATGGAATAATATAAAATATCCACCCATATCGGTTCTTCTTTTCACATTCATTGGATTGTTATCCGTGATTCACGCAATGTCAATTGGCCAGTGGTTAAAGGAGTTTATTCAAATATTTGAATATTTTATTCTTTTTTATCTGCTTATCATTAATAATTTATTTTCAATCGAATTAAAGGTTATTAAAAATAGCATCTTTATATTAACTACTATCATCCTTATTGATGCGTTAATACAATATATTGTACTAAGGAATGATATTTACTTTATCAGAGCATTTTTTATAAACGAGAACGTTCTGGGCACATTTTTATGTTTCATTTCTCCTTTAATATATGTTCAACTACTTAGTTCGAGAAATGCTATAAATAAAATATGGATGATAGTACTTTTGCTTTTAATATCTATAGTTCTATTGTCGGGAAGTGCAATATATGCTATAATTATTTCTTTGTTAATTATAAGTATAATATATAGTAAAAAGATCGCATTGATTTATAGTACATCTATCATTTTATTAACTATTTTTCATGGCTCAATTATGCCGGCAAAAAATGTAATTGCGATTAAAAACTTTAATACTATTTATGAGCAGGGAAAAATAAGTGATAATTATTATGCCCGACTGGCTATGGTATCTGATTTTAATAAAGCAGTGGTTTTAAAAAAAGACTTTGGGGATAAGTTTTTGCAGGTATCAAACAACTTTTTCTTTGCTGAAAAAAGTAAATTGAATGTTAAAAAAGGTAATCTGTATCAGGAATTTAATAATAAATTACAGATTAAGAATAGATATCTTGAAATGCAAGCCGCTGTAATTATGCTGTCAGACGTTACACCATTGGGTGTCGGTTTGGGGAATTTTCAAGATAATATTGGAATGTATTATAAGGAGATCCCCAAAATAAATACGGCTGAACCTGAACAACACAATGAATATCTTGTACTGGCTTCTACAACAGGAGTATTGGGATTAACTTGTTTTTTATGGATTCTTATTTCTTCGTTAACCACTAATTGGAAAAGGTATACGATAAATAAAAAGGAAGTTTTTTATTTAGGTTTATTGGGTAGTTTGATTTCCATAATGATCGAAGGCTTTTTTTCGTCATTGCTATCCTCCAGTCTGTTAGTACCGTTTATATTCATTATTAGCTTTTCATTAACTGAGCATACTCGTGCAGCGTATAAAACTCAATAAACCTCTGCTCTTGTATTATGATTCTGGAAGTGTTAATTATAACTTTAAGTTCACTGGGCCATGATACTGCTTCCAACCTCTGCTTCAGTAATTTTGAGGTTAGTAATAATAGATAATTTCTAGTTAACTCTTGTAAAATGTGTGATGTTAGCCTTTTCTTTTTTTCGAATTATGAAGTTGATTCGAATAATAAATATGAACTTCTTATTGAGTGTGGAAAGTATGCTGATAAGAATGGATTTTCTGCGATTTGGGTCCCTGAGCGGCACTTTCATGAGTTTGGAGGATTATTCCCTAACCCCTCGGTTATTACGGCAGCTCTTGCAATGATCACCGAAAAAATTGAATTAAGAAGTGGAAGTATAGTATCGCCTCTTCATAATACAATAAGAATAGCCGAAGAGTGGTCGGTTGTTGATAATTTATCAAAAGGCAGAATAGCTCTCTCCTTTGCATCAGGATGGAATGGGCACGATTTTATATTAGCTAAGGATAACTTTAGCAATAGACATGAGATAATGTATGAGCAGATTGAGACCGTCAAAAAGCTTTGGCAGGGCGAATCGATAAATATGGAGAATGGTATTGGGAAGATGATATCGGCCCGTATATTTCCTGATCCGCTTAATAAAGATCTCTCCATTTGGTTAACTGCGTCAAGAAGAGATGAGACTTTTATCAAAGCCGGAGAGATAGGTGCAAACTTACTTACCCATCTTTTGGGACAAGAAATATCGGAATTATCGAGAAAAATCGGATTATATAGAGAAGCACGTAGTAGATGTGGTTTTGATCCCGACCATGGTAAAGTTGCGGTTATGCTACACACTTTTGTAAACGATGACCAGGACTTTGTTCTCAAAACAGTGCGTGAGCCGTTTCTAAACTATTTAAAAAGTTCGGCTGATCTTGATAAATTCTTATATGAGGAGTCCGGTCAAAGTTCTGAACAACTTTCGGATGATGATCGTAACGAAATGCTTGAGCAATATATGTTGTATTATATAGATAATGCATCCCTTATTGGAACTACTGAGCATTCGCTGAAAATCATGGAAAAACTTTCAAAAGCAGGTGTCAATGAGTTTGCTTGTTTGGTCGATTTTGGAATTTCTCAGGAACATGTTTTGGCGGGTTTAAGAAACCTGAAAAGGCTAATGAATTTGAGCGGTGAATTGGTGTAATAAGCTATATTCATTTTAGTGACCGAATTAGCTTATTGACATCTTGGTAGGACGCTAGCTTATTGTAAAAACAAAATAGTATGTGTGGAATTTGCGGATTTGTGAAAATCAATCGGGAAATCGAATCGGAGGATAATAATATAATCCAGAAAATGACTCACAAATTATTGCACAGGGGCCCAGATGGCGACAGAATTGTTGCTTTTAAGAATGTTGCTTTGGGTTTTGCCCGGCTTAGCATCATTGGCCTGGATAATGGAATGCAGCCTATTTATAATGAGGACGAGTCGTTGATTTTAATATGTAATGGTGAGGTTTTTAATTATATCGAACTCAGAAATGAGCTAAAAGTTAAGGGGCATACATTTCGTACTGAATCTGATGTGGAGGTTATTTTACATCTGTTTGAAGAATATGGAATGGATTGTTTGAACCGTATAAATGGGCAGTTTGCGTTCGCGCTATTTGATAAAAAAGATAGTAAGTTATATTGCGCACGTGATCACATGGGAATTAACCCTTTTTATTTTACCTACGTTCATGATATATTTATATTTGCTTCGGAAATCAAAGCAATTCTGGAACATCCCAAAGTTCCTCGTGAAATTGACAAAGTAGCATTAGATCAGATATTTACTTTCCCTGGTATAATCAGTCCTCGAACAGCTTTTAAAAATATACATAGTTTAGAAAACGGGCATTTTCTTGTTATAGAACCAGATGGATCTATTATAAATCGAGAATACTGGGATCTTGTATATCCAGAGGATAAGATGGAAGAAGATCGTTTGCCCGAAAAAGAGTATACCAACAAACTCGAAGATCTGCTCAATAGATCAATTGGATATAGAATGAGGTCTGATGTACCATTAGGGACATATTTAAGTGGGGGGTTGGACTCATCAATCATAACCATGAAAGTTCGTGAGTTTTCCGGAGATACTACTAATCAAGCCTTTTCAATAGACTTTCCTGACTCGCAAATCTCTGAAACTCCATATCAGGAACTGATTGCTGCAAAGACTAATTCAACACTGCATAAGAAAACATTTTTCTACGAAGATATCAGTGAGCGATTAAGAAAGTGTGTTTATCATTGTGAGACACCACTAAAAGAGACATTTAATACTGCTACGCATTATCTATCCGAATCTGTACGTAATAAAGGCATTAAAGTAATTCTTTCAGGGCAAGGAGCCGACGAATTGTTTGCAGGTTATGTTGGTTATCGTTTTGATAGAATGAGAGAGTCTCAATTTTCCGACACCCCGATAGATCCTCAAGAGAAAAGTTTAAGAATGAAGATTTGGGGAGACCCGGGCTTTATATATGAGAGAAATTTCACAGATTCTATAAAAAGCAGGCGAAGTTTATACTCGGAGTGCCTAAATTCATGCTTTGATGACTTTAATTGCTTGAATTATCCAGTTATTGATACTAAGAAAATTCAGGGGCGAAATATAATAAGTAAGAGATCTTACATTGACTTTAAAATCAGGCTGATCGACCATTTGTTATCAGATTTTGGCGACCGCATGGCTATGGCCAATTCCATTGAAGTGAGATATCCGTTTTTAGATAGAGAATTAGTTGAATTTTCAAGATTTGTACCTCCCGATTTAAAGTTGAAAGATTTTAACGAAAAGTATATTCTTAAGGAAATGGCAAGAAAGTTTGTTCCGCAAACAATTATTGATAGAGAAAAATTCGGTTTTGTAGCACCAGGCAGTCCTTACTTATTGCAAAATAATATTGAGTATATAAATGATATACTATCCTTCGATTTAATCAAGAGACAAGGCTTTTTTAATCCTCATAAAATTGAAGAGCTCAAAAAAACTTATAAACAAAAGGGATATACTGTTAATGTTCCATTTGAAACTGATTACTTAATAATAGTTATCACTTTTGGTATTTTGCTAGATACATTTTTCGATTAATCTTGTATTGGGCATTACTTTCCTTAAAATAAGTAAACTAAACAGTATTTATTGGGCCGAGTAAACTATTTAAGCTTTAGCTTTTGAGAGTCTGGTTTACAGGACAAGAAACGAAAACCTAGTGTTTCGATGATTAACACATAGCATATTGATCTTCGATACGCTACTTTTAGTATTACAATGATGAATTTGACAGACTTACTTATCGATAAAGCGCGATATTCCAAATCAGGAATCTTTTTTATCGAAAGTGGGCAAGGTGAGCATTTTCTTTCTTATAAAAACTTAAAAATTGAGGCCCATAAAGCGCTGTTTTCTCTGCAGGGTATAGGACTAAAGCCAAGAGATGAGTTAATCTTACAGACTGACAACAACAAAAGCTTTATTATCATCTTTTGGGCTTGTATTCTGGGCGGGATAATCCCCGTGCCATTATCAATGGGAAAAAACGATGACCACTTGAAGAAACTGTTCCAGGTTTGGTCAATTTTGAATAATCCCCGACTAGTCATCTCTGCAGAAAGTTTAAAACGGCTGATCCACTTTGGGGAGCAAAAAGGGTTGAAAGAGCAGGCTGCCTCCATTTTAACCAGATCATATTTTATCGATGATGTTTTTTTGAGTACCAAGAATGGAGCCATCTATACTCCAAATAAGAAAGATACGGCATTTATACAGTTTTCATCGGGTTCAACAGGTAACCCTAAAGGAGTAATTCTCACTCATGAAAATCTTTTTGCCAACATTGAGGGAATTAGTCAGGCAGCTTTTTATTCGGAGAAAGATACAATGCTCAGTTGGATGCCACTTACCCACGATATGGGTATGATCGGTTTTCATCTTACCCCCCTTATTCAGGGTATTAATCAATACCTCATACCCACAAGTGTATTTATAAGAAATCCGCGATTATGGCTTGATAAAATATCCGAACATAAAATAACTATTACCTGTTCACCAAATTTTGGCTATCAATATTTTCTGAAAAATTTTAAAGAGAATCAACATACTTGGAATCTTAGCAGTTTACGAATCATATATAATGGAGCAGAGCCCATATCAGCAAAGTTGTGTGAAGAGTTTAACGAAAAGCTAGCAAGATATGGCTTAAGCAATAGGGCTATGTGTCCTGTATATGGCTTGGCAGAAGCCTCCGTAGCAGTAAGTATCTCTGAGCCTACTGTTGAAATAGAGACTATTAAATTGAATAGACATAAATTAAATTCGGGAGATAAGATTGAAGAAACTGATTCTTTGGAAGACTCTATACGGGTGGTGAACGTAGGAAAGGCTATTAATCACTGCTCTGTCAAGATCACGAGCTCTCAAGGCGAATCACTTAAAGAAAATACGATAGGAAGCGTACGTATTAAAGGCAAGAACGTTACTTGTGGGTATTACAATAATTTTGTTTCTTTTGAGAAATTGTTAGACGAACAAGGGTGGCTAGATACCGGAGACCTGGGTTTTCTAAGAGATGAAGCGTTGTATATAACTGGAAGAGCAAAAGATATTATTTTCGTTAACGGTCAAAACTATTATTCACATGATATCGAGAAAGAGGCCGAATCGGTAGAGGGTATAGAACTAAATAAAATTGTTGTTTGTGGTTTTTTATGTGCGGATACTCAAAAGGAAGAAATTATTGTCTTTTTATTACACCGAGGAGCACTTCAAAGTTTAATATCAACAGCAGCATTATTAAGGCAATTTATCAATGAAAAGTTTGGATTTGAAATTCATAAAATAATCCCCGTAAAAGATATACCAAAAACTACCAGCGGTAAACTGAAAAGGTATGAACTTTTGAATCGATATAAGGCAGGAGAATATCAACTTATTGAAGAAGACCTTAGTAAGTTGCTGGAGGCATTTATCAGAAGCGACGCTGAACCACCTTCAAATGCACTTGAAAGTGAAATATTAACAATTTGGGAAGAAGTTTTTCAGACAAGTGGCTTTGGGGTTGAAAAAAGTTTCTTCCAGATTGGAGGAACCTCATTAAAAGCTGCCGAATTGATCATGAAAATCATGCATCGGATGCATGTTGAATTGACATTTGAGAGTTTATACAAATTGCGCACAGTACGAAAAATTGCTGCTGAAATCGCTAAACTTAAATCTAAAGAGCTTAAATCCATACCAAAAACCAAAGAAAAACAGTTCTATCGGGTATCTTCTTCCCAAAGACGACTGTATTATGCGTGGAAAATTAATCCGTTATCTACTGCATATAATATACCAGTGCCGTTAAAGTTAACTGGTGGGAGCATCGATTTGGAAAAAATTGAAAAATGCCTTCAATATTTGATTGATCGGCATGATTCATTAAGAATGAAGTTTTCCTTTGAAAATGAGCCAAGCTTTCAGGTCTCTAAAAATTTACCGGTAAAGCTTTCATATGTTAAGATATCCGGGGGCAATTTCGATCAAGAATTAAAGAAATTAATAGTTCCTTTTGATCTGGATAATGGTCCGTTATTCCGGTTTGCGATAGTTCATGATGTTTTTATTAATGAATATGTGTTGTTGATGGATTTTCATCATAGCATTTCAGATGGGAACTCAGCATATTTATTTTCACAAGAGCTGTTTCAGATTTATAATGATAACAAACTCTCGTTATTGGATACTACATTCAAAGATTTTGTTGTTTGGGAACATCAGCAAAAAAAGCAAGTAGACAAAATTGTTAAAAGCTATTGGACAGATCAGTTTTCTAACGCTATTCCAGTGCTTGAGCTGCCATTGGATTTTCAGAGACCAGCCATGCAAAGTTTGAAAGGAAAAAGGCTAAGGTTTAGTCTTGATATGAGGGTTTCTTCACAATTGAAACAAATATGTAAGGCGAAGAGTACCTCGCCCCATGCCTTCCTATTCACCATTTACAATATTTTGCTTGCAAAGTACTCCGGACAAGAAGATATTGTAATAGGCATACCGTTTTATGGAAGAACGCACCAGAGCTTATCACTTATCCAAGGAATGTTTGTGAAAAATCTTGCAATCAGAAATTACATAGATGGCGATTTGACCTTTATTGATTTACTAGAACACTCTTTTGAATTAATCTGCCGGGCAATTGACCATCAGGATTGGGCATATGATGATTTGGTGAGTTTTTTAAAGCTTCCACCAAATCAGGGTAGAAACCCTCTTTTCGACACGATGTTTTTATACCAGGATTGGAAGCTGAACAATATTGATACCCGGGGCGTAAAGTGGGATAGGTATACATTTGATCCTGAGGTGTCAAAATTTGATATCTCAATGGAGGTATTTGAAGAGGATGATTTATTTGTTTATGAAATTGAATATGCAACCAGTCTTTTTAGTAAAGAGACCATTATCAGGTTGTCTGAAGGATTTGTAAATATAATAGATAGCGTTATTGAGAATCCTTATACAAAAATTGCGGACTTATCGCCACTCAGTAAGAATGAGGTTGCTAATTTTATTTATTCTTATAACGCAGCGGGCGATGTATCCCAATCATATATTTCGGTTTTAGACCTATTTCAAATGCAAGCCATAAGCAAACCTCTTAATATTGCAATGGAATTTGAAGGCAGGGGCATTACCTTCGAAGAACTTTATAGAAAAGTTCAATTAGTCGGAAGTTCTTTGAAACGCAAAGGCATAAAGAAAGGAGATCTGGTTGGTATACACTTAAAGAGATCTCCAGACCTGATAGCTGCAATGTTAGGCGTTTGGAAAGCTGGAGCGACCTATTTGCCACTCGAGAATGATACGCCGGTAGAAAGAATTAAGTTTATCCTGGGAGATAGCGGGTGCCAGGTTTTGATAAGCGATACTAATCTGGAAAGTTTAACTTTAAATCAGGAATTTACTATAAGGACTTTTACTTTTAATTCTTTGCAGCAAGAAATAAACGAAGATGATCTGACCATAGAGAACCTATCTTCGGAAGCGGCCTATGTTATATACACTTCTGGCTCAACGGGTACGCCAAAGGGGGTTATAATAAATCACGGAAGTCTGCATAATTATATAACGTGGGCCAGCGACACCTACATTGGGAGCAAGCAATGTGCGTTTGCTTTTTATTCTTCTATTTCTTTTGATCTAACGATTACGAGCATATACTCTCCCTTAATAACAGGTAATAAAATAATAATTTATGGTGAAGATGACGTAGATGTAGCCATTGAGAGAGTGATAAGGGATAATAAGGCTGACGTTATCAAATTGACTCCGGCTCATTTGAGGCTTCTGCTTACAAATAATGTCTTGTCATCGACTTTAAAAGTCAAAACCTTTGTTGTTGGAGGGGAAGCACTAAATACCCAACTTGTTACGGATTTTTATCAGATAACAAACTCCAACGTCGAAATCTTTAACGAATATGGACCAACAGAAGCAACGGTTGGTTGTATGATTTATAAGTTTAATCCTAAAGACCTTAATAAGACAGTACCTATTGGCAAGCCTATTCAGGGAACACAAATTTATTTGCTGGACAAATATTACAAGCCTGTCCCGATTAATGTTAGGGGAGAGATATATATTGCAGGGAACTGCCTGGCAAAAGGATACTTGTTTCGTGACGAATTGACGAATGGATTATTCATTGAAAATCCATATATAGGCGGTACGAGGATGTATAAAAGTGGAGATATAGCCAAACGACTTCCAGATGGAAATATAGAGTATATAGGTAGAAATGATACACAAATAAAGATCAGTGGAAACCGGGTAGAGCTCTCTGAAATTGAAAATCAGCTTGTATCGTTTCCAGGCATTCAAGAAGCCGTGGTATTATTAACAGATGCAACGCATGCAAATACGATTGTAGCCTATATTAAATCTGACGGACGGGAAAATTTATCATCAGATGTGTCAATTCGAAATTACCTGGCCGAAAGATTACCCTATTTTATGATCCCTAATGAGTATCTATGGGTAAAATCAATAACACTTACTAAAAATGGCAAGGTTGACATTGCCCGGTTAAAAGCTATCGAGGCGGTTGACAAAAGTTTAGAGAAGAGAGCGACCGAAAGTGACTTTGAGAAACTTTTTATCAAAGCTTGGGAATACGTCCTGAACAGGACCAATGTTAGCATAACAGACAATTTTTTTGAGCTTGGGGGTGATTCTATTAAAGCTGTTCAGGTATCATCGAAACTCCTTGAGCAGGGCATCTCAATTAAGGTGAAAGATATTTTAACATATCATACCATTGAAAACATATGCCGATACGCGGAAAGAGCTACGGCGTCATCTATGTACAAACAAGGAATTGTTGACGGTTGGTTAGCGCCCACTCCAATTCAACAGTGGTTCTTTAGTCATAAGCTGAACAGACCAGATTACTATAATCAATCTGCATTATTCAAAGTACATGGAAACCTGGACATTAAAATATTAGAAAGCACCATTGATGCATTAATTGTACATCACGATACGTTGCGCCTTAACTATGACGCAAAGAAACATGTATTATTTTACAATAACGATCACCTAAACAAGAGCATATCTATAGAAGAGTTTCATGTTGGCAAAGAACACACTTTTGATATAATATGTAATCAAATCCGAAATTCTTTTGATATTTCTAAAAGCCCATTACTTAAGGTAGCCATATTGAAAAATGACGAAGCTGTTTTTCTTTTCCTGACGTTTCACCACCTTGTGATTGACGGTATTTCCTGGTGGATATTGATAGAGGATCTTTATAAAGTATATTCTGCGATATCACAGGGTAATTCTATCAGTTTACCACCCAAAACAGCATCTTTCAAAGAATGGAGTGAGGCTGTAAACAGGCGGTACACATCTGGCGAATTTGAAGGAGAGCTTGCTTATTGGAATCAAATGGTTCAAAGTAAACTCCGTATTGAACAAGATGAAAAAAATATTGACTATTCAATTGGAAACACAAAAACTGTTGCTGTTTCATTGGATAAACAAATGACTGAATTTTTATTGCAGGAAGCTCATAAGCCATATAATACTGACATACTTATTGTTTTAAACACTGCTTTGCTAATAACTCTTAATGCTAAAACAGGATTAGAGGAGTTTATGATTGAACAGGAAAATCATGGAAGAAATCTTGACGATATCAATGTTTCCCGGACCCTTGGCTGGTTTACTTCTCTTTATCCTGTAAAGTTTACCTATAATAATGAAATTGGGACATTAATAAAGTCGGTAAAAGAAACTCTTAGAAAAGTCCCCACTAGTGGGATTGGATATGGAGTTAACACATTTTTATCAGGCGAATCCAAACAGGAGAGCTCTTTTTCTGAAGTAAGATTAAACTATCTGGGAGAGTTTGATCAACGCTTTAATAATTCATTGTTGTCTTTAAGCTCGATTATGGTAGGCTCTGAGTCACATCCAGATAATCTACTCACAACCAAACTTGAATGTAACTGCTGGATGTTAAACGGTAGCCTCATTGCTAATATTACCGGAAGCTTGGATACATTTAAAGAATTGGCATTGAATGAATTTGCAAGTTCTTTTCTTGATAGTCTTAACTTTATCCTGAAACACCTCAGAGATGAGGATGAGATACATTTTACTCCTTCTGATTTTCCTTCGGCAAATCTCGAACAAGAGGAAATCCAAGGCCTTTTTAACGATTAAAAATAATTTTCTGCAAGGTTAATCTGATGATCTTGTAATCATATAACATTCTTTTATTGTAAAAGAAATTTCCTGTCGAAAATGTTAAAGAATATTTTAAACAAAGTGGGTAATACTCCGCTGGTTCCTATTGGGCTATCGCCAATGGTTCGTGTTTTTGCCAAGCTAGAATTTTATAATCCTACTGGAAGTGTAAAAGATCGAGCGGCCTGTTATTTGCTGAACAGGCTTATAAATGATCGGGTTATAGACGGAAATACAACTATTATTGAATCATCTTCTGGAAATTTTGGTGTGGCCCTATCGGCTTATTGTAAACTGCAGGGAATCAAATTTATTTGTGTAATAGATGAGAATACTCTACCGGTAAACGAAATGCTGATTAAACTTCAAATGGCAGAGCTCATCAAGATAAATGAACCCGATGCGTACGGCGGATTTCTATTAAATCGCCTAAAGAAAGTGAAAGAAATTATGCGTGAAACGGAGAATATTTATTGGGCTAATCAATATGGTAACCCCCTTGTTGCAGAAGCCTACTACAGTTCATTGGGAAAGGAACTCTGTCTGGAGGCTCCTAGACAAGAGATTGATTATATTTTTTTGGGGGTTAGTTCTGGTGGAACTATTACAGGTGTTTCACAACGAGTAAAACAAGAAAGCCCCGATACTAAAATTATTGCTGTTGATGTGATAGGATCAGTCATATTCGGAGGTGCCGGAAAAAAACGTTTTATTCCGGGAATAGGATCCAGTGTTGCACCAACAATTTTGGAAAATGCCATCATTGATGAAGTTGTTTATGTTACCGAAATGGAGAGTATAGAATGTTGTCACGAGTTATTAGGAAAGTACAACATATATGCAGGCGGATCTTCTGGTTCAGTATATGCTGCAATCAAAAAATACTTTTCAGAAAAGGAGGTTTATAAGCCTGTAAATGTCATGTGTATTTTTGCAGATAGTGGAGAAAGATATATTACAACCATATATAATGATGTCTGGTGTCAGAAAGTGGGTGACTATGAAAAAGCTCACCCATTACAAGCACCTAAATGGGAAGGTTTAAGTATTAAAAATAGATGATATGCTTTATTTAAATGATCAGGATATAAAGAACTTAAAGTTGAAGTGGAATGAAAATATTAATGTTATTGAAAGGGCAATAAAGTGTGTTCAAGCAGATGATTATGCGCAGCCGGTTAAGCCATATCTCAGATACCGGGACAAAAAAAACCGAATTATAGCCATGCCGGCATTCGCAGGAGGAGACATTAATATGTCTGGAATAAAGTGGATTGCGAGTTTTCCAGATAACATCAAACAAGGAACTCCAAGAGCACATTGCGTTGTAGTTCTGAATAATCCAGATACTGGTGCCCCAATAGGAATCTTAAACAGTGGCTCGATATCCGCAATAAGAACAGCATCGGTCAGTGGGCTAATGCTAAAAAAGTATATAGAGAACAAAGCGCTTGAAAAGGTTAAGATTGGGATTTCAGGATTTGGCCCAATCGGTCAATATCACCTGGATATGTGTAACGCAGTGGTTAAGGATGCCATCTCAGAAGTGCTGATTTATGATATCAAAAAAATTGATATAACTAATGTCCCCCAGAATCTTAGCCACAAGATAACAGTAGTTGATAACTGGGAAAAAGCTTATGTGGATGCGGATGTTTTTATAACTTGTACAGCTTCGCAAGAACGGTATATCAATAAAAAGCCAAAACCCGGGGCCCTTCATTTGAATGTTTCCTTAAGAGATTACACAACAGACGTTTTTCCATGGTTTTGTGATGCTATTGTAGTTGACAACTGGGAAGAGGTTTGTCGAGAAAATACCGATATAGAATCTTTTCATAAGGAAAACAACTTACAGGAGGAAAATGTCAAAACAATGGCAGACGTGGCTTTTAAAGATTATTTTAAATCAATCAGTAATGAGCAGGCTATTTTATTTAATCCTATGGGTATGGCCATTTTTGATATAGCAATATCCAACAATTACCTCATCCGGGCTTATAATGAAAAAATAGGAGTTTCTTTATAACAAACCCCACAGTAAAAGAAAATTACCTGAATATTGGTGATGAAAGTGGAAAGCGCCACATAATAGTTCTCCGATATCATCTTCATTTGTGCCCGTGCAAGCGCTATCAAAAATAATTGATATAGCTCAAGCTGTCAGCCAGATAATTGCGACAACACTCAGTCAAACGAAACCCTCCAAATTAAAGTAATGAATGTAATAGGTATATCTGCACTTTATCATGATGCAGCTTGTTGTTTAATGCGCGATGGCAAGATTGTAGCTGCCGCGCAGGAAGAAAGATTCACAAAGAAAAAGGCTGATCCTTCAATGCCGATTAAGGCAATGAACTTTTGTCTAAATGAAGGTAATATTTCAATAATGGATGTTGATGTTGTTGCATATTATGAAGATCCGGTAAAAAAATTATCTCGCCAGTTGTGGAGCGGTCATGACTTTTTAGATAGTTCTATGAGGGTAAAAATGGATCCCAATAGACCAGAAAATGAGATTCGCAGGCTATTAGGTTATGATGGAAATATCAAGTTCTATGATCATCATTTGTCGCACGCAGCCAGTAGCTACTATTTTTCAGGTTTTGAGGATTCTTCTCTTTTGGTGGTAGATGGTGTTGGTGAATGGGCTACAACTACTTATGGATATGCGAGTAAAAATAATCTGAATTTATTTGAAGAAATAGATTTTCCCGATTCTTTGGGCTTATTGTATGCAGCCATAACTAGTTTTTTAGGCTTCAAAGTAAATGGCGGCGAGTATAAAGTTATGGGATTAGCTCCCTATGGCGATCCGACGTATGTAAACAAACTAAGAAAATTAATCCAATCGGGTGATGGGGGAAAATACTTTTTGGATATGAAATATTTTGACTTCATCAATGGAAGCAGAATGTTTTCTGACGAGCTTGTAAACTTGCTTGGGGAAAAGCCCCGAACTCCTGAAAGTGCAATCCTTAAACAACACACAGATCTGGCCAAAAGCCTTCAAATTATTCTTGAAGAGATATTAATTGAAAAGTCAAGATATCTGTATAGCAAAACCAACAACAAAAACCTATGTATGGCCGGAGGGGTTGCATTGAACTGCGTTGCAAATAGTAAAGTGTTGCTTAACACCCCTTTTGAAAATTTATATGTTCAACCCGCCGCAAATGATTCAGGATGTGCTTTAGGCGCCGCGGCCCTGGCATATATGGAACTAACCGGTAATAAAGGTAAGGTTGAAAAAATGGACCACGTTTATTACGGACCTGAATATAGCAATGTGGAAATACGCAAATTGCTCGATGCAACGTCATTAACATATGAAGCATTTGAAGAGAAGGAGCTGGTGAATTCGGCCGCCCAGCACCTTGCAGATGGAAAAGTTATTGGTTGGTTTCAAGGGAAAATGGAGTTTGGTCCGAGATCTTTAGGAGCCAGATCAATCCTGGCTGATCCGAGAGATGGCGAAATGAGAAACCGTATCAATGAAATGGTTAAAAAACGCGAATTGTTTCGTCCGTTTGCGCCTTCTGTACTTGAAGAAAAGGTTGCGGAACATTTTGATCTGGATCATCCATCGCCTTTTATGCTTGAAACTTGCCCTGTAATTTCAAAGCTTGATCTGCCTGCAATAACTCATGTTGATTTATCAGCTCGAGTTCAAACAGTCAATGAAAAAACCAATCCATTATACACTGCATTGATTCGGGAGTTTGAAAGATTAACCGGTTGTCCAATCGTCTTAAATACATCGTTCAACGTAAGGGGGCAACCAATTGTAAACAGCCCGGGAGATGCAATTATCTGTTTCCTGATAAGCGGAATTGATTGTCTTGTGATCGGCAACTTCATCATAGAAAAAGAAAAAAATGCTATTGTCCTACTGGAGTATATGCTCCAGAACTATGACCAGTTTAAAAAATCAGACGTTGCAGATGATGTCTATACTTTCATTTAACACAGGTTGGAAAAGATGAAAAAATACCCAGAAAACGAGGGAAAGGAATTATCCACCCAGCTCTCCCAAGCAATTTATAAAAATCAGATTGGAGATGATGAAATAGGTCATGCTCTGGAAAGATTATCCAAAGTAAACAGAAAAGAAGTACAAAAATTAGAAAAAACGGATAATCTATCTGTAAGAGAGACGATTGGTATCTGGAAAAGAGAATCTGAAAATGGGTACGTGCGTGATGATCAGTTTTCGAATGAATTTGTGTATTGGGCCGATGTTCCGAAGATAGAACCAAAATCTGAAAAATTCAGAATAGTACTTGTGGGTGAATCCGTAGCCAGAGGCTGGCCTGTCGATCCAGGATACAATCCTGCCAGCTCATTGAAAATGATCCTTGCTGCTGCCGGACGTGATATCGAAATCGTAGACCTTGCGAGAACAAATTGCAGTATCTCTGATCTAAAGAACCTGATACATGAATGTATAGGTCTTGAACCAGATGCCTTGGTGGTGTTTGCTGGAAATAATTGGATTATTAATTGCCAGAAAAAATTCACTGCTGATCACAAGCTAGTTGGGGCAATAGTGGAGGAGATAGAAAAAGGAAATTATGAAAAGTTTAAAGACAGTATCCAAAGTCTCGTGATTAGAGAAGTAGAAGAGTTCTTCGATTTGCTTGAAGCAATTAGCAGGAAAAAGAATTTACTTACTTTTATGGTAAACCCCGAATTTAACCTAAAGGACTGGCGTAGTAATGATTTGGAAAAATTACCACTATTTAATGCCGGCGACATATATAACTGGTACCAAACTTGTTCTGATGCCCAGGATGCATTGAAGAAGCAAAATTTGGAAGAGGCGACTTATTTGTCAGCTCAGCTGATCCGATTATTTCCTTCAAATCCGTACGGTTATGAACTTATGGCGGAATGCAAGTTGTATACTGGTGATACTGACGGGGCAAAAAAATATTTTCAGGAAGCCATCCAAAATAAGATATATCAAACATCCTGCCCGGGTATAACCTCCACACTTCAGGAACAGATCAGGGAAAAATGTTTTCAGCACAATGTGCAGCTAATCGATCTTCCTTCAGTGTTTCAACAACATCTCGGCGATGATATCGTGGGACGGGAAATCTTTCTCGATTACTGCCACCTGACTGTAGAAGGGATCAACATCGCGATGTATCACGTCGCTGTTAAATGTTTATCGGTTGTTTTTGGTGCTGAGATGTCGTTGTCTTTGGACGAAGTGATTCATTTCGGTCACGACAATGTCAATGATGCTAAAAGCCATTTTCTCGCTGCGATCCATAATGCACACTGGGGGCAGGATTTTGAGGTTATTTGTCACCATTTAAAAAGGGCATTATCCTATTATAACATTGCCAATTATATGCTGGCCTACGCGAAAGCCATGACCTCCACTTGCCCAGGTCGATTAAATAAGGATTTTGGGTTCCTGGTAGAAAGTGGTATTTTTTCTAGCTATATACTTTTAACCTTGCAAAGTGATGGTACAGAGGCCTTCAATCAACCGCTATACGACGCCCTTTTTAAAGTACTGGAAGAAGCAGGCGTGAATGAATGTGAGAGACTGATTGATTTGAGAAACGAAGAGCATTGTAAAGGAGTAGAAAGGGTTAATTTGTTAAAACCGTGTTACAACAATGGGTACAAGTATAAGTTAGGTTCCAAGTTAAAGGATACTGCGTATTACAAAGAATACTATAAATGTTCAAATTTTACGATCATGGCTGACAAGGCTTGCAAGGTGGTCGATTTGGAGATAGTTCATCGATTTCCTCACGGAACAGATGCGGAGATCGAATTTGAACTCAATGGCGTGAAAATTGGAAATGCCACTTCAAGAGAAAGTTGGGCAAAAACTACCATCAGTCTGCCAGTTGAAATAGTCAACAGCGGAATGAATACTTTCTCTATAAATTGGCCAATAAGTTGTTTGGCGAATGACAATTTAAGGAAACTCACAAAACCAAAGAGCTCGATAGAGGTAGAAATGCTTTACGAGAAAATGTACTTAACTATGGGTGAGATACACTCCCTTTGGCTAACCTACGGGAATAGTCAAACTAAGGCACCAATAGCAGATGCACGGCTTACCCAATCATCATTGTACTGAAAATCTAAAAGGTTCAATAGATCAATGGTCAGCTCAATCAAATAAAGGGATGTATAACATCTAACTTCTAAAAATTCAATTTGTTGTTATGAAAATCAGATTAAAAGTTTACTTACTCGCTTTTATCGCGGTTTGTTTTTACTCTAAAAGCACTGCACAATCAAATTATACTGTCAACGGAAAGACATTTAATGTAAAAGATGTAAACAAAAGTGTCGAATTCCTGATGGGGGAAGTAGGAGTGCCTGGAGCATCGATAACGGTGATTAATAATGGGAAGATTGTTTTCTCAAAAGGCTATGGCTATCTCGATCTTCATGATAAGAATCATAAGAAAGTAAATAGAAGAACAAAGTTCGTTGCGGCTTCTTTATCAAAAAGTTTTGTAGTTTTTGCAGCCTATCAACTGATAGAACAAGGTTTGTTAAAGCTTGATACACCTCTCTACAAATACTTAAGGTATGAATTACTGGAGTATGATGAGCGGTATAAATTGATTACGGCACGTATGGTTTTAAGCCATACTTCCGGGATTGAAAATCATATTGATCAAAATGTTAATGACAAACTCGAGATTATTGAAAACCCAGGTACTACTTTTCTCTATTCTGGTGAAGGGTATGTTTACCTGTCAAAGGTGATTGAAAAAATATTGGGTAAGCCCATTGAAGAGGTTTTGAAGGAGGTAGTGTATCAACCTTTAAAATTAAAACATACGTATACTACCTCTGTTGGCAAGGCCAATACCAATCATGCCGCTGCACACACCCCGTTTGGCGGGCATATAGAAAGGTGGAAGAATACAAAGCCTTTTATTATGAGCCATATCCATACCACATCAAAGGATTACGCGCGCTTGCTTGCCGCAGTTTTTGACTATAAGCATCTTGATAAATCCTTAATAAAGGAGATATTAACTCCCCAGGTATCAACAGAGGGTGAAATGAAATATGGCCCCGGCTTTGCACTATATTTTGCGAAAGATGATACACTAGCGTTTCAAGGAGGTGATAGTGATGGATTTAAGGGGATTGGTATATATTCTGTCAAAGATAAATCAGGGTTTGTTTATTTCGGAAATTCCGAACGATCAGAGAAAATAGAAAGCAAACTTTGTGAAGTTACAACAGGGATGGATATATCCCACTGTTTTTCAAAAGTTTTTGATAATCAATATCCAAGCGAGGCAAATGATGTTTTCAAGGTATATAGACAGGAGGGAGAAGCAGCTGCTAAAGCCTTAGTTGATAAAAAGCTCATGGGCGAGATACCTAAAATGTTTACTGTGACCGATATGGTTGAATTAGTTTATTATCTGAAAGACGAGAATTATACGTTAGCAAAATATATTGCAACAGAATACTTTAAAAAATGTCCCACCTGTGGTGGTAAAATGGTATTTGAGCGCTGGCTTACCAAATGAAATAACACTAAAAGAAACACTTACCTCATAAATTGTAAAAATATGCACAATTCAGATGCTGTTTTCCAAAACCATTACGATCCAAGTAGTAGGGCTGAATCACCTGACAATATAGTTATTGGACTGTATTTTCAGATGGAGTTGAGTGAAGGAAATTACTTTGAGCTTCTACAGGAGGCCGTACAATATGCTGACGATTTAGGTTTCAACTTTGCATGTATTATCGATGAAAATCATGATGAACCGATGGGTAGAAAACTTAATCCTGCTATCATTCATTCTGCTCTCGCCGTCCGGACGTCCCGGATAGAGCTTCGTGGCGAGTGCCTATCTCCCGAAAGGCGAGACGCGATACGAACAGTAGAAGATTGGTCTGTTATTGATAATCTTTCGAATGGTCGGATTGGGGTAGTGCTGTCATCAGGTTCCGGTCAACCCCTATTTGATAATTTGATAACAGAACACGTAGAAGAACTTAGAAAGTTGTGGAAAGGAGATGCGGTTAAAAGAATAAATGGAGTAGGAAATGAGGTTGAACTGAAAGTTTTTCCGCGACCGGTACGAGAGGACTTACCAATATGGCTTTCCATGAGGGAAATAAATGACGAGGTTAGTTTCATAAAAGCCGGCGAATTTGGATTTTACATTCTGACATCTCTAGTAAAAGAAAATAATAGAGAATGGTTAGATTGGATCAGACAGTATAAAAAAGCGGCGTCGACATCAGCACACCTTAAAGGAAATGCGAAAGTAACGTTGCTCGCTGATCTTTTTGAAAACACGTCAGTTCATGCTGAAAGTGCAAACTCCGCAGCAGTTGTTTTGGAGAATAACCTTCCCGGATTTTATGAATATATTAAAAATGCTGGTGATAGTACTGATGAAATAGCCTTCAGGATTGACCTGGCTGTGGGCAAGGAACGTGTTTTCAAAGAAATGGAAAGCTTGGCAAGTTATATGAAATTAATAACCTCACCTGATTCTTAAGACAATCCATTGTTTAGCAAATTATTTCAGACACTGTTTGTCGATATCGTTTTTCTGATGGTAGAAGACTTAAAAAATTAATTCCGGTGCGTTCCCCGAAGAGTAACCTGCCTTCAGAATTTAAATGAAACGCACTAACCCCTGTAAATTTTATGAACTCATATTTTAAAAAAATTTCGCTCCCCCTTGTTATCGAGGAAGATTTAATGTTGAATGTTACCGAGGGGTTGATTCATGCTGGATATACATTGCCTGCTAGTGCAGCAAGGCTTGGTGTTGACCAAATGGATGGTATTCCCTTTTTCAGAGGCACCCTCACTGTCGAGGATAGCGTAACTTTGCTACTCGACCTGTTTATTAGAGAAAGAGCTGTTCTGTTAATACAGTTGGAAGAGATCTTCTCTGCTAAACAACTTGACGCTTTGCTGAGAATGAACCTGATTACAATTGAAGGAACAACTGTTACCTCTGATTTCTGTTTGTTCCCCTGTTATGATAAATATATCGTTACAGATCATATTGGAAAAAACGATGCAATCAACCAAATTATGTACCTATTCACCGAATCTTACCTCCTGGGAGGCGTGATCGAACGTCGTCAAGTGAACAAAACTTTGGATTTATGTACGGGTTCTGGTGTTCACGCAATTCTAGCCTCAGACCACAGCAAAGAGGTTATAGGTGTAGACATTAATCCGAGAGCGATTGCTTTTTCTGAATTTAACGCAAAGTTGAATGGGGTAAAAAATGTAAAATTTTTACTTGGCGATTTATACCAACCCGTAAACGGAGAATTCGACCTGATCATAGCCAATCCACCTTATAATCCGGATGAATTAACGGATGCTGGCGAAAATTTCTGGAGCGGGGGTGCGTCGGGAATGGATATATTAAGTCAAATTATAAAAGGACTACCGTCTTATTTGCGATTGGAAGGTAGCTGTGTAATAATCAGCCTATTTCCTATCAAACCTTGCACCACCATTAAACAATATGTTGACGATTGGTTAGGGCAAGAATATGGCTGTTTCGACGCATTTGAAAGCACGGTTTTTTCTGATAATTCCACTGGAATTTATTATAAAATGCCTGCCGGAATAAATAGTGTAAATTTTAGGTTTGGGATTCTTGGTTTGAAAAAACGACCTAGAAGAAATTTTAGAACATGGCGGGTACAGGAAACGTTTGCAGTGTTTAATAAATCAGGAATACCAATGCATACTATCAAATTTGATAACTAGTTAGCTTCAATAACTACCAGATCAAAAGGCTAGCTGACGTTCGGATAAGTCAAAATCAACGTTATTGCTCAGGCTGGTACCTTTTGACGAATTTGCACCTTATAACTCACATTAATCTTCTACTGTTTAAAGAAAGAAAGTATGCTTTTCTTTTATTGGGAGATACTATGGGTACAAAATAATTTATAATCGAATTTACATATCCCTCCCCTCCCGCAGATGTCTACCATGAAAGAAAAAATTGAAAAATCTAATGTTCAGGAAATATTTGAACTTAGTATTGGTCAAAGAGGCATGTTATTCCATTACCTGAAAGACGTTCACGAAAATATTTATAACGTTCAATTGGTCTTTGATATTCAAGGGTCGTTCGATGCGTCCATTCTGGAGGAGGCCCTTTACTATGTGCAGTCCAAAAACGAGGTTCTCAGATCTGTATTTAGATGGGAGGAGGTAAAAAAACCGGTTCAGATAGTTCTTCAAAAATGTCCCATAGATTTTAACTTTTACGATTTATCCGAAAAGGAAAATCAGGAGGTTTCGGACTTTGTTCAACAATACCTAACCCAAGATCGGAATAGCAGATTTAACATAAGGCAATTACCTTTCCGTGTAAACCTGATTAAAACCTCGGCTGCTGATTTTGTTTTAAGTATAACTCATCACCATATTTTGTATGATGGCTGGAGTACGGGCGTTTTATTAAAGGATCTCTTTACTTGTTATACTCAAATTAATCAAAATCTTGCTCCAAATTTAACTAGTAAACAAGTATATAAAAATGTACAACAAGCCTTGGGCAGAAAAATACCTAATGAGGAGCAGTTTTGGGGCGAGTATTTAAAGGAGTATAATATAACCCCTCTGTCTGCAGGTAATGTATCTGGTAATTGGGACACCCGGCTTAGAAAATATTCGGTAGCTTTTTCAAATTCCAAATTAGATGATTTTGTAAAGAAGCGGAAGATCACAAAAGCATCTGTTCTTTACGCTGCCTATGGTATACTGCTTCAAAAGTATACCGATGCAGTTGATATTGTGTTTGGAAAAACCGTATCAGGAAGAAGTGTTTCGGTAGTGGGTATTGAAAGTGTTATAGGTAATTTTATTAACACTGTGCCCTTTAGGCTTAAATGGTTAAAAAATAGTACGCTACTCCAAATTGTTAACGGAGTACATGATGACCTGATTAAAAACAACAGTTTTGATAACACTCCCTATTCAGAAATCAAGAATTTTTTGAATTTAACTCCTGCTGATAATTTATTTGATACGGTATTTGTGATTGAAAATTATCCGCTTGATGAGAATTTTTTAAAAAATGGACATGATTTTGATCTCCGATTAAAAAGTGTTTATGAAAATACCGGTATTCCGTTAGTCGTAACTGCTTTTTGTAATGATGAGGTTAAAATAGAGTTCTCATTTGATGAAAGCTTTTTTAATGATTTTTATATTAAATCACTGGCAGGACATTTCGTTAAAATTCTTGAAGAAATAATTCATAATAGCAATAAAAGAATTACATCTCTTGATATATTGTCCTCTCAGGAGCATTTACAAATATCCAATGAATTTAATGCCACTGAAGTACCTTATCCTTCTCAAGAAACAATCATCAGCTTATTTGAACAGCAAGTTGCGAGGACTCCCGATAATATTGCTCTTCGTTTTGGGCAAAAAGAATTAAATTATCAGGAGCTTCAGCATCAAGTATGTCAAGTAGCAAGCTATCTTCATGAAGTAGAAGGCATCAAGCCTGGTGATTTTGTTGGGGTGCTACTTGAACGTGAAGAATACTTACTATCAAGTATCATGGGTATAATGAAGGCCGGTTGTGCCTATGTCCCGATAGATCCCCATTATCCTATCTCCAGGATAAATTTATTAATAGAAGATTCTGGTTTAAAGATAGTAATTACACGGGGTGGTGTTAAACTCAATTCGTTAATACAGGGTGTAAAAGTTTTAAACCTGGATGAAGCTATGGAGTCGATTAATGGCTATAGTCCTAAAAGGCAACTGCCCGTATTACAGGCTACCGATTTAGCCTACGTAATCTATACTTCAGGTTCAACAGGTACACCGAAGGGAGTGATGATAGAGCATCATTCTGTGGTTAACAGATTGTTATGGATGCAGAAGGAATACCCTCTGGTAGAAGAGGATGTACTATTGCAAAAAACGCCCATTACATTTGACGTTTCTGTTTGGGAGTTGTTTTGGTGGTCATTTACCGGAGCTTCACTTTATTTATTGGAGCCGGGGGCTGAGAAGGATCCTATAGAGATCCAAAACGCGATAGAGACTCAGAAAGTAACAACCATTCACTTTGTTCCCTCAATGTTAACGGCGTTCTTATCAGTATTAGAAAATAATTCTAATAATTTGAGCAGTTTGAGGCAGGTATTTGCAAGTGGGGAAGCTCTTAAACCTGACATGGTAACCCAGTTCGCAAAAACTTTGCATAAGGATTATAATTGTTCTTTAATTAATTTATATGGCCCTACTGAAGCCACTGTCGATGTATCATATCATGAATGTAATTTTGATAAGGATTATAAAATAATACCCATAGGTAAACCTATTGATAATATCAAACTGTATGTAGTAGATAAGGATAGATACTTAGCTCCAATAGGCGTTGCCGGAGAATTGTGCATAGAAGGGGTTGGTTTGGCAAGAGGTTATCTGAATAATGAAGAGTTAAGCAGGTTGCGATTTGTAACTATGCCTGGAGTATCTTCTCAGATTTTGTATAAAACTGGCGATCTCGCAAGATGGTTACCAGATGGTAATATTGAATTTCTGGGCAGGATCGATGAACAGGTGAAAATTAGAGGAATCAGGATTGAACTTGGCGAAATAGAATTTCAGTTATCATCCCACCCATCAATTGCCTCGGCCATTATTAAAACGAAGGAAATAAATGGCAATAAATATTTGGTAGCGTATTATATCCCGTTAACCACCATTGATAGTTCTGTCCTATATAATCATTTGTTGGATCGTTTGCCGGATTATATGGTTCCTGCATATTATGTGGCATTAGAAAGCATACCATTAACCCACAATGGCAAAGTGGATACAAATAGTTTGCCTCTGCCACAACTGGAAAATAATACTAATCAAACAGTTTTAAGTGAACGCGAGATACAGTTAGCTAAGGTACTGGCAGAAACCTTAAAATTAAATCCGGAACATATAGCAGCGGAGCAAAGCTTTTTTGAACTAGGGTTGGATTCTCTTCAGGCTATCAGTTTTTGCAACTCTCTTTTAAAAACTTTTAGCGTTCGTGTTTCAATAAAGGAATTATTTAACAGTAACAACGTCAGAAATCTTAGCACGCTGGTTGAAGCAAAAGAGACTTCAATTTTTCGGGAGATACCTTCAGCAGAACGAGCAGACGCCTATTATCTGTCTCATGCTCAGAGAAGGTTATATTTTCTTGCAAAATATGAGTCAGATTCAACTGCCTATAACGGTTGTATCACTTTTGAAATTCATGGAAAACTGGATATAGCGCGATTTGAAAGTGCCATGGCATTGTTAGTGGACAGACATGGGAGCTTAAGAACATATTTTGTAGAAGTTGATGGAATTCCGTATCAAAAAAATGCCGATATCCTAAAACCAAATATTGAATACTTTAAAGCCGATCAAAATGAGCTGGATGCAGTCTTAGCTAATTTTATCAGGCAGTTTAACTTAGAGAGGGCTCCACTTTTCAGAATAGGACTAATTGAAATCGCTGCAGACTTTCATCTATTAATTTTCGACATCCATCACATTATAAGTGATGGAGCCTCTCAACACATATTATTGAAAGATTTCCTGCTTTTTTATAAAGGAGAAACTCTGCCGGCATTACGTATTGATTATAAGGATTTTGCTGTTTGGCAACAGGCAATGCAAAATGAACGGGCGATTAGTAGACAAAAAGAGTTTTGGTTGAATAAATATTCTGGTGAAATACCAAAATTGAATCTGCCTACAGATTTTCCAAGACCAGCATTGAAAAGCTTTAAGGGGGCCACTGTAGCACTAGAGATTGACGAGCAGGTAACTGGTAATTTGAAAAATATTGCCTTAACCAGGGGAAATACCTTGTTTGCCCTGATGTTATCGGCATATGCAATTCTGCTTTCCAAGATCAGTAAGCAGGAAGATCTGGTTGTTGGCTGTCCTGTTGCGGGAAGAGAATATCCCGGATTGGAGGATATCGCTGGGATGTTTGTAAATACATTGCCAATTAGAATTTCAGCGGAAGCGGATCTTAGTGTAGATCAATTTCTCGAGAGTATCAAAACGAATATTCTAACCTACTTTGAAAACCAGGCGTTTCCTTTTGAGGAGCTAATAGACCATCTTAAATTAGAGAGGGATGTCAGCCGGAATCCCTTGTTTGACGCGCTATTCTTATTCGACAATTCGGAACCCACCAACCTGTCTGTTTCAGGCCTCTCATTTAAACCATATAAATTTGATAGTGGTCAATCAAAGTTTGATCTTACTTTGAGCATAACCAATGTTAGCGATCGCTTATTGGTTAGTTTCGAATATTGTACGGAACTGTTTACCGAAGCGAGTATCCTGCGTTTTGCCGGATATTATAAAAAAATTCTCGCCCATTTGGTTGAAGGGAATAAAAGTCAAAAGCTTTCTGAGATTGACCTTTTGTCTGATGAAGAAAAAAGACAATTGCTGTTTACTTTCAACCATACAGAATTCGCCTTTTCATCCAATAATACACTTATAGATCTTTTTGAAAATCAAGTAAAAGCAAACCCTGATAATACGGCCTTGATTTTTGAAGGTAAAGAGCTTAAATTTAGAGTGTTAAATGAGCAAGTGAATGTGCTCGCGACTTACTTGAGAAGTGCTTTTAACATTCGTCCGGATGATTTCGTAGCGATCATGGTCGAAAGGTCGGACTTCATGGTAATCGGGATGCTGGCCATTTTAAAATCAGGTGGTGCCTATGTACCGATTGATCCTTCATATCCACAAAGCCGAAAGGAGTTTATTCTTAACAATTCAAAGGCTCGGGTATTGCTTACGCAGGCGAAATATGCTACTGATATTGCATACACAGGTGGCATTGAACTTCTTCCTTTTGTTCCTTCAGAGAATATTGTTGGGGTGGAAAATCCGCCTTGCGTGAATAAGGCCTCCGACCTGTGTTATACTATATATACATCTGGCTCAACAGGAAACCCCAAAGGGGTGATGGTAACCCATAGGAATGTGAATAATTTTTTTCTGGGAATGGATCAGCATTTTTCTGTCAATGAGAAAGATAAGATGCTGGCTATTACCAGCATTTCATTTGATATTTCTGTTCTGGAATTGCTTTGGTCGCTTTGTCGGGGAATCCAGGTTGAACTTCATTCTGCGGATTCAGGTATGAGTGGTTTTGACCGCTATGTGGTTAAGGAAAGACCGGTTATAGATTTTAGTTTGTTCTTTTTTGCTAATTATAATCCTGAGGAAGAGAAAAATAAATATGATCTGTTGATCAAAGCAACCTTGTTTGCTGAGCAGGCAGGCTTTAAAGCCGTTTGGACACCTGAGAGGCATTTTCATGAATTCGGTGGACTATATCCGAATCCCCTGGTTTTAAATTCAGCATTGGCCGTGCTTACACGGCAAATTCAGTTAAGGAGCGGCAGTGTGGTTTTACCATTGAACGATCCAACTAGTGTGGCCAACGAATTGTCTTTTATTGATAACCTTTCCGGGGGAAGGATCGGGGTAGCTTTTGCCTCAGGATGGAACCCAAATGATTTCGCTTTGTCGAAAACAGAGTTTCAGATTCGGCGTAAAGTCATGTTCTCTGGAGTTGAACATATACAGAAACTATGGCATGGGCAGGAAATCAGTTACGCAAACGGAAAGAATCTAGGGATTCTATCGAAGCCTTTGCAGCAAAACTTGCCAATATGGATCACCGCTTCTGACAGTGAAGATACGTTCAGAGAAGCCGGAGTGAGGGGAGTAAATGTATTAACGCATCTTCTCGGACAAGAGATTACAGAACTTGCCAGAAAGATAAATATTTACAGAAAAGCGCGGAGAGACGCCGGACATATAGGTAAAGGAGTAATTTCCCTGATGTTACATACCTTCCTCGGAGCCGATATGGATGAAGTGAAATCTATCGTAGAAAAGCCCTTTATGGCTTATCTGAAGTCCCATATCGGTTTAAGTAAAATTGTCCTGCAGGAGCCAGGCCTGACAGAGGAAGAATTGACACCGGAGCTGGAGGAAAAAATACTGAAAAATGCCTTTAAACGTTATTATAAAACAAGCTCGCTGATTGGTACCGTAGATTCAGCAAGACAATTGATCCAAGTACTATATGAAATTGGTGTCGATGAGATCGGGTGTCTGATCGATTTTGGTGTACCGAAGGAACAGGTTCTGGAAAGTCTGAAATACCTAAATGGGTTGAAGGGATTATTCTCTCCTGAAAATCGCAAGAAAGATCTGATACCGGTATCAATGATGCAGTCAACCCCTTCTTTTTTGAAGGTTCTGGAAGCTGACCGGGGCTCACAACAGTTTTTGAAAAAACTTCGCTATGTGCTCGCAGGAGGAGAAGCCTTACCTCCATGGCTATTGCAAAAACTGTGGCAGCATTGTACGGGTGAAATCTACAATATGTATGGGCCTACAGAAACCACTGTATGGTCAAGCGTGAAAAAGCTTACGCGCGATGGAAATATAACAATCGGCAGCCCGATTGCCAACACGCAGATCTATGTACTTGATGGACATCTCCACCTATGTCCAACAGGCGTTCCTGGTGATCTTTATATTGGTGGTGAGGGTGTTTCAAGAGGATATTGGGGATTACCCGAACTAACCCGAGAAAGGTTTGTTGAAAATCCTTTTAACAAAGAACAAGTTATCTACAAAACGGGTGATTTAGCCAGGTGGCTATCGAATGGGGAATTAGAGTTGCTTGGCAGAGAGGATGATCAGGTCAAAATACGTGGATTCAGGATAGAACTCGGTGAAATTGAAAACAACCTGAGAGAGCTGGATGACATAAAAGACGTGGTTGCAGTGGCGAAAAACACAGATACAGAGCCATGTATTGTAGCCTACTATATTGCTGCAGAAAAGATAGAACTTAAACAGTTACGAACATTCCTAAGCGAAAAAATACCTGAATACATGATACCGGCCTTTTTCGTGAAAATAGACGAAATACCATTGACACCAAATGGAAAAATCGATCGAAAAAAATTGCCAGAACCCGAAATTGAACAGCATACAAACGTTAGGGAAGCTCAAACCAATGAAGAAGTGATTTTGACAGATATCTGGTCAAATATTCTTGGCGTAAAGAAGATAAGTGTCATGGACAACTTTTTTGCCCTTGGGGGAGATTCTATTAAATCCATACAAATAGTTGCCAGAGTAAGAGAGGCGGGATACGATATAAAGGTAAAGGATATTTTCACCAGCCCGAATATTGAATTGCTGGCGTTAAAATTAAAACGAATTAATACGCATTCTAACCAGGGCCCTATGGCGGGCATTGGAAATCTTGCACCGATACAGCACTGGTTTTATGATTATGTGAAAGTTGAAAAAGCACATTATAACCAGTCTGTAATGCTGCATTTTGAAGACGGAATACATCATGATCTGGTTGTTCGCATTTTTGAAAAGCTAATGGAACATCATGATGCATTGAGGCTGGTATTTCGTGAAGAAGCAGGATCAGTGATGCCGGAGTACAAAGAACCAGGTATGCAGGTAGGTATCAAAGAAGTTGACCTTACTGGCATTGCCGATTTTGAACATCAATTATTATCAGAAGCCAATTTCATTCAATCCGGCATCGACCTTGAAAACGGCCCGTTAGTTAATCTGGGCTTATTTCACAAAGAAAAGAAGAGTTTTTTACTGGTTGTTATTCACCACTTGGTCATAGATGGCATTTCCTGGAGAATCCTGTTTGAAGACATTGAAAATTTGTACCGACAGGCCCGGAACGGGGATGTATTTAGGCTTCCTTTGAAAACAGATTCTTATCAGACTTGGACTAGCACTCTAAGGGAGTATATGATTACCAAAGAGTTTGCAGATGCAAGGCATTATTGGAATCACCAGCTTCTACAGGAAGCTGAGGGTATTCCCCGAGACTGGGATGTCAGCATTAATAAAGTTGAAAATCAGAAAACAGCAGAGGTCAAGCTAAACAAAGAGGAGACTGCTCAATTGCTGGGCAAGGTGCACTATGCATTCAATACCCGTATAAACGACATTTTGCTGGCAGCCTTAATTTTAACTGTTCAGAGAAAATATGGCAACAAATCACTTAAGGTAGATCTTGAGGGTCATGGCAGGGAACAGATTAACGAAAAGGTGAATATTGTCAGAACAGTTGGCTGGTTTACCAGTATTTATCCAATGTGGCTGGAAGAAGGCGGGTCTGTTGCCGGGACCATCAAGAAAATAAAGGAAATAAACAGAGGTATTCCGCAAAACGGATTGGACTACTTACTTTATAAATACCTGGATCAAAGTGCTTCACGTGATCGTTTTGATAAAATACAAGCACCAATATTTTTCAATTATCTGGGCCAGTTTGATACGGATACCCAGGAACGGTCATTTTCAACAACCACAGATCTCACAGGGGGCGTTATTTCATCCAGAGGAGAATCAAAATATGATTGGGAAATCATTGGCCTGGTTAATGATGGAGAGTTTCAGATTAGCCTTACCTACAATGAAAAGCAATATTTGGACAGCACTATAACCAATGTGTTGAGCATTTATCAGGAAACATTACAAGAGCTCATTGAATATTGTTGCAGCCTTGATCGGCAAGAGCTCAGTCCATCTGATCTGACCTTTAAGCAGGTTCCCGGTTTTCTCTTGGAATCTTTGCAGCAGGAAAATGAGATTGATGATGTTTATCCACTCTCACCAATGCAGGAGGGATTGCTGTTTCATGCTCTGCATCATGCAGAATCAGATCAATACTTTGAGCAAGTAACGTATAGGATATCAGGCGGATTGGATTTAGACGCCATGAAAGCTGGTATCGAACATTTGATTAGTAAATATGATGTGTTAAGAACCATTTACCTGCCTAATCAGTTCGAGCGTCCGCTACAGGTTGTTTTGAAGCACCAAGTCGCGAATTTTACATTCATAGACCTTCGATATGAGTGTAAAAGATCCGGTAGAGAGCAGATAATAGAGGCTTACAAGCAGGAAGACCGGAAAAATAAGTTTGATTTATCAAAAGGCGAATTGCTGAGAATATCAGTCTTGCAAACAGATCAGGAGGAGTTTCAGGTTTTCTGGAGTTATCATCATATTTTGATGGACGGTTGGGGTCTTGGGATTATTTTAGGCGAGTTTCAGGAGGTATACAAGAGTAAAACCTACGGTTCTGCATTTCAATCTGGTAAAAATCAGCCCTTTTCAAAATATATCGATTGGTTGGAAAACAGAGACAGGGACGCTGTTAAGGCATATTGGAAAAATAAACTGAACAACTACGAAGCTTTGGCAACTCTGCCTTTTACTGGTCGTTTGGTGCCTGGTAACGATCAATATAAGCTTGAGTCAATTACATTGATCTTGGATGAAAAATTGCTTCAATTGTTAAACGTTCTCTCGGCAACCCTAAGCCTCACCCTCAGTAACATTATTCAAACCGCCTGGGGAATACTATTAGCTAAATACAACAATATAAACGATGTTATATTTGGCTCGGTGGTATCGGGGCGTTCGCTTGCAATTGAGGGGATTGATGCTATGGTTGGCTTGTTTATGAACATGATTCCAATCAGGGTGTCTTACGATGAAGATGAGAGCGTCGCTGATTTACTTCAGCGAATTCAACAAGGGTTTTTGGACAGTGAACCTTTTCATTACCATTCTCTTGCAGATGTACAGGCGCAAAGCACACTTGGCAGAAATTTGTTTGACCACTTTATTGTATTTGAAAACTATCCGATTCAGGATAAGATCCTCGAGCCAACAGCTACTGCAGACTTCCTAATCGACGACATTCAGATTTTTGAACAGTCCAACTATGACTTTTCCATTACCGTTGTTCCAGGACAGACCATCAATATTAGGTTTGATTACAATAGTAACAGGTTTGAAAAAGAGGATATTAAACAGCTGGTACTTCATTTTAAAAATCTATTATTGATTATTGGAGCTAATCCAGAATTAAAAGTATCTGAAATAGAAATTCTTACCCCAGAAGAACAACAACTCATTCTGCAAACGTTTAATGACACAGAACAGTTGTTTAATACGGAAGAAACCATTGTCTCACTTTTTGAACAGCAGGCAGAAAGTAAGTCGAATGAGATAGCCGTTGTTTATGAAGGACATCAGCTTTCCTATCAGGAATTAGATGAAAATGCAAATGCGTTAGCCCGTTTTCTCCGCAACGATCTTCATGTAGGTAAAGGAAGTTTTGTGGGGATCATGATGGATCGGTCCGAACTTATGATGATCGGGATTCTTGCCGTACTGAAAGCAGGCGGGGCCTATGTTCCAATCGATACAGCTTACCCGAAAGATCGCATTGCCTATATTCTTCAGGATTGTGAAGCTAGTGTAGTTTTAGCGCGGAAAAACCTGGAAATCGATTATCATGGTGACGTTGTAATACTGGAAAGAGGTAAAAAATATGCTCAGGAAACAAGCCGCCTACCCCTGACCCATTCTTCAAATGATTTAAGTTACGTGATTTACACGTCAGGTTCCACAGGGAAACCCAAGGGCGTGATGATATCCCATAAAAATGTTTTAAACTTTTTTACCGGTATGAATAACCGGATTGGGGTTTTAACGAATGACGCTATGCTATCCGTAACCAGTATCTCATTTGATATTTCTGTACTGGAATTGTTGTGGACGTTATGTAACGGCACACAGGTGGTAATACACCCTTCAGATATATCTTTATCCGGCCTGGATAGGTATGCTGAAGGACGTGACCATACTATGGATTTCAGCTTATTCTTTTTTGCCAATTATAATTATGGTCTAAACGTTAATAAATATAAACTGCTGCTTGATTCTGCTAAATATGCGGATCTAAATGGCTTTAACGCCGTTTGGACACCTGAAAGACATTTCCATGAGTTTGGTGGCCTGTACCCAAACCCTGCTGTAATAAGCTCGGCCTTGGCGGCGATAACTACGAATATAGAATTGAGAAGCGGAAGTATTGTTTCTCCTTTGCATAAGGTGGTTGATATAGCTGCAGAGTGGTCGGCTGTTGATTATTTTTCAAAAGGCAGAACCAGTCTTTCATTTGTAGCGGGTTGGAACCCAAATGATTTTGCTCTCTCGAGTGAGAATTTTAATGCCCGGCATGAGGTCATGTACAGCCAGATAGAATCGGTAAGGAATTTGTGGAAAGGAAATAGCGTTAAGGTGAAAAATCCGAGTGGTGAAAATGTGGATTTCTCATTACTAATTCGGCCAGTCAAGGATGAACTGTCCGTTTGGGTAACAGCTGCTGGGAGCGAAAAGACATTTGAAAAAGCAGGAGAGATCGGCGCTAATCTCTTAACCCACCTGCTTGGTCAAGATATAGAGGAGCTGAAAACTAAGATCGCAATTTATCAAGCTTCGCGACAAGCAGCGGGATTTGGGCCTGGTCGTGTGGCATTAATGTTACACACATTTATCCAGGATGATATCAATGAAGTAGAAAAGCTGGCTGAAGAACCGTTTAAGGAGTATCTGAAGAGTTCTATCGGTTTAAGTAAGGTAATTTTTGATGAGGCCGGTCTGAATGAGTCAGAAATTTCTGAGGATTTAAAAGAAACCATCCTTACTCATGCTTTCAAACGGTATTTTAAAACCAGCTCCCTAATGGGGACAAAAGAGACGGCGAGCCAGATGGTCAGGAAACTTAAAGCTGTAGGAGTAGACGAAATTGCCTGCCTTATAGATTTCGGTATAGACGATAAAATTGTACTCGATTCCCTTTCGCATTTGAAGGAACTGAAAAGCATGTTCTCAAAAGAAAGGTCAGATACTCATAAACCCATCACGGTGATGCAATCTACTCCGTCCTTTCTTAAGCTTTTGGATACCGATGAGGACTCCAGAAAGTTTTTGAAAAACCTGCATACATTACTGATCGGCGGGGAGCCATTAAAAGCAGAGCTAACTGCTTCTTTACAAAAACTTACCAATGCTCGCATCTTTAACATGTATGGCCCCACAGAAACCACCATCTGGTCCACCGTTTCTGCAATCCCAAATAAAGCAGATAAAATTGATATAGGTAAGCCGATAGCGAATACGCGTATTTATATTTTAAGCAAGGAAATGAATCTTCTTCCGGTAGGTGTACCCGGCGAAGTATACATTGGAGGAACCGGGGTTTCCAGAGGATATTGGAATAGACCGGAGCTAACCAATGACCGCTTTCTGAATGATCCCTTTAAACAAGGGGAAAAGATTTACAAAACCGGCGACGTTGGTAGATGGCTCTCTGATGGAAGCATACAATTGATAGGTCGGGAAGATCACCAGGTGAAGATCAGGGGATACAGAATTGAGTTGGGGGAGATAGAGAGCAGCCTGTTATTACACGAATTAGTAAAAGAGGTTGTTGTTGATGTAAAAGAAGATGCAGGTGGTCCTTACATCGTTGCCTATTTTACAGCGGATCAAGATACCGACACTGATTTGTTACGGGAATATCTTGCTCAGTCACTTCCCTATTACATGGTTCCGGCTTATTTGGTTCAACTCGTATTTATCCCACTCACTCCCAATAAAAAGGTAGATCGCAAACAGTTACCCGATCCGAAATCTGATAAAGCGAACCATGTTCCACCTTCAAGCCAGGAAGAGAAAATTTTGGCCGGAATTTGGTCTTATGTACTGAATACTCCGAACATAAGCGTAACCGATAATTTTTTCTCATTGGGCGGAGACTCTATCAAATCGATCCAGATCAGCGCCAGGACCAGAAAGCTAGGTTATGAACTTTCTATAAAAGATATTTTTAACAACTTAACAATACGTTTACTCGCTACTAAACTAAAAACTCTTGTTGTCGTTACAGATCAAAAGGCTGTAGAGGGTCATGCCTCATTAACCCCAATCCAGAATTGGTTCTTCTCTGGTGTAATTAGAAATAAACATCATTTTAATCAGTCTGTTATCATCCAATTTAATGATCAGGTCTCAGCCTCCATGATCATTAGTATTTTTCAAAAAATATTGGAGCACCACGATGCGTTGAGGATGGTTTTTAGAAAAAATAGCAGTGATATAATGATGAATAACTTGGGTGTTGACGGAAGTGTCTCGCTCATTGAACATGATTTATCAGCAGAAAATGCCCCAGAGGCTGTATTTGTGAGTTTGGCAGAACAATTACAAGGAAGCATCGACTTAGAAACTGGCCCACTTCTGAAACTTGCTTTGTTTCATGAAACAAAGCAAAGTAAGTTGCTTATTGCAATTCATCACTTAGTTATTGATGGGATATCCTGGAGGATTTTGTTTGAAGACTTTGATAGTTTATACAGAAGTTATACCACAAATAAAGAGCTTGAACTGCCACTTAAAACAGATTCATTTCTTTCCTGGCCAGATCATCTGTCGGCCTATTTGAGAGACAAGAAGTACCTTGAAGCTAAAAAATTCTGGGATGCAGAATTTAAAAAAGAGGTAGAGATTATTCCCTGTGATTACCCTTTTGGTAAAAATGAATTGAGTGAACGGGCTATCCATTCTTTCTCTTTGGATAAAAATACAACCTCAAAACTATTATCAGATGTTCACCGGTCGTTCAACACGCAGCCAAATGATATCCTCTTAGCAGCATTGTTTCTTGCTATCAATCGGGTTTATGGTAGTGATAACATTAGAATAGATTTGGAAGGCCACGGGAGAGAGGATGTTATAGAAAATGTAAATATAAGCAGGACTATAGGGTGGTTCACATCAATTTACCCAATCTCCTTGTCAATCGGGGAATATGACCTGAAAAATGTTATCGTTCAGGTTAAAGAGAATCTACGGAAAACCCCTAATAAAGGATTGGATTACCTGCTCTATCAACATTTTGATCGCGAAGCCGGCCTTGTTAGAGAGGCCAACGGCCAGATATTTTTTAATTACCTGGGTCAGTTCGATTTGGATATTAAAAACAGTAACTATTCGATCTCTGATGAGAACACAGGTCACGTAATCTCTCCTGATGAATCATGGACCTATGATTGGGATTTTCTTGGAAGAGTAGTCAATGGACAGTTGAGTTTTCAAATTGCGTATAGTAAAGAACAATACAAGAAAGAAACCATAAGTGAGCTCATGGATACTTTTCGAAATTGCCTGATAGAATGTGTTAACTTCTGTATGCAATTTGAAGGTATTGAGAAGACACCAGCAGACTTTACCTTTAAAGATTTATCAGTAGAACAAGTACGAAACCTGCAAAGCAAATATGTATTTGAGGATATTTATCCGCTGTCTCCGTTACAAGAAGGACTGCTTTTTCATGCCCTTAATGATGGCGAATCTGACGAGTATTTTTTGCAGGTTTCTTATCTGAACCGCGGAGCATTGGATATGGAATTTGTCAAAAAATCCATCAATGACATCGTTAATCAATACGATGTATTGCGAACTGTGTTTTTGTGGGAAGGCCTTGATCGGCCGATGCAATTGGTTCTAAAAGAAAGAGAGATTGATTTCGTGTTTTCTGATATTAGAAAGCAAAATGATCAGGCTACAACTGATGAACTTGTTGAAATAGCTAAGCAACAAGACCGAAATAGAAAATTCAATGTGAGCAAGGATCCGTTGCTTAGAATAACGATTCTGCAAACCGGGTACGAAGAATATTATTTTATTTGGAGTTACCATCATATATTGATGGACGGCTGGTGTATCGGTATCATTTTGCAAGACCTTAGAAGGATTTATAATGATTATATAAAATTAGGAAGCAGCACGCAGCTAACGTTAAGACCATTTTCGGATTATATCCAGTGGCTTGAAAGGCGTGAAAAAGAACAATCAGCAGTTTATTGGAAACAATACCTGAGTGGTTACGATACTTTAACTAAAATACCAGAAACTGATCAGTCTTTGGGTGATTTACCTTATGAATTAACCAGCTCTTATTTGAGGGTTGACAAAAATGAAACAGACAGCTTACTGGTACTGGCAGCAAGAAATGGGGTAACTATCAATACTCTTATCCAATTTATATGGGGCATATTATTATCAAAATATACCAACAGGGATGATATTGTTTTTGGTATTGTTGTGGCTGGGAGGCCTTCTGAGCTACCTGAAATTGAAAATATGGTTGGCCTATTTATTAATACAGTTCCCATAAGGATAACCTTTAACAAACAACAGTCCATCGGCCAGGTCTTGAAACAGATGCAAGATGCCGCTCTTGAGAGCAACCAGCACCATTATCATCCCTTGTCGGAAATTCAGAATCTAAGCAGCCTGGGCAGAGATCTATTTGACCATATCCTAGTGTTTGATAATTACCCTATCCAGGATGAAATAGAATCTTCGGCTGCAGGACAGAACATCTTTACGATTGAGAATGTAAAAGTTTTTGAGCAGACAAATTATAACCTTAGTGTGGTAGTTGTTCCAGGTGAAGAACTTCATTTTAAGCTGGACTACAATTCTAATGTATACAGCGAGGAGATGATTTTACAAGTAGTTGGGCATTTACGAAAATTGATTTCGGAAGTTGTTGTTGCCAATGATATTCAGATTTCAGAAATCGACATGCTCACTGACTCCGAGAATCTGAGATTATTAGAAGAATTCAATTCGACATCTGTAGCTCATCCAACTGAAGCTTCTTTTATGATGCTTTTTCATCAGCAAGTATCGAAGAGCCCTGATAGCCCAGCTATATGTTATAAGGATGATCAAATATCCTATCGTGACCTTGAAAGGCTTTCTGAAAAAATAGCTAGCTATTTACAAAAGGAGCAAGGAATAGAAAAAGGGGATATTTTGGCTGTATTGCTTGAACGCGATGAGTATCTGATTCCGGTTTTACTGAGTATTTTTAAAGCTGGCGCAGTTTATTTACCAATTGATAGTAACCTGCCTGAAGAAAGGATAACACACATTCTAAATGATTCTGGAGCCAAGCTGTTGATTTCAAGAGGAGATCGATTAATGCCTGGAGGAGAAGGGTATCTGGAACTTTCCCTTGAACAGGTAATCGCGGAATTGGATGCCCAGAAAGATATTTCGCCAGAAGTGGTGGTTGCAGCAAGCGACGCTGCTTACATTATTTACACCTCGGGATCTACAGGCATGCCGAAAGGAGTTCAAATAACACATGGCTCACTCTGGAATTATATTGATTGGGCTTCAGCATATTATCTGAAAAGAGAGAAAAGTTCACTCCCTGTATTTACTTCGATTGCTTTTGACCTGACGCTAACATCTATTTTTCTTCCACTTGCCAATGGTGGTGAAGTCATTCTTTACGAAAACTCGGGTGAAAACCTCCTCAGTGATATTATCGGGGAGAACAGGGTAGATACTATTAAGCTTACACCAACGCACCTTAAATTAATGTTGGAAACTGAAGCCTTGTTTTCGGAAAATTGTAAAGTGACGAGACTGATCCTTGGCGGAGAGCTGCTCGAAACTTCTGTTGCACAAGAAATTCACAGGAGGTCAAATGGCAGAATTGAGATTTACAATGAATACGGACCTACAGAAGCGACTGTTGGCTGTATGATCTACAGGTTTAACCCCAAAGACAAGACGTTCTCTGTACCGATTGGTAGTCCTATCCAAAATACCCGAATTTATTTGTTAGATAATGACCTTAATCCGACACCTATAGGAGGTATTGGTGAATTGTATATTGTGGGTAGCGGGTTAGCCCGGGGCTATGTGAACAATCCTAATCTAACAAGAGAAAAATTTCCTATCGGCTTAATTTCCGGGGAAAGCCAACGGATGTACAAGACTGGTGACGTGGGAAGATGGATCGATGAGGGAAAAATAGAATACCTCGGACGCCTTGACGACCAGATCAAAATACGTGGGTTTAGAATTGAACCGGCGGAGATATCACACCGGTTAAGTATGTTTGAGCAGGTTAGGGATAGTGTTGTACTCGCCTGCGGCGAAACGGGAGAAAAGTATCTGGTGGCATACTATGTTGCAGCAGAAGAATTGTCCGTGATAGAGCTAAGTGAGTATCTTTCCAAATATTTACCTCACTACATGGTGCCCGCTCATTACTTGAGGCTGGATTACTTACCCGTAACTGCCAATGGAAAGCTCGATAAAAGGGCTCTTCCTGTTGTCGAGTTGAAGGCTTCTACGCGAGGGTATGAACCTGCAGAAACATCAGAAGAACGTTTGCTGCAGGAAATCTGGTCATCCGTACTTAATGTACAGCCGGGCATATATGATCATTTCTTTGAATTGGGTGGCGACTCCATTAAGTCGATCCAGGTCAGCTCTAGAGTCCGAAATTTCGGATATGAATTGTCGGTACGGAAAATTATGACCAATCCAACAATTTGGGAGCAGGCCCGGGAATTAAAGTTATTGGAAAAACTGACGGATCAGTCAGCTGTCAGCGGACAGGTTCCGCTGAGCCCCATTCAACGCTGGTTTCTGGACGATGATTCTGTTGAAAAGCATCATTATAATCAATCTGTTGTCTTACGTCTGCAACAAGATATCAGCATCAATTCACTGAAATCCATTTTGCAGCGTTTGCAGGATCACCATGACGCATTACGAACAGTTTTTAGCTATGAAAACGGGATATATATTCAATTGATCAGGGACGTACAAATGCCTGTTATAGCTGATGAGGTTAACCTCATCAGCCACCAAAGTCCCGAACTTTCTTTTGAGTCGATGAATAATCTGTTTCAGCAAGAAATTGACTTGGAGAATGGACCATTGATGCGCGCAAGATTGTATAGGATGCCTGGAGAAATACGCATCCTTATTGTGGTGCATCATTTGGTCATCGACGGGGTCTCCTGGCGAATTCTGTTAGAGGATTTTCAGACGTTATACAAGCAAATAAAGGATGATGCCCCATTGCAATTACCATTGAAAACCGACTCTTACCAGTTTTGGTCATTTCGCCTCAATGATTATAAAAAAAGTGCCTTATTTAAAACCGCTTGTGATTACTGGTCAGCTGAAGCATTCAAAGAATTTGATAGTATAACTATAGATAATCCGGCCGGAGAGAATACTTACGGAACTTCAGAAGAGCAAACGTTTCGCTTAAGTGCTCAGATGACAAAGACATTACTCACCACAGCGCACCGGCCTTTTAACACACATATTAATGATTTGCTTTTGGTGGCTTTGCTTTCGGCTCTCAAGGAAACATTCGGTGTATCAAAAATAAAGGTAGATATTGAGGGGCATGGACGTGGGCTGCTCGCTGATGATACGAATACCGGACGAACAATAGGTTGGTTCACAAGCTTATACCCGCTTGTATTTAATTGCAATAGTAATTCGGCATATGAAATGATCAGGGCAGTAAAGGAACAAATCCGGGCTGTGCCAAATCAAGGTGTAGACTACCTACTGTATCAGCAGGAGAATAATGGAGGTGATGGAGCTGTAGAAAACGCAAAAATCAATTTTAATTATTTAGGCCAGTTTGACGAAGATATTAAAGATGCGGCTTTTGAGTTGATTCCTGATGGTAGAGGCAAGGAGGTATCTTCTCTTAAAAAGAGAAAATATGAACTTGAAATATCGGGTATTGTATTGAACAAAGAACTGGAAATAACGCTGAAGTATAGTAAGGATCAATATAATATTGACACAATACAACAGCTAATGCAGCGCTATGCTCATCACTTATCGGCGGTTATCGAGCATTGCTCATCAATACAAAAAATAATTTTAACGCCTTCTGATGTTACATACAGCGATATTTCTATTACAGATCTTGAGGCCCTTCAGGTAAATTATGACATCGAAGATGTTTACCCTCTTTCGCCTATGCAGGAAGGACTCTTGTTTCATAACCTTCTTGATCCAGATTCAGACCATTATTTTGAACAGATAGCCTGTCGGGTAAAGGGGGATTTGGTGATTGAAGAAATAGAACATACAATGAATGAGATTGCTGCCAGGCATGATGTTCTACGGACAGTATTTTTCTATGAGGGCCAAAACAAGCCACTTCAAATTGTATTGAAACATAGAAAAATAGATTTTTCATACGTTGATATAAGAAAAGATTTTCCTCAGATGTTGCCAGATGAAGTAAGGCTTTTCTGTAGGAATCAAGATCGGTGCAAGAAATTCAATCTGGGTAAAGATCCGCTTATGCGCTTGACTGTGCTTAAGATTGACGAATCAGATTTTGAATTCATCTGGAGTTATCATCATATTTTAATGGATGGGTGGTGTATGGGAATTATTGTAGATGAGTTCCGGACGATTTATGAAGGTTATATTGAAGGGAGTCCAGTGTCACTTTCTGCTACTGAGCATTATTCAAAATATATTATCTGGCTGGCTACAAAAGACAAAAAAGTCGCAGAGGAGCATTGGAGGGATTACCTTGCTTCATATGAGAATATCGCTGTTATTCCGCACGATTTGGGTATGCCTCTGACCGATAAAAGAGATATTCATATCAAGGAATTTGCACTTACTCAACAGGAGACAGCGGCACTACAAAAAATCTCAAGAAACTCAAGCATTACCCTTAATACAATAATACAATCACTCTGGGGTATTCTCCTGGCAAAATACAATGATACCAATGATGTGGTATTCGGGGCTGTTGTGTCTGGCCGGTCATCTGAAGTGAAGGGTATTGAGAACATGGTGGGGTTGTTTATTAATACATTGCCTGTTCGTGTGCAATATGACGAAACGGATACCATTCTGGACCTTGTGAAAAGAATGCAACAAGATGCACTGAAGAACCATGATTATCAGCATCTGTCTTTGTCTGAGATAGTTGGCCTTAGTCAATTAGGCAGAAACTTGTTTAATCACATTTTAGTTTTTGAAAATTTCCCTATCCAAAATCACATTCATTCAGAAAAGGAATCACATCATTTTGAAATCGGGGAAATAGAGATTTTTGAACAGACCAATTATGATTTCTGTCTCAATGTCATGCCAGGTGAGGAATTGTTATTTAGAGCCGAATACGAATCCAACAGGTATGATGAAGGTTTTGTTAACCAATTGATCAGGCATTTTCTGAAGATCATACAACTTACAGTAACCAACTATGACCAGAAAATTACTGGTCTTAATATCCTTTCAACGTCAGATGTTCATAAATTATTATATGAATTTAATAACACTGAGAAAGACTATCCGTTGGATAAAACCTTTATTGATCTTTTTGAGGAGCGTGTTAAATTGGTGCCAGGAGATATAGCAGCAATCGACGAGAATGAAGAAGTAAGCTATTCGGTTTTGAACGAGCGCAGTAATCAACTGGCACATATCTTGAGTTTAAGCGGACTAGAGCCAGAAAAGCCGGTAATTATGCTTTGCGATCGCTCTGTGAATATGCTTGCAGGACTTATTGGAATTTTCAAAGCCGGTGGTGTTTATATTCCGTTGGCAACTGAATTTCCTGTTTCCAGAATTATTCAGGTATGTAAGGATGCGGATCCGGGATTTTTGATTGCTACTGCAATTGTTCTTACGCATGATTTGTTGAATTCCCTCAGTTTGCTCATTCCAAATCTAAACGTTATCTGTCTCGATTATATAGGAAATCAGGAAGAACTAACCGCCAGCTTTGGCCAACGGCTTTCAAACGTAGCGGGTGCAAAACGTCAAGGAATGAGCTTTAGCGATAGGAGCGATTGGGAAGAACTATCAAAAGAGAATTTAAGGGTAAGGGTCCGTCCAGAGAATTTATCATATATTATTTATACCTCCGGATCAACGGGAATGCCTAAGGGTGCAATGTTGGAGCACAGAGGTACGTTAAATCACTTGCTTCTGAAAATCGAAGACTTACAGATCGATGAAACAAGTGTGGTGGCACAAAATGCATCTCAGACCTTTGATATTTCCATATGGCAATTTTTGTCGGTTCTTATCATGGGTGGTAAAACAGTCATTTATTCAAAAGATACCATACTCAAACCTGAAAAGTTCCTGGATAGCATTTACAATGATGGGATTACGATACTTCAGGTTGTTCCTTCTTATCTCTCTGTAATTTTGACAAGCCTGGAAGAAGGGTTAGATTTAAACAGTTTATCAAAACTCACCTGGATGATTGCCACAGGCGAGATTCTTCATAAAACGTTGGTAAAAAGATGGTTTAACCTGTATCCCAGTATCCAAATGATGAATGCGTATGGCCCCACAGAGGCATCAGACGACATTCTGCATTACATGATGAAAGAGACACCGCTCAGTAACACCATCCTGGTTGGGAAGGCAGTCTCCAATTTAAAGGTATACATCGTGAATAAAGACCTGAGTTCTCTTTGCCCGATAGGGGTTAGAGGAGAGATTGTTGTTTCGGGCGTAGGTGTAGGAAGGGGGTATCTGAATCAGCCTGAAAAAACTGCTGCGGTTTTCTTAGAAGATCCTTTTTCAGAGAAAAAGGGGCTACGAATGTACCGTACAGGCGATGTAGGTTGCTGGACACACGATGGTAATATTAATTTCCTGGGCCGGAAAGATGATCAGGTGAAAATACGAGGTTTCCGGATTGAACTACGAGAAATTGCTCACCATTTGAAATCTCAGGAGCAGATTCGCGATAGCGTAGTGTTGTGCCTGGAAGAGGGTGGTGATAAATACATCGTTGCCTACTATGTTTCAGATACTGAGCTTAATCCTCATGAATTGCGTAGTTATTTGTTTAACTATTTGCCAGAATACATGGTGCCAAGTTATTATTGCTGGCTAGATCATCTTCCGCTTAACACTAATGGAAAAGTTGATAAAAAAGCGCTGCCAGTTATTGCGACGCATGTAACGACGGCAAGCAGTAATGACGAAGTAGGGACATTACAGGAGGAGTTATTGAAAGAGGTTTGGTCTCAAGTACTGGGTGTAAAAAGGCCAGGAATTGATGATAATTTTTTTTACCTCGGAGGCGATTCAATCAAATCAATCCAGATTAGTTCAAGGGTCCGCAGTCTGGGTTACGATCTGTCTGTAAAATCTATCATGACCGCGCCTACGATTGCCGAACTCGCACACTTGCTGATACCCCTTTCCAGACATATTGATCAGTCTGAAATCAAAGGTCAGGTGCCCTTGACTCCGATCCAGCACTGGTTTCTGTCTGGATCTATTGCACAAAAACATCACTACAATCAATCTGTCTTTTTGCAGTTTGCGGAGGTACTTGATATTTCAGTTTTGCGTACAATACTGGATAAGCTAATCTTACACCATGATGCATTACGGATGGTTTTCAGGTTTGATGAAATGGATAGGATATTACAGGAAACGCCAGATTCAGAGACAGAAATTTGGGTACAGGAGATTGACCTGAACGGCGACTCGTCTCCTACAGATACGGTACTAAAGATGAACCAATCATTACAATCCGGTATCGATTTATCACGGGGGCCGCTTCTAAAGGCAATATTGTATCAACTGGAAGGAAAAAGCCAATTAATCATTGTTGCTCATCACCTGGTGATTGACGGGGTATCCTGGAGAATTCTGTTTGAAGATTTCGAAGCTCTGTATGACCAACTGCGTAATGGTAAAGAACCGGCCCTGCCGCTAAAAACCGATTCATTTCAGACATGGGCATATGGCCTTGAACGTTACCGAGAAAGTGCTTCTTTTAAAAATGCCTGTAAAATATGGGAACGGGAACTGAACATAAGAACCTATCAAATACAAAAAGACAGACCAGAAGGTGGGAATATTTATGACCAGATAAAGGAAGCTAAATTTGAACTGAGTGAAGAAGCAACCAGTGCAGTATTAACACGGGCCAACGTACCGTTTAATACACAGGTAAATGATTTGTTATTGGTTGCATTGAGTCTTGCCCTAAAAGATAGTTTCCGTTTAGAAGCTGTCAAGATTGAAATGGAAGGACACGGTCGTAACCATTTAATTGGAGATATTAATATTAATCGAACCATAGGTTGGTTTACTACAATATATCCACTAACACTTGAGCTTGAAGAAGGCACCACAATAGCCTCTCATATTAAGACAGTTAAGGAGAAGCTTAGATCTATACCTAATGGTGGTATGGACTATCTGCTCTATCAACAGGATGTAGCTGTTGAGTCTGCTCAAATTATCTTTAACTATCTTGGACAATTCGATGAAGATCTCAAGGGAAAAAGCTTCGAAATTGTGAGGGGGTTAAACGGTGACGAAATAGATAGTCAATCGCCCAGGGAGTATGAGTTGGTATTTTCGGGGATCGTTCTTGATGGAAAATTAGAGATGAGACTGATGTACAGCGGCGCTCAGTTCTTCCCGGAAACAATGGAAGGACTAGTAAGCAGGTATTATGAGCGTTTAATAGAAATTATAAACTTCTGCACGAACTACAGTAAACCGGAATTAACGCCATCAGATCTTACATACAGAGGGCTTACCCTTTCACAACTTGAAGACATCCAGCAAGAGTTGGATGTTGAAGACATTTATCATTTGTCGCCAATGCAGGAAGGTATGCTGTTTCATGCAATCTATGATGCGCATTCGGGTCAATATTTTGAACAGATTACTGGGCAAGTTAGAGGAAAGATTGATATGGTACTGGTTAATGATGTAATGAATGAATTGATGCTCAGGCATGAAATTCTTAGAACATCTTTTATTTACCAGGGATTAGACCGTCCGCTTCAATGCGTGTTGAAGGCTCGCGAGCTGATTATAACATTTAAAGACCTGCGTAAAGAAAGTACAACAGGACTCGAATTGCTAAAGACTTTTTGTGTCGCAGACCGCGCAAAAGGGTTCGATCTGACCAAAGATCCATTGATGCGCCTAGCGATTCTTCAGACAACCGAAGACGAATATGAATTTATCTGGAGTTACCACCATATCCTGATGGACGGATGGTGCATGGGGGTTATTGTTAATGAGTTCAAGGAAATGTACGAGGCAAAATTCCTTGGGAAGAAAACCTTGTTAGCTCCGATACAACCTTATTCAACATACATTAGTTGGATCGAAGCCCGCGAATCTCAGCCCTCTTCTAAATATTGGGAAAATTATCTCAAAGGATACGGGCAACAAGCTAGTCTGCCCAAGCTGAAACGGAACAATGACGGCTATGAATTCTCTAAACTTGGATTTGTTCTTAACGAGGGTTACACAGCTCAATTGTCAAAACTTTTAAGTAAGTATGGCATTACCGCAAGCACCTTCCTTCAGGTAGCGTGGGCGATTATACTGAGCAAATACAATCAAACCTCAGATTTAGTATTCGGATCGGTTGTTTCCGGTCGGCCGGCCGAAATTGAAGGAATTGAAACAATGATTGGTTTATTTATCAATACATTGCCTGTCAGAATTAATTTTAATCAAAGTACTACCGTAGAACAGTTGCTGAAAAGTGTACAACAAGAAGCTTTAAATAGCCTATCACATCAGTATCACCCACTTTCCGATATTCAGGCTTCAAGTGCACTTGGAAATCACCTTTTCGATCACCTGATGATTTTTGAAAACTTTCCATTGGGAAAACAAGTCAGTTCTTCAAAGGATAATAGAGACGGGCATCTGAATTTTGAAAATGTAACCGGAAGAGTTCATACCAATTATGATTTAAATGTTAAGGTTGTGCCTCTTGATGAAATCGAGGTCATATTCGAATTCAATGGAAATGTCTACAATCCTGTTTTTATCGCTGATGTGATAAAACAACTTAAAAATGTGTTGAGTGTGATGGTTGATAACCCCGGCAATAGGGTACAGGATGTTTCCATTTATAGTGAAGAAGAGCTCAATAAGCTAACCGAAAAGCATTCTGTAAATCTGGAAGCGGAAAACGTTCTGCCAGTGCAGGACCTATTAAAGCGGAGCTTCATTGCATATACGGACAAAACAGCTATTGAGTATTCTGGCAAGAAGTATTCTTATAGGCAATTCAGTAATGATGTTGACAGGTGTGTGACCGCTCTACTAAACACCGAAGCAGAAAAGGGAAGTAAAATCGGGATTTTATCCGACGACCGTTATTGGTTAATCGTATCAATGGTATCCGTAATGAAGGCCAGAATGGTGTTTGTTGCTTTAGATACAACTTTGCCAAAACTCAGGCTGGAGTCTATTATTCATCAAGCAGGTTGCAAAATCATTTTTAAAAATGACCAGGCGCTGAATGATTCTGGCTTGGGAACATTAACGAATATCCATTATATTGATTTATATCAAGTTGAGCAGGGGAACAATCAACAGCTCCAGCAACACTTCGATTACAACATTGAGGATGACATTTATGTTTATTTCACATCAGGTTCCACCGGTGTACCGAAAGGTGTTGTAGGAAAAAATAAGGGATTATCTCATTTCATTTCATGGGAGTTGACAGAATTTAATCTGGATCCATCTCAGCGTTTCGGACAGTTTACAAATTCAGGCTTTGATGTTTTCCTTAGAGACACACTTGTGCCATTATGCGCTGGTGCCACCATTTGCATTCCGGAAAAAGACTTGATGTATACAGATGAAGGATTGACAAACTGGATAAACATCAATCAGATTTCGTTCATGCATTGTGTGCCAAGCCTTTTCAGGATATTCAATACCGAAGCCCTAACAAAGAATAGCTTTCCAAGTTTAAAACACATCCTATTGGCTGGCGAAAAAATATTGCCAATTGAATTGAAAAACTGGTATGAAAAACTGGATACAACAGTTCAACTGGTCAATATATATGGTCCAACAGAAACAACCCTAGCAAAAAGCTACTACTGCATTCAGCCCAATGATCAGAAACGTGATTTTATTCCCTTAATACCAATACCGGCAACGCAGTTTCTCCTATTGGATGATCAACTCAATGTGTGTCCAATTGGTGCTATAGGTGAGATCTTTATAAGGACGCCATATAGATCAAATGGATACCTGGACATGGCTGAAGAAAATGAACGGGTATTCGTCCGCAATCCATTTGGTCGTGATCAAGATGATCTGATTTACAAAACCGGAGATACGGGCCGGATGAGTTATGACGGAGAGATAGAGATCCTGGATAGAAAGGACAATCAGGTTAAAATACGTGGCATCAGGATAGAGTTAGATGATATTAAGCAAAACCTGCTGAGTTATCCCGGAGTTAAAGAAGCAGCCGTAATATTAAAAGAAGATAACGGAGGTGATAAGTTCTTAATGGCGTATTTTACAGCCGATGTTGAGAAGGATATTAGAGATGTTAAATCAAATCTTGCCGCTCAACTGCCTGTATATATGCAGCCGTCACATTTTATTCAATTATCTGAGTTACCGCTAACGATAAATGGTAAGCTTGACAGAGGCCGGTTACCGGATCCTCAAAATGTGGCTGCGACATTGGTTCCTGTTAACGACATAGAGAGGGCACTGGTACAAATGTGGGTAGATATTCTTCATATTGATGCAGAAGAAATAAAAGAAGGTCAGTCATTTATTGAGTTGGGCGGGCATTCCATAAAAGCTTTTTACCTGTATTCGAAAATTAAAAAGGAATTTGGGGTTTCGCTCAAACTGAAAGATATATTTACAACTAATGAGTTGCGGCCTTTAGCTACTTTGATAGCTTCAAGTGAAAAAACAAGATACTCACAAATCCCAAAAACATCCAGGCAGAACCACTATCCCTTGTCTGCTGCCCAGGAACGCTTGTTTTTTCAACACCTCTTACATGAAGAAAGTGCGGCCTATAATATTTCAATACCTGTTAGGATACATGGAGAGGTTGATGTTACCAGGATACGGGCAACTTTCAATAAATTGATTGAGCGACATGAAAGCTTGCGAACTGGATTTAAGTATGATGATAATGGAATAGTGCAAGTAGTTTATGACGGACTTGAGATTGATTTGACAGTTTTAGATACAGAAGAAGAGAGTGCTCAAGCCGCTTTCAGTGCGTTTATTAGTCCTCTGGATCTTTTTGGACGATCTCTTATCAAAGTCGGACTGTATTACGGGCATGATTCCAATTTTATGTTTATTGACTTGCACCACATTGTGGCCGACGGATTTTCATTGAATATCCTGGTGCAAGATTTTATCAATGTATACAATAACATGCCGGTAGAACAATTGAGAGTTAGCTATGTGGATTATGTGGAATGGCTAAAAGTGCCTCACTCTAACCTATCGATTCAAAAACAGTATTGGATGAATAAGCTTGCCGGCCCAATTCCACAACTCAATTTACCGGTTTCATCTTCACTTGATTCTTCAAAAGAACGAGGTTCAGGCAAGCTGACCTTACGTGTAGATGAACAGGATTTGGAAAAATTAAAGGAATTGGCCGTAAAAAATGATGTCAGCGATTATATGCTGTTACTTTGTTTTTATTACCTCCTTATTTCCAAAATATCAGATAGCTCTGATATTATTATTGGTACTGACGTACTTGGACGGACACACTCCGATCTCGAAAAAATAGTAGGAACATTTGTCAACCTCTTACCCCTTAGAATGACCGTAGAAGAAGTTTCGCTTGAAAGCATGCTGCAGAACGTAAAGACTACTGTGTTGGAAGCATTCGAGAATCAAGACTTTCAGTTTGATCAGATGCTGGCGCAGCTAAGCGAAACACAAGTTCAAGACAAGAATGAACTTGTGCGGGTACATTTTTCATTTGCTAATCTTCTGGACCAGTACCTTAACGAGAAAGGTTTTGAAATTGTACAAATGAGGACTAAAAAAGAGGAGCGTGTAGAATTTGAATTGATGCTGGAAGTTCGCAAGCAGACCGATCATTTGACGATCGACTTCGTTTACGATAAGTCGAAGTATGATCAACAGACAATTGAATTACTGAAAGACTACTATAAAAATATCATGACCAATTTTCTGGAGAATAATGGATTATCCAGTAGTATTATAAACTAAAATTATTAGTATGCCAAAAAATGAATTACATTCTGTAGCTGACAGCAGAGCAGCGACAGGTTTTAATGATGAAGTAAACATTCAGATCCCGATAGAAGCCGGTGATTGGCCTGTAGTTATCGAATCAATTTCATGTGACGACAGTCTTGCATGGTTTCATGAACATTCAAAAGCCATCAATTCTTTATTGTTGAAATACGGCGCGGTTTTGCTCAGGGGGTTTAAAATAGGAAGTCCGGAAGGTTTTGATGCACATTTCAGGGCACTCGGCGGCGATCCTATTGATTACAAGAATCGAACCTCGCCCAGAAACGAGGTAGTAGGAAATATATATACCTCTACTAATCACCCCAAAGATCAGGTTATCCATATGCATACGGAAAATTCTTATTCAACTGTCTATAACCGGATTATCGCGTTTTTTTGTCTCATACCGCCGGTAGTTGGCGGCGAAACGCCAATCGCAGACGAAAGAAAGTTACTGAGGTTTTTAAGTGAGGAAACTAAAAAAAGATTCCGGGAAAAAGGTGTTAAATACCTTCGTAATACTATACCGGGTGTAGGACTTGACTGGAAGACCATATACCAGACCGATGATGAAGAAGTGGTAGAAAAAAAACTAACTGAAGATGGAGCCGAGTATAAATGGGTAGATAAAGGGCACCTGAGGATAAAAACGGTTCTTCCGGCCTTTCAGATACATCCAATTTTAAATGAAGAAATGTGGTTTAACCATATGTATTTTGGTCATAAGTCATTATTTGATCCCATTGTTGCAGAGTTTTTTGGTGATGAGAACCTTCCTTTCGCAACGTCCTTTGGGGACGGAAGTGAAATAGATGATGCTACCATTCAGGAGTTTAAGGACTTCTACGAACAGCACTCTATTGTATTTAAATGGGAAAAAGATGACTTTCTTTTCCTCGATAATATGATGTTTTCTCACGGCAGAAATCCTTTCGATGGCGAACGGAAAATTTTAACCGCCATGTCCCAGCCTCATCCGTTTGTGCGCTAACTGGCTAGTCTTATACACTTATCTTCTCTCTGAATCAAGACTATCGACAGATAGATCATAAACAGACCTAAACAAGGAATACATATGACATTACAATCACAATTGTTAAAAAGCCTTCGGGTTAACCAAAATCATATTGCAATAAAAGAATCCGATGTTCAAATCAACTACGATCAAATTCTGATCCGCTCAAACAAAGTGGCAAAATTTCTTCTGGAAAAGGGTCATGAACCAGGAGCTATCATCGGAATCGCACTTGATACAGTTTCGGATACACTATGTGCAATGATAGGGGTTCTTCTTGCCAGATTTACTTTTGTATTGATCGATAATAGGTTGCCGGATAAACGGTTATCGATAATGATCGACGATTTGAAACCGGAATGTCTTATAACGAAAACGCCGATTGACCTGGGGCCAATTGCTACAGTATCACAGCACTTATTAGGAGATATCCAAGCCTTGCCCGAGGCTGTAGTCACCTATCCAGATTTTGATGACGACGATGGCGTTTATATCTATTTCACTTCTGGATCTACCGGTAAGCCTAAAGGGATAATTGGTAGAAATGCCAGCCTCATCCAGTTTTTGAATTGGGAGATAAAGGCTTTTGATATCACTCAGGGAACGCGGTTCAGCCAGCTTATCAGTCCGTATTTTGATGCGTTCCTCAGAGACGTATTTGTGCCTCTTTTATCAGGGGGAACTATATGTGTTCCGCCAAAGGAGGAAGATTTTTTTAGCTTTAATAAGTTGAGTAATTGGTTAGAAGACGAAAAAATTAATTTTGTACATTGCGTTCCCAGCATTTTCAGAATTTTAAATCATTCCCCGCTCACAACCTCGCATCTTCCTGATCTACAATATATCTTAATGTCAGGCGAGAAAATTATCCCGTCAGACTTAAGAACCTGGTATGAGACATTCGGGAACAGAATACAACTCGTCAATCTGTATGGTACAACAGAGACCACGATGATCAGGTGTATGTATCGGATCAATCCATTTGATGCTGAGAAATCCAGGATGCCTATTGGTGATCCTATTGACGGTACAGAAATTCTTATTGCTGATAATAATATGAAGCCCTGTGGTCCCTTACTAACGGGGGATTTGTATATTGTAACTCCTTATGCAACTAAAGGTTACCTGGGAGATTCTCAGCTCACTTCTGAAAAGTTTATTGTCATGGAGGAAGAACCAGTCAGGAAAGTAGCATTCAGGACAGGAGACAAAGGCCGCAGATTATTTGACGGCACAATTGAATTGCTGGGAAGAGAGGACAGACAAATAAAGCTAAGGGGAATTAGGATTGAACTCGAAGAAATCGAGCTGGCATTGGCGGGAGCTTCTGAAGTCCGAAACGCAGTTGTAGTAGCGGATTCAAAATCCGAAACCCTTTCTGCTTATGTGATCTTAAGCGAGGATGCGAAATACAGCAATACATGGGAGGCTTCGGTGATGTCATACGCAAAAGAAAATCTTCCCGATTACATGTTACCTGCCAGGTACATCAACGTAGCTGAATATCCTTTACTTGCAACCGGCAAAATCAACTACGGAGCACTCGGCGATTATAAAAAAGAGAAAACGTTTGTAGGGACTTCGAACGAGATGGAAGCTAAAATCCTGAACATATGGAAATCTATCCTTGGTGAAAAGGAAATATCGGCCGATGAAAGCTTCCAAAAAGCAGGAGGGAGTTCTTTGGGTATTATGCGACTGATTTCAAAAGTATTTTCAGAGTTTAATATAAGAGTGTCACTCAGTGAGCTGTTTAGCAATATTACGGTACAGCAACAGGCGGTCTTGATATCCGGAAAAATCGTAACACTTCATTTATCAAGTGTGTCAGGCGCTTCAGCATATAAGTCAATCGAAAAAGCTAAAGTGAAGCCTTATTACCGCGCATCTTCAGTTCAGCAGCGATTGTACTTTTTATATGAGTTTGACAAATCTTCACTGGCGTATAATCTTCCGGTGATCGTAGCGCTTACAGGTATTTTAGACAAAGAAAAGTTAGCATCGGCATTCCGGAAACTAATAGAACGTCATGAAAGTTTAAGAACCTGTTTCGAGGTGATCAAGGGTGAGGTTACCCAGAAGATTCACGAAGAGGTAAGCTTTGAATTGGAATGGTTCGAAGGCAAGACCTTAGATGTAGATTCCCTGATCAGAGATTTCATTCGTCCTTTTGATCTTACCCAGGCACCACTGATACGGGTAGGTATGATCAAGTTATCCACGGAATCTCATTTGCTGATGGTGGATATGCACCACATCATCACCGATGGAGTATCACAGGGGATTTTGATAAAAGATTTTATGTCCTTATACAATGGGGATGATCTTCCGGCGCTTAGATTACAATATAAGGATTATGCAGAGTGGCAACGTGAAGATAAACAGCAGCAACAACTCTCTGCTCAGCGGGATTTCTGGAAACAGGAGTTTTCGGAAGGTGCAAACGTGCTGGCATTGCCAACAGACTTCCCTCGGCC
>CEMM01323559.1:1432-13204 GCA_900068975.1 Hygrocybe conica
TCCTGAGGCCAAGGGGAAAGATTGAAGTACGACGGCAAGTCATTCCAAACTTCTTGCCGTAAATTCTTGAAGCGGTCTGGTTCGTACTTCCGACAACTCTCGCAGGCTCCATATTGGTTCCAATCGATCTTGATAGCAAAGGGCATCCAGCCATGTTTAGACAAGTCCAGACGGCCTTGCAGCCAACGGAGTTTCGCGGAATTGCAACTCTGGGAGGCCCAATCGCACGACCTACAGAAATTGTAGATGCGAGTGAGAGTAACTTCCAAGAGGCGTTGACGACCTTGAATGCAAGTAGAGATATCGTTTTCGGAACAGCCAGCGGCTTTCGCTTGATCCACGATCAACGCCATGGGTACGGTGGCGCAGTCCAAGAACAGGCTCGGCAGTACCTGCGCAATATCCATCCACCGGGTGAGATGAAGAGCCTCGAACGGTGGAAAGGGGTTCTTTCGTTCCGGACGGTTGTCCCAAGCGTCTAGAGTGGTGGGATAGTAGTTGGATAGGCGGGATATGGCGTCGCGGTGGAGATGAGGAATGTCGTATTTGGAACTAAGTTTTAGAACCGCTGCTAAGGTTGCAAAGTCCGTCTCAGGCTGCCAGAATCTATCGTACCTTATTCATGTGAGCATGCGTATCATCGACTTGGGAAAGGAGTCGTACCGGGGTTGATAGATTACGGACAGGAGTAATTTCATGTCCTGCGAGGAATCGTGAACTCGAATAACGGGCTGTCCTTCGAAGAGCTCCTCAATAGGCGATTGCTCGATGGAAAGTATGTCCTGAAAGACACTCGAGTTTTTTACGAGAATGCTCCGATGCACCCGGAAACGAGTGTCGTTCGTTTCCAGGATGATGTTCCCATCCGAAAACCAGAGATCTTCACACTTGCGAACTTCAGATTCCTCAGACATTCGAATGTCGCAGACGAAAGGAGACAGCAAAGTTTCACGTGACACCGTGAAAGACTCGCTCAATTGTCAAACTGAATATGGGTACAGCTCGCATAGTTTGAGCCAATGACTGCGTGGAATGACAACTACGAAGCATCATCTGTGTGTCTGTCGGGAGGCCATTCTGCGACCTTGGCAAGGAAGGACAGATGCGATAGTGAACTTGAAAATATAGAGGAACAAAAGAATCAAGCACCGGAAAAGATGCCCGCCGTCGCCCTTGTCCAGGGAGCTCTTGCAAAAGAAATGTGTATGCGTCTTCGCTCAGCTTGCTCCAAGCTTCGGAACCAATTCGCAAGTCTCAACTGGACGGAAAGATTGACGGGAGCAACAACGGGCGAACTGTAGACGTTGTTTCTGTCCTCTCGGCTGATACACAAGATTTTTTCAGAAGTTTCATCCATATCGAGTGAAGCGGTGTTCCGAATCAGCTGTTCCAGTTCGTTTGCCTTGACGTCATTCGAGACCGCCCTATCGACGAGGTCTCCATGCTGTCCAGTTCGCTCCTGATCTAAGATCAATTCAAGACAGAGACGGGGAGTGGGTCCGAGAAAGTCGTATGCGCGGTTGATTTGAAGTTCAGAAATGTCAGGTAGCAAGAGCGACGCACTGCGCACATTGATGAGGAGATGAATGCCGCATGTTGAGAAAGAACTCACGCTAGAAGGATCTCTCCTCTTGTCCACGGGTTCATGATGGCCCTTATTGCACGCGTGGTCTTGTGCAACCGCGACCAACGGTCTTTGCATGGAGCTGTGACAAAGATGACATAGTGGCATGTGTCCTGAGGAACGAGATCGGGAGGAACCCCATCTTTCGACTGGTCGGAGTCGACCAAAGTCCACACAAAAGTCTTGAAGGCGGATGTCGGGAAGTCGCGCGGTATTTGATAAACGCCCTCGTCCACGAAGAGATAGCACGTCCCGCTGCGGTACCAAATGACAGGCTTCATTTCAGCGAGCCGTCGACGTAAGGCATAATAGATCCAATAGCTCTTTCCTTTGAAAAAAGGGGGGCATGTCAATCATCGCTCGAACGAAGACAATCTGGAACTCACCAACGCCTGGTTGACCCGTTATGAACGCGGCTGGTGCCCTCCATGACGGCCGCGGATCTTTCTTGTAATGGGCCTCGAGGGAGTTGTAAATCCGTATGTAATCGGCACGAATCCACAACTGTCGGTTTATGACCGGGCTGAGGTCGAGGAGATAGCAACCTGGAAGATAATCGTCATCCACGGCATCGGTTCCAGCCCCATTTTTGTCTCCGCATCTCCCTGGAACTTGTGCCTGTGTGCTGAGCCACTCTTGTTCCTCGGCAGCCATGGTCTTGCCCCAATATTTCTCGTGCCAGAGAGTAACGTGCTCCTTCCTACTCAGTTTCCGCCATGGTGTCAGGACTACATCGGGGTCGACGATGGAGTTCAGGTCTGATCCTGATTCGTGCGGTGTGAAATGTGAGCTCGAGGACATGATCGTCGGAGTTACGTTCGGTTGGGAAAGCGCCTCGAGGTCGAGATCTGTGCCTAGGCCTGCCAGTGAGTGCGCCCACAGGCAACTTTCCCACCGAACGGCACTGCTGTCCCCTTCACTCACCGCAGCTCTTCACGAAGCAGAAGCCTTTCTTAAGGTACTAGCTTCCTCTTGTCCGTCATGTTCAAGTTTAAGAACTCAAGTGTGTGACTCCACGCTTAGCCAGACGAGTTCGAGCAATAGGCACTCTCTCACCTCGTATAAGGCCAACTTTGGCCTGTTGATGGGCTATCCATAAGAGCCGTCTTGAGGTAAGTCACGGCTATCAGTAGTATCCCTCGCTCAACCAGTCTTGTCGACAAATAGACATTCATCGTGCATATCCGCATAATCGCATTCCTCTCAATAACTTATGACTGGTGGAATCGCATTCGGTGCGACGATTACTGGGGGCATCCAGGATGTCGCTGGACTGCTCCCTTTGCTGGGGACGGAGCAATGCGAGGAACATATTGGCTCTGCGCTCACTGGAGGCTACCTCTACTCCGCTGCGGCACCGATGTCCCTCTTTGGCAGCCTTGGCGTGGCAAGGGCGGGGTTCAAGACACTCATCGCTTGCATGTCTGGTCGGACATGGTCAGGTGCCAAGATTCTCGCGAACATGGGATTCGAGCCAAAAGGAATCAATCTTTCACTAGTCATGATCGACAAAGATGACAAGGACGGACGACATCTTGCCGAAACCCGATTGGACGAGTTGGTGAATGAATTACACATCGACAAGAGCAGAGTCACCATTTCACGCAAGTGCGCCCGATGGAACGTCACCATGATCCTCCTTACGGCCTTCCTTTCCTCGCTGAGCATGATCCCATACATCCATCTCAATTATAGGGGGACCAACCTTACTCACTTCAGCCAATGGATATTCCCAATCTTGCGGGCAGTCGGCGGGTTCCTGACTGCGACTATGATGCAAATCGTCATTGAGAGACGTATTGGCAGACTCACCACGAATCATCTCGCCGAGTTCAACACATCCCAGACCCTTGATCACACTGGCGGAAGCAGTAGAGATGTACCGGGCAACGCGACCACTGGCAACATGGAGCTTCCAGCAGTCGATGATGTGCGAGGTTTGCGACCTGCCGATCACAACAGCGGAACCGGCGACGTTGAGAAAGGATTGGGAATCACTGACGCAACCGATTCCGCGGATAATAGGATCCCGACAGAGGGCAAGCCTGACTCGATTTCTCCCCAACACGACGCGGCAAATGAAGGAAATGGTGCACTTGATTGGGTATTCTTTGTCTTACTCCTCACCGGCATCCTCTCTTCGGTGGTCGGCTACGTGGGTTGTTTTAGTGTCGTACAAAATGCACAATCACCTACTGGGGCTCTCAGCTGGTTGTGCTTGGAAGCTGGGTTGTCATTCACCCGAATGATTCTGTGGGGCTTGAATCCCAAGGGTGATGATGCGCCACCACTAGAACTCGTTTTGAGACTCGACCGTGACACCATTCTTCCAACCTGCAACCTCGATGACGCTCACATCTTGCGAGAGAATGTCTTACCTCTCACTCGCTCCACTCAATTCCTCAACACAATCACATCGTTCGTCGGCCTTGTCGAACGTTTCACCCATCCCGATCTCACCCTCTATTACACTCTCACTCGTAAACAACCGATCGTTGATCCCAAATCCTCCAATGACGCTGGTAAACGAGTGTTGTACATCACGATATTCGATCACAAGGAACGTACCACACGAGTCTACACTCAAGACGGCACGACCGAGCGCTTCTTCTCAACTGAATCAGATGTCCCATTGATCGATCTCAGGCATGGTTTACTAGACACGAAGCTCGACGAGGAGATCATCAGCAAAGACGATCTGATAGCCGGCGACCCTGAAATCCATTACATGCTTCGAAGGCACTATCAATCCATCATGGACCAAATTCACTTTACCCTCGGCGAGAATGTCAATGCACTCCCGCCCGCACTGGCATCCCCTTCACTATCACCTGTGTACGCCATTGAAAACCGATGGACACTGAAAGCATCAGATACAATGGGCGCACGGGAAAGATTCCGATCAGAGGAGATAAAGAGCTCTCAAGGAACATGGGGATCAACCGTCGCAAGAGGGCGAATTATTGAAGTCGATGGTTCACAACCCACGTTCGAGCGCGATCGCCTATACTTTCAGCACAAACAGATCGAACAGATGCGACAATCACTCGATGCACCTCGTGGTCGATGGATAGACAGGTACATGGAGCTGGTGACTCAAGAAACGAGAGATTGTTTGGAAGATGAATTAACCATCATGAGACGAATTGATGGTGAACCCGCAGAGAACGAGAAAGTGGCCGGGAAGAAAGCACTTCGTAGCGATCAAGAGCTGGATCCGGAGGTGGCATTAACCTTGGTCGAAACGGGTTTCATTGACGAGCGGTACTTGATGGAAAAGCTGCTTGTGTATGAGGTCGAAGCATGGGAAGGGCTGGTCTGGAACCAGGTGAAGGAGTTTATGGACAGAGGTGACATGCCTGAATCTGGGAAGAAGCAATTGACAAGGGAATGGCAAGGGAACTGTTGGAGGAGGCTCGACGCCAATATTCGGGCAATGGACTCTCGAATGGAACTTGCGAAAGCCAAGATTAACACTCTACACAGCAACGAATTGACAAGCAACTTGAATTCGAAGCTCAAGAATGTGCACGAGGAGATTCGGAACGCCTGGCAATCCGTCATGAAGCAATTCGTCGACGTCCCAACACCTTCGGCCTTGTCCACACCTCGGTCCCGTTTCAGTGAAGACATTGATCGTCTGAGACGTAATGCTTCATTTCAGGGATATTTGAATTCTGTGCGAGTACCGACAGCACGAATAGAACAACGGCACCAGGAGATGGCTCGTCGACTGGAGAAGGAACTAATAGATGTCGAGTTTCGGATCGCGCAAGGATTGGACCGCTGCGATCACTTCTTTGACGATGAGCTGTTGCTGAAATGCAGACATTCCCGATCAAGATCACTCATCCTGGACAGCGTCAATCGCAAAGCGCCCCTCGACTTCTGCTCCCGAGCACTCAAGGGTAACGGCAACGTCACTCACATTGTGCTCTATTGCAAATCTATTCAAGAGTACGCGAGCATGGCAGAAATGATTTTCTGTTTGCCGTTGGTGAATTCACTCCGGGTTGGCGACCGTCAACAGCTACCAACGATCCAACGCGATACACCACTCCTCGTTTACGACCTCAATTTTCCTTCCCAGTCCATCAACTTGAAGACTTTCCTGCAAAATGACGCGTTGCTGATACATAGCAGCGATACACACATATTCACCCAGCACACATTTACCACTCAGGTCATTGCAGTCTCATTTGTGGGTCCACCATCTGGCAACCTCATTCTCAGGCTCAAGCATCGTGCTGGTGGACCTGATGCAACACTGACCGTCTCTGGCACATCGTTCACGCTCGCCATCCCTGAGTCACTTACCATCGATGACACCACCCTCCATCCAATCGGCTGTTCACCTTCTCGACTTTCCTTCATGCCCAATGCCCGAAATAACTTGATTCTCCGAACTTCTCTACACAAGTATGTCCTGCACGACCTACAACTGCTTACCGAGGACGGAAAACCGTATGTTTGACGCATTATAGGAAATGGCAAATATCCCAACGATGACCGGTATATGTTTGCATTCTTCGAAACGTAACGTGATTGCTCATTTCTCTCCTTCCCTCTGCAGTACATAGTAACGAACACATCTGAGACGCATCTGTCTCATTTTGACCTTCCCCAATCCCTCAGAATCTTCGCAACCACAAATGCCCGATACAACATGCCTCTGAAAATTCCGCCATTGTTATTCAGGATCATGGAATCCGAAACCGTTATATTGGCCTTATCTGCAAACGAACGGATTTACTGGCATAAACACATGGCTGGATTCAAGTTCGAATAGGTGATGGTACGCGGCCCGGCGCTAACCATTAATATTGCGCCCACTGAACGACGTCATTGAGCTGGTTGGGGTTCTGTCCTAGTAGTTTGTTCCGCAGGTAATCCTCAGAGTCACTGCATGTGCGGTTGTCGTGGCCGGTCTGGAGGATTCGCTATACATAAGCAATGCCACGATTGGAGAACATTGCGTGTCCAGCCTGGGCCAGGTCCATCAGTTGAACGCGGTCATGTGACTCTTGTTGGACCCACCCAAGCTGAACGTGTCGAATACTGTAGAAACAATGTGGAGAAAAGTCCAGTTGACAAGCTGTAAGGATTGGTGGCACCACTATGCTGAAGCCCGCAGTTGACAGCATCTGGACAGATTCTTCATTCATTCCCAGTTCGATTTCCTCTGAAAAAATCTCCGAATTCGTTCAACATGGTCGTTCAATCTCTCGATTATGCCACGACGCATGATGCGCTTGGACCTCTCATCAAGTCACCCGAGCTATATATTCCTAACGAACCCATCTCCTCCGACAACGTCATGAAGGTACTCAACCTCGTCATTTCCGTCGGTCTCAAGAAGGTTCCTTACGCGGGAGCTCTTCTTGGAGCACTTCACACCGCACTCTGGCCTAAGAAGGCCGACCCGCACATGACCTGGAAGGGCATCAAGAATAACGTCGAGAAGGTGGCCTCAGGCTTGATTGAGGAGAATAATGCCAAAACGCTTTGTGATCATGTTGAGGGTCTGTACGACGTCCTCAAGCTCTACCTCGAGCAGACAGAGGACACACAGAGGGGCCAACACTTCACTTTTTTGCTCCTCCGATTAACAGCGTTGCGACCCTCCTTCCTGAACGACGAGTCTCCATGGCTTTCGTTGCAATATCTCGTACCCTTTGGTACACTCCATCTCTCCGTCCTCTGGACACAGGCCAACGTCTACAAGGATATTTACGGCGTGGACGATCATCTCGCTTCCCAACACACCAAGGCGCTCGAGGTCGCTGTGGTGCAGTACGAGGATGCCATTGCGAAGGCAAAGCAGAGGTGCATTGAGTGGCGCAAGGGTATGATCCAGAAGGACCCCCCGGTCAAGTGGAGCCTATACCTCGGTCTGATTGGCGGCGAGGAAACCGACGTCCGGGACACCTTCTCTGGCTTCTCGAAGCACTTTAGGTGGGGTGGTTTCACGGATAACATCGACCGTGATTTAAGCACGTCATCCATCCATGGCTTTGATTGAAGTGCGCTCATCACATCGTCGCAGGCAGCGATCTTACTGACTTCCACACAGGTAATCGCAAACGACAGGCTTGGACGGAAAGGTGCCAACTTCTCAGTATCCGTCGATCCAGAATCCGCTCACCATGTTGATGACCCGCATGCACGCAGTTCGAGTCAAATGCAGCCCAGACGATACCGTGGACGACCTGAAGAAGCTGATTGCCGCGCAGACAGGCCCCGATCCATCCAAAATCCAGCTGAAGAAATGGTGAGTCGATGATCCGATCTCGGCTTCGTCGATGTATGAGTGAGTGAGCGCTCACTCACTCCTGTGCAGGTATAGCATCTTCAAGGATCATGTTACGCTGGCAGATTACGAGATTCACGATGGCATGAGCTTGGAGATGTATTGGTGTATGATTTAATTTGTGTGCGTACGTACGTACATTTCGTCGTTGGCGTGCGATCGATTTGAGATTTGAACGTTCAGAATCAACAATGATCGTTAAGGGAGATAATGACTATTGGATCCCTCACCCGAGGGCGGTAAGGACTTGAAATATTGATCGCAGCATACAAGCAGGCAAACGTATCTAAGCGTGTACCACATCACTCCTCCTATTCTTGCTCCTCCGAGTCCTCATGCTGAGGCAACAAGTTCCAAGGGGGAAGATTGAAGTACGACGGTAAGTTATTCCAAACGTTTTGCCGTGAATTCTGATAGCGGCCTGGGTCGTACTTCCGACAATTCTCGCAGGCTCGATATAGGTTCCAATCGATTTCGATAGCGAAGGGCATCCAGCCCTGTTTAGAAAAGTCCCAAAGGCCATGCAGCCAACGGAGTTTCGCGGTATCGCAACCAGGGGCCGCCCAACCGCACGACGTACAGAAGCTGTAGATGCGAGTGACAGTAGCTTCCAAAAGGCGTTGACGACCTTGAAGGCAGGTAAAGATATCGTTTTCGGAACAGCCAGCAGCTTTCGCTTGATCCACGATCGACGCCATGGGTACGGTGACGCAGTCCAAGAACAGGCTCGGCAGCACCTGCGGAATATCCATCCACCGGGCGAGATGAAGAGCCTCGAAAGGTGGAAAGGGGTTCTTTCGTTCTGGCCTGTTGTCCCAAGCATCTAGAGTGGCGGGATAGTAGTCGGATAGGCAGGATATGGCGTTGCGGTAGAGATGAGGAATGTCATATTTGGAACTAAGTTTCAGAACCCCTGCTAAGGTTGCAAAGTTCGTCTGAGGCCGCCAGAATCTATTGCACCTTAAGCAGCTATCATCATCGACTTTGAAAAAGGAGTCGTACCGGGATTGATAGATTACGGACAGGAGTGATATCATGTCCTGTGAGGAATCATGAACTCGAACAACGGGATGTCCTTCGATGAGCTCCTCGGTAGGCGATTGCTCGATGGAAAGTATGTCCTGAAAGACACTCGAGTTTTTTACGAGAATGCTCCGATGCACCCGGAAACGAGTGTCGTTCGTTTCCAGGATGATGTTCCCATCCGAAAACCAGAGATCTTCACACTTGCGAACTTCAGATTCCTCAGACATGAATGTCGCAGATGAGACAGAAAGTTTCACGTGACACAGGTCACTCCGGAGTGAGAACATCGATTGTACGCGAAGAGCGGGCAGCAGGCCAAGCTCTTTCCTCCTGTTTGCAGCTTGAACTATGCTTCTGGCGAGAATTATTCCGGCTGCGAGTTGAGACCGTTATTAGCCACCATGCCTCAGAATTGATTAATGAAAGCGCGATACAGTGTCTTTGGGATATACTTGCAGCCTAACGCTTCATCCAAAAGTCCAACAAATTCCCTCCTACCTTGCCCATATGATACGTGCGATATTCCGGCGCAGTAAACAACACCCTCGACCATTCCGATCATCAGAACTGAACGAAACCCGCCAAAATCCCCACTGCTCAGGTCATTGAACACTCGCTATCTTGATAATGTCTGGAAACAGCGTCTGAAATTTCTTGCTGCCTGGTGGATCTCGTCATCAGTTGGCCGCATTGATAGCACCAATGTCTGCGATAAGTATCTGAATATCCATCAATCCCAATAGGTGTGATTTCGAGGACTCACGCAAGACACCCTGGGCTTCGACACTGTAAACATGTTAGTTGATATTAATTGCGCATGCTATCGTATGGAGAGGGGACAAACGGTCATATGACGGCAACCGCCAGCACGCTCAACCACCGCGTTGCATGCTATCCACGCAAACATTGTTAGAAATCGTCCGCCCATATAATCTGCTTGCAAGATGCAAGATACTTACGCCCAGGGCAACGCTTCCATTCACGTTGTGCCATCAACTGATCCATTTCACCTGATCCGTCGCACGTATGGTTCGACACAGCGGTCAGAAGCACCTCGCAAAAAGGGCAAAAGACGCTTGTGCAGTTTGTAAGTGGGCAATTGATGACGCGAACCGTTGACAATTCTTCCCGGTCTATCAGAGCTGACCTGCCGCACCTACGAATAGCATAGGTTCAGGGTATTGGAGATCGGGCATAAAATGCTCACCCGGGACACCGGACTCTCACTGCAAAGGGTGCAATCTCAAGTTCCCACCAATTTTCCTTTTGAGCATCCGTCAACAGGTTTTTAACCTGAGCATATGATACACCTGGGAATAAAGAGATCGTGTTATCTGATTCTCGGCTAGATGACAAAGGAACTTACTGCTGCGTTCTTCAGTGGATCGATTTGCCGAACAATCGGGACAATCGATCGGGAAGCGGTTTTCTCGCAGCTGCACGTCGACATGCTGTTTGATACACTCCTCACAGTAAGTGTGTTCGCAAGGAGTGACCCTTGTACTCCGCCCATTCAGAACAAATTCTTGGCATATACTGCAGAACGGCAGGTTTTGTGGCACGGCCGAATTCCGAGGCCCCAGCTGCATGGAACGGCTTGAACTGTGCGCAACAGAATGCCCGTTGTCGGGGAGGAGTACACTTACTTGTGATCGTTTCCATAGCCGAACCAGTCGCCCTTTCCAATTACGATAAAACAATGAAGCACTACTGGAAAGCTTGTGAAGCCACAAAAATCTTCGACGACGGTCGGTGCAGTGGCCATTGTTGACAGGGAGTACACTGGCTCGCAATAGTTGCCACGGCAGAAGCTCTTGTGCTTCCAATTCATGATATAAATATTGAACGCCAATGGAGAGCTGGTGGGACCACATAACTTTCGACACATCTTTCAACACAAACGACCGCAATCCACAGAAAGGTGGAGACGCACCCCATGTGAATAACGTGACTATTGAGCCCGCTTTCTTCATGTTGCACCAATCATACAACCCGTTCTGAAAGTCTCGTCCAAGATAACTATGTGGGTCAGTGTTCGGATCACGACAACCTGGTTGGGTGAAGGCTGTGACGATTGCCACCAACCTGCGTTCCGTACACAGAATCAGCAAACGTCGAAGGCTAAATCTGAGTATAGGCACCCAGTAACACCATACGTGAAAGACATGATTGCGTGAAAAATCAGTCCACGTCGATATTCCATGAAGCGTTGCAGTGGCGAGAGGTATGCGTCCCGATTGACGTTAACGCAATACAGCGACAGAACGAGACCAATTACGGATGATGTTACTCCAATGGCAGATAGTGGTGCTATTGGATATGAAGTAGAATCAACTGGGTGTACGCTTCTCGGTGCTATTGAAGACTCAAAAATGCTTACAAGGTCCAACCTTCCACTTTCCCTGAAAATTTGCGACTGATGCGAAGCACACCATCGCGACGAAATTGAAGACAACTAGGAGCCTGTGAAAAACGAGAAAATTGTCCTCCATCTGCGGAAAAAGCGTGAAATAACAGATTTCTTCGATTAATGAAGGAATGGGTACCTTCTAACGCCAGCTAACTTGTCAGAAAAGCCGGGATTCGGGCACGGTGCGGTAAAATCGTTTTTTTTTTGCCGAAGAGATGTGGGCCAGGGTGTGAAAAGTGGCAAGGACGTCGCCAAGGCCACATCTCTCACGTCGAAAAAAAAGCGTTTCTCGTTCAGGATATAGTCAGGGGGCATGGGCGTCAATTCATGGGAAGATATGCGTGGCATTGCCAGTGGTTCCCTTCCGGCCCGGGATCCCGGAGCGGTGCACTCGGGCTGAAG
>CEMM01323569.1:0-10189 GCA_900068975.1 Hygrocybe conica
GCAAATTGAGTAATCAATGTTGATCTGCCTACTGGAATTCAGGCAAAAGTTTTGAATGGAAGTGAAAAAGCTGACCTTTCTCCTTTCTGAAAGTCTACGACTGAATGAGGAACAAAACATCCATGACGTGCACATGCACATGCACCAACACCCGTTGCTTGCAGATTCTTGCGATTGGTATTGGCCTGATTGACAGCTTTGTGGTTGGCACAAGATGAACGCTAGATTGGATTAAATGTTACCAACAGACCCCAGGAATAATTAATTCACCAAATGAAGGGCTGACCTGAGATGTGTCTGGAGATTCCTGGAGGTGCTGCTTGTAGGGTGCTGACTGGACCATATAACCACAGCCATCATTGAGAAAAACATCTTGACCAGGCCGCTTCATTTTCATTTGTTCCAATGAGAAATTTCCATCCACAACAATATTTCTGCGATACAGCCATCTACCCATGATTATGAGGACAGAAAAGAGGATCTGAAAGCATAAATGCTCACTGTGGATCCTTTGAGGTATCTGAGGGGATGTTGATGCCAGGTTGAGGACATGCAGGACAGAAAAGAGCCAGATCACCATTTCCGGGTTCTGAATTGAGATCGTGCCCCAAACCAAAACGTTTGCGCAGCAGGAGGTCATGCCATTCACGAGAAATGGTCATGAGTTCACGATAGCGATTCTGAAGCATTTCCCTATCAATCAAAGGCAAGAGGGACTGATAATTGGCTCACAGGAACAGAATCAGGGAATAAGCTATTGGTGAACCTTCTGAGTTTGTTGTAAAAATTGTTTGCAGAGGTTTTGCACTCCACGGCATCAATATGGAAGTAGTCCAGGAGGGAAAAAGTAAAGGCGGTCTCTGGGCGTTCAATGGAAGCAGGATATAGCCCCAGCCTCAAGAGCTGAGCATAGGCTGGCTCAGGCTCCTCACAGCAGCACCACCTTAGCTTGTGTTGGAAGACTCCAAGGACATCCACAATACAGATGAGAGTCTCATTGTCTGCACTTGAATGTGGACAGGCATGACTTCCATGACCTGCATGCAAAAGATAACCAAGCTGCAGGAGAGTCACCGGCTCAAAAAATTGCCCATTCCATTTCTGAATGTGGTAAAAAGGATGGTATGTGTGGGAGTGGAGAAGACAATGTTTGCAGCAGAGGGGGGAGCTGAAGCAATCCTTGCAACGGTACAAGTCACCTTGAATGTTGCAAAGGTGGCATTGGGTCTGACTTGAGGCTTCTTGTTGCAGCAGAATGTTGAGGTACTGTTGACGAAGCTCCATCCAGGAAGTCAAGGCTTGAGGATATGTCTGGACCACCCAAATGTTAATGCGCAGAATGACCAAAAAAATGGAAACATACCTTTCTGGATATGTTTGATTTTTGGGGTGGTCTATGGTCCAGATTCTCAATGACATCCACATCAGTGATGGTAATGTCAGGTTCTGGAGGCTGAGTTGTCTGTCTTGACATGGAAGGAGAGGCAGATGACAATGGGGAGGTGGAGGACAGCGGAACAACCTGAGAGATATACTGGAGGCCACCATTCCGACCCCTCTTCTCCACAATCTGGACCTCCTGGGAGAATGTAGGGGCTTTTTTCTTGTTGTGGGACTTGCTTTGTCTTGTTGCAGGCATCCCATATGATGGTGGGAAAAGGAAAAAAGCGGAATATATTACATAAACACCCCTGTATGTAACTACCTCTCTGCAGCAAGTTCAACATTCCTGATGTACTGGAAGAATTCCCCTCTGATCCGTCCAACTTCATGATGCTTCCATACTTCCTCAATCACTTCCCAATTTTCTTCCTGCTGTGTGCAGCAGAAATGTAAGCAAGGCTGCCACAGGAAGCAATCACAATCACTTTGTACCTTGAATAGTCTAGAGAAGACTGCAGGGTCTGAAAGGAAGACCTTGGCAAAATGGAGGAGATACACCCCACAGTCATAGAAATTCTGTTGTTGAGGGACCTGAGGAATGAGTTATGAGACTAGATATGAGAAGGACAACTGGAAAATGTAACCTGGCCTATGAAAATTTTAAAGTGAGCTGGCAGAGGAGTCACTGCATCAACAAGTGTTCGGATCCATCGAACAAGGTTCTCGATCACAGCTCGGTTACCAGTTTCAGATTGAAGTGAATCCATAATTCCAATGTGACTATAGCAATATCTGAGATTGCAATTGAAGAGCAGAAAATGATACACATACATTGGATCATCTTCAGAGGTGGGGAGCTGGGGTGAAGAAATGATTGCAAGGATCCAGTGGCTGCAGAGTGGGGGATAGTTAGCCTTGGGAACATAGGCAAGACATAATAAATACATACTTCCTGTTTATGTTGATCGGCACAAGAATGTGATCCATTGCCTGAAGGGTCTCGACTTTGAGCCAGCGCTTGATGGCTTTATAATCACCGAACTCAGACCTTGAAGAAGAAATAAGCATCAATGTGAAGAAAATAGAAAAATCTCCAACCTGTACTTGGAATAGAAAAATGTTAATACTGCATAGACTGCATGTTGTGGTTGCTTGTATTCTACAAGCAGCCATTTCCTGGGAGAAGCATGAGCTGTGGAGAAGTAAAGACAAGGAGGGAGATTGAATACCTGAGGCCTGAGTTAATCAATTCATCATCAAGCCAGTCATTGAGCCGCAACCTCTCAACATGCTCAAGTCTCAATTCCCCAAAGACAACAAATTGGGGCCGATTGGCGGGACTGGGAGTGGAAATATCAGGGAGAAGTGATATCTGGGAGCAGAGGAATGAATTTTACAGTGCAGAGGTGGGGGTTACTTCAGACCAGATTGCATCGAGTTGCCTGAGGCTGAGAGATAGTGAGAAACAGATTTAACAGCACGAGAGACACATTACGCCAATTTCTCAATGCCAATGTCATTGGTAAAACAGGAGCAGAGTGCCCTGTACAACTTCTGATATCTTGAGCGTTGCCAGGATGATGCCTTGGTGTCAAATTCAACACAGATGGTTCCATACCACGTGTTCCCTGATCAGGCAAAACAATGAGCAAAATGGCAAGAAAGTGGTGTCACTCACTGTTGTTGCTAGCCCATGCACAAGGCCTGTTGAGCATGACCCCAAAAATCATCACAGCCCGTTGATCACCATCATGGAAAGCAGAGTGTGCGAGACTCCGAAGCTCCAGTTCAACCTGGATGTCAATGTCAACAATAGAGGCCCCTGTGATATGTATATTGCATCTGTGGAAGTATATTAAACAAATGGGGAAGTGTTTGTGGAAGAATACATACCTGGGGCCATTCCAAGCACAGGTAAAGCCAGTTCTAGGGGGCTGGGGAATCTTGGTACCATTGAGGTTGAGCTTAGACCAGGAGAGGGTGATAGAGGACATGTTGAACAACAAATGATGGAGGACGTTGAATGTTGGAACTGCAGAACTTAGCAAACAACAATGACGAGCGGAGTGCAACGTTTGAAACCCCGCCAGCAAATGCGCAAGTCCAACGTTGAGGGCAGGACCAATGTGAAGGTACGAGGGGAGGGTGAACAGCAGGAACGCCACTTTGCCGGGATCCGGCGCTGGGGTGGGCCGCCGGCAAGGATGCATCCGGACTGCCGGATCGAGCCTTACCGGCGGTTCTGGCAATCCGGATCGACACTTACCGGTGGATGGCCTCGACCACCAGATCATGTGATCTGGTGGTTGAGACCATCAGATCATGTGACCTGATGGTCAACCGAGGTCACTTTCATGCGGATACTGTGGCACGGAAGGTATTTCTCTCGCCGATGGTGTTTTTTTACTGATCAGTAGGTCTTAACGACAATGCAACGATGGCTCAAGAGGAGACGACGGGTGACGGCGGAGAAAGGTGGGTTGGTGGTGGGCCCACCACCCAGCACAGGTGCGTCCATCGCTGCGAACCCGCGCTGACGACTCAGCTGGCCCCCATCAGCAACGCCGCCACATCAACAACGCACGACGACGACGACTGAAGACGCTGTCCCCATCGGCTCTGGCCGATTGGACAGGCCATTTCGATGACGGTGACATCGACGACGGACGACGACGGACGACGGCGGAGAGGGTACTAGCGGGGTTGGTGGTACGCCCACCACCCGGCACAGGTGCGTGGTCCTTTCCTCTGACGCCCACCTGCACTAACGAGCGGTGCATCCGCACAGCAACAGCCACGCCGCCCCACGACGAGGGCAACACGAAGACGCGCAACGCCGACCATGCACAAAGACGTCGTAATCCCCGGCAACAGCCAATTGGCTGTCCTGTTCTGATGACGACGGCGACGGCGACGGCGACGACGACGAGGACGCAACGAGGACCACCAACGGCCACCAACGACGATGGACGACGGACAACGACGGACGAACGATGAGGACGAAGATCACGGACGACCGATGACGGACACCTCCTCCTCGGATGCCCATGCCGGCGTGTCGACCCCACCAACGCCAACGAGCGTGTCTCTTGCTTGACATGCACGCTACCTTCGTGATTTCTTGTGTATTGTCGTCTCCCTTACTATATGCATATGCTATATGTACATGGAAAGGCCCTGTTCTATATACCATCTGAAAGCATGTGTGTAAATGATTTGTTCACTCTGCGGCCGGAAAACCCTGGCCCCGGAAGGCGACAAAGGGCCTTCCCAAAACCCTTGAATTGACAGAGACGAGACCAGCAGATCACATGATCGGGTGGTCTGGACCAGCAGATCATGTGATCGGGTGGTCTCGACCATCCGCCGGTAAGCGGGGACCCGGATTACCGGAACCGGCGGTAAGTCTCGATCCGGACTGCACCCTTTGGCAGTTACCACCACCTACCGTGCTCTTTGCTGCTAATGCAAGTAAGTCCCCCCGTGTCCCTTGTGTTTTATTGTCGTGCTAATTGACATCCACACATCAGCCAATACCTTCTATGCCTCAACCTGGCGCTCCAGCTCCCGCTGATTCTCAGCCTTCTGCCGATGTCACTCTTACCACCGTCATTCGTCAGTTGCCCTGGCACAACGGCATATCTCTCCACTTGGGATCGATGGTAAACACACTTACCGAGTGGCAGCTATCCCCCGAGGTGACGTTGTCAGGTTCTACGTGCTCCCTACTCCTTGTGAGTGTTTTGCAGTTCACCTTCGGGTCCGTTCAACGTCGTACTGAACTGATGGTCACAAGGGCCATGCCGAGCAGCTAGATTCCTTTTGTTTGTCAAACGCCATCAACTCAGACTCTCGTTTTCAAGCCATTCTCGCAAGACTTGTCGCAAACGACCGCCAAGCCTTTTTCGAAAGAGGTGGTTGGAGCGGTCTCGGCCGTCCTGACCTCAGCACGATTGCCCAACCTCTTGTGCAACTACATGTCCTCGATCAACTTGCCAACGCCGTCTCCTTACCTCGCCAACCAACACTCCGCTTCCTACCGAGAATGCCGTTTCCAGATAAAATTCCTCGCCGACTGCATAGCGTAGGTTTCTTGCCCTGCGATCAAGCTACGTGCTCACCCAACTGTGTCTATGACGCTACAGACGTTAGATCAACTCAAAGACTGGACGCGTCCACTTGACGCCCTTGAGCGTCTCCTCGCCCCAGCTGGTCCATCAAAACGTCAAGGGAGAAAAGGCAAGCAGAAAGGCAAAAACGTCGAGAGTGCATCGCCCGCCAATGAACTGATTCTCCCGAAAAATCCCTCTGCTGCTGCGATTCAAAGCAGCAACGACATCCAGATGATATGGCGAGCATTCGCCCATGCCAAGAACGAGAAACTCTTCAACATTCTGACCCACGCAGAGCTTGCCAGCTTGGGTCTCAGCTGGTTTTCCAAGGTGCGTCAATTTTGTCCTGCTTTCGCCATTACCGCCAACCCTCGTCTCAGCACAAAATCGATTTTCCTGCGACGGCCCTAGAATTGGGCAAAATATACAAGCAGTGCGATTCCCGTTTATTGTTGACATTGCCATACACTGATTCCAGCTTAGGCACGCCGAGGACGCTGGGATAGGACTCCCCGACAATTTTCTCGAGGAGTTTGAAACGACCCATGCCGAAAGCCTCTTGAATAGGATGAGAATGAGTTTATACACGGCTGCAACTGTTAGCCCACTTGTTATTCTCCTCCCCACTCAGTGGGCGGAGGAGTCAGTTTCTCGCGACAGTCTCTTGAACGTAAGTGCTCCTTCCGTCTCCACAAATGTGGATCATTGACACTCTCACAGGTGCTTTATTCGTTGGGAAATGAAAGACCTGCAGCGCTCCGCGAGGCTGAAGAGGCCCTTTGGCTGGCAATTTTGTTGATGGCGGACGGCTCAAGTGCTAAAGCTGAGCTCGAGGCATTCATGGTCAAATATCGGGAGATGACAAAACGTTGGGATGTCGAGGGCACCGAGATGGGGCGGGACTTCTTCCAGCATCGCAGTTGGTTTATTTCTTCTTGTTAATATTCCAAAATTGATTTAATGATGTCTGTACTAACAGACACCCAATCCATCGTAAATCTGGGAAATGCAGCACCGAGCACGTCAACATCACGATTGGTTGCAATCCAGTTGCCAGAGCCGAGCGGATCAACCTCTGGGTTGGTCATGATTCTATCGCCAGAGCCGAGGGCGTCCATGTCTGAACTGCCCGCTGTCTATTCACCTACCGACACTGAACCACCGCGCCAGCCATCCCCTGATACTCCAACAATTGATGTTGCAACTGCTTTCCAGCAAGCCTTGCAGCAGTCGAAACATGCTGTTCATCCAGCCATGCAGACACCTCGCCCGCCAATTCCACAACCAAATGACCCCGTGTCAGGACAACATTGGCCCTCCCCGTTCGACGCGTTTGTCCACAGAGACCGCTTGACCCTGACACCAGAGCACACACCGGGCCCAATTGCATCCACAGCCCAAGACACCTCCCTGACACCACGGCAACCCACAGTTGCCACAATCCCCTCCACTGCCAATACCCCTCGCAGCATGCCGGGCAGTCATGTTTTGGATCACCGCCATGAGGGGGACAAGACCATGGACCAGGATGAGCTTCCCCAAACTGCTCAAGAATTCGCCATGCTTTCCCTCCATCGCAGCCGGAGCCCCACAACAGACAAGCCAGGCGAACACATCATCACTACACTCAACCTGCCTGACACTGACAGTGAACTCACCTGGTCACACACCAGTGGTGAGGAATCTTCAAATGAATTGCATGGTCAGCAAGTGGGCGAGAGCGGGGAGGGAGAGCATGATATGTTGATCTCAGAGAGCGAGCAGGTGAATCCTGGGGATGATAAACCACAGAGCAAAGATGAGGCACACCTGCCACAAGACAGCAATGCCAAGGAAGGCCAGAAGGATAGCAATGGGGAGGGGAAGGACGTGTCGGCGGATGAGGATCGTCCTGCTGTTGTAGACCAGGATGACAATGATGTGCCCATGGGAGAGGAAGGGCTTGAGCAAGATCCTCATTCTGCCAATCCCACTTTGCCTGCCTTAGAGCAGCAGGGGCGCACACCGGACCAGGGCAAACAGGTGTCTCCTCGAGAGCCTCATCCTGCAGGTCAAGGGGACGAAGATGTGCACATGAGTGGTGAGGAAGCTGATGAGGAGCGTCAACCGAACAAGGGCAAACCGGCATCTCCTCGACAGCCCTCTCCTGCCAAGCCCACTTTCCCTCTGCTTGGGTCACCCATCCGTCTCAGAGAAAGGGTGCCTGTGCCACCATCACAGCCATCGGGGACGTCCAAGTCAAAAGGCTCCAAGTCTGCAAAATCAAAGAAGTCTCGCATCATGCAACAAGAAAAGCCGATCGAATTGTCATCTGATGGGGATTCGGAAGACATAGAAAATGATGATGCTGCCGAAACCAGTGCCAAGACACTCAAAACGAAGAAGGGAAAAAGGGCTACCAATCCGGACACAGTGCTTGGGATCAAAATGATCTCAAAGAGCACGTTGCAGGGAAGTCTTCGCAGTAGCATCCCAGGCCCAATAACTCTTTTTGACATGGCAATAATGCTGGTATGTCGGTTTTCTCACCAATTATTCTGATGCCCATGCCATCCTCGATCCAGATGATCAAGAACCCATTCTCCTTCGAGTATTTTGGGATGGATCCTGGGTCTGCACTGAAGATTTACAATTTTATCACACACAGCAACATTGTATGCTTTGAATTAATTGTCCTTCATGTCATGCAAGATACTCACCTCCATGCAGGCCGACCTAGAAATTCGAGTGCTCAGGAATGTCCAGGTGCTTGTCGAGGGTCACTATGTCAATGGCCGCCCTCGTCACCATCTCCCGAGTGCTTGGGATCCAAATTACAGCGATGGCGCCTCTGTTTTTTTCATTGTTGAATTTACAGATTTTTCCAAGCTGTTGGAATCTGAAATCCACCGCATTGCTCATCACCGCCACATTGTTGTCCGAAATGTTCCACAGGAGCATTTCTTGTGGACTCGATTGACCTTGAGTAAATTTGGATCACTCACACAACACAGGGAAATACAAGGTGTGCATTTAATTCAGTCCTTCCCATGCTCATCATCATCTAATTCACACCTTCTATGTAGTTGGACAATGCCGAGGGGACCACAACGCCAGCCTCAATAGGATTGGAACACTGGAGCAGTTGCATGGCTATGCTGACAAACGTGTCCTGCTTGCTCCGTCTTTGCCGCTTGGTGCTTCCAGTGTCGTGACAACGCCTCGCCTACCGTGGGTCCCTTTATCAATTCTTGTCAAAATTTTCTCAATTTTGCATGCACAGGGAACTTTCCTCTGATCGTGCAGCATGGAAGCACACCAATGGACAGGCAGGATTTCGCAAACTCCCTCACCCAATAGAGGAAACGACTTGGGGCACCATTGGTACCCGTAACTCAGTCTTGCGCTGTGACTTTGACAATGCTGGGTTTTTGACCTCAATGCAAATTTTGACCGGCAAGATATACTGTGTTGTCTTTGACAGAGACCAAAGCCTGCCAGAGGAGGATCCTCGTGGAGACCTTGGGAGCACGCATTGGTCTCCCCCACATGAGGACTTCCACAATCACAAATTCGAGGGGTATCTCAATGGTGAGGCGATCGAGCTGACTGCAGGCACACTGTTGTAAGCTGTTTCCTCCTTGTCTCACTTCACCTGCTGAATACCCCTTGTTTAGTTTGCAGCGACCGGATACATTACGCTATATGCTCATGATGGAGCACACCGCTACTCAAGCACATAATTTTTACATGGCATCCTGTATTCAACCGACAACCCATGAAGTTGTCCATGCCTTCGTCGGACGCCGCACCGTCACCAACACTCTTCACTTCAACACCGTCTCGATGCTCAGGCGATTGCTTTGCATGTCCTCCTCCTTTTTCATGAGTGGGGAGCACCATAAACTGGACGACATGTCCCCCCCACCCCACATCATCAACATCACCACAGTGGAAGGGCTCCTCGATATGATTGCGCTCGGCAACATCATCAAGTTTGGTGCTGCCCTCGACCTTTGAACCTATGATGGCACTGAGGTTGAGGAAGAAGAGTACCTGGAGCGAGAGGTTGCAATGTCAGAGTATCGCCGGTTCATGTCTTGGTTTTCAGACACATATGGCCTAATCCTTGAGGGCGTCTGGGTCAATCCGAGTTATCTGTTCAAGCGTCGGCTCATTTCCTTTGCGGCAAGTTTGGATGACTACTTTACAAGGACACATCAGAACATCCAGGATCAAAATCCAGTCAAAGGCAGCATCACTCCAGCTGGAGTGAAGAGGGTGATACGCCATCACATTGAAACATCTTGGACTAACCTTATCCCAGCCTTTGAACGGCTTCTTGAGCAGCCCCCAGTAGGGAACATCAAGGGTAAGGGTAAACCCAAGGGTTTTGTGGCAAGGGTCCTAAGGGTAAGGGTGAGGGTTTGAAATTTCAAACCCTTGGCCACACCATACCCTTTTCCCAAGGGTCTGAGGGTTGACAAGGGTTCAACAAGGGTACAGAAATGAGTGTTGGAGCACTAGAAATGCTTGATTTTGGTAATTTTCATCCACTCTATTACACTACATGAGTCATGCAAATAGGTCTGTACATTCAAGTACTTTACTTTACTGCAAGAATATCACTAGGCTTGTCATTTTTCTACAGTTTGGTCTATTATAATTATTATATGATCAATCTTCTACCAGAGTCAAGTGTTTTATAACCATGC
>CEMM01323575.1:0-14859 GCA_900068975.1 Hygrocybe conica
CACAGCCGTCTCTGTGCCCACCAAGCAGGTCTCATCCGCAAATACGGTCTCGACCTCTGCCGTCAATGCTTCCGCGAAAAATCCGCAGCGATCGGCTTCGTCAAGGTACGCTCTGAGACGCACACCAGTTGGACCATGTCTTACGATAACCCCGTTTTATTTTCACCAGAACCGGTAGAATCGATATCGTCCTCAGCAGACATGTCTTTCACACCTACCTCTACCATACGCACGCCATGTCACCTCGAGCTCTTCCTCCTATGACAATAAATCACAAAAAAACGTATTTTCCATGAATGAATTTATACAAATGGTGAGACGGACGGACGGACGGACGACGGAGCGCTACTAAGAGACCCTGGAAATAACTACAGATAGGTTGCGGCGGTGGTACTTACTGTTAGACAGAACCAAGTCTGGATGGTTTGTGGTGAGTTGTGCAAAAAGCAAAAAAAGCAAACAAAATATCAAAAGAAAATCGTCCGAAGGGTGGAGAGGCCTACGAAGGCAAAAGGAGTGAACGTCAGAGACGAAAGAAGTGAAGCGAGAAGGGGGGGAGGAGGATGATAGTATGCCGGATGCAAAATACAATTGCAGTTAAGGTGTGTGGTGATATAAATTTGGGTGGGGGTTGGGGTGCAAACCAAGTAAGAGACGATAGAACGTTCGACGAGAGCGACAGACAAATAATGCGACTTGTAGGGTACGGGTATCGGGATAATAGAAAACGAGCGACAGCAGTGGGTGTGTGAGAGGGCAGAGATCGAGACGGGAACCAAACGAGCGAGGGAGAGATCGAAACGGCCATGCCGAGATTGACAACGCGTCGAGTTTTCGTAGAGGGGGTTCTCTACATGCCGTAGCCGAACGACGTCCTCTGATACGGGTCGGCAGCAAAGCCAGCAAACGCATGAGTCGGCGAGATCCCCTGCGCATGGGACGACCCGCCCTGCAACACATACCCATCGATCGTGGGCGCCTGCAACGCGTGCATCTGCGGCGTCATGTGGCCCTGCAACGCGGCGGCGGCGGCAGCAGCCGACCCAGCTTGAAGCGCGTAAATCGCATTCGCCCCGTAAATCTCTGCCAGATGATTTTGATGAATCGCCTGCGCCACATGTCGCCCGCCGTGAGGATGGTGCGCGAGCGCAACACCACGACCACCGAGTGCCATCATCGCCGCTTGATTGTGGTAGCCAGCAGGGTAATGATCCAGCTGTTCCCGCTGAAGCTTGTTTTGAATGCGCTTGCCATAGGGTGTGTTGCGGATCAGAGGCAGCACAGGTCGAATGCCTTCCACGAGCATCGCGCGTTGAGCAGGTTCAGCGTAATCTAGCGCCGTCTTGATACACCGTGAACGTTGCATTCGCCCAACCATTGACAGACACCTACCTGGACGCAGTAGTTGCCGTACGAGTCGCGCAACAGTTTCTCGAGGCGAGTCCGGTTCAAGAGCTCCTCGATGAGCATTTTGCGTGTGCTATGTTCAGCAACACGAATGCACTGAGCATCGGCGCGTTCAGCACGAAGTAAATTTGCAAATCAAGCCGCAACACACCTTTTCTATGACGTTGGAGCTGAATTTTTGCACCGACAACGCGCAAACGTTGCCAGTGAACTGTCGAATGACAGCATCGCTGAAGCGATTGTCGTTCAAGTCTAGGATGTATTGCACGACCTGTGTCAAGGTCAGCATCTCAACATTCCACACTAGATCAACAGAAAGCTCACATAGTTGCCGTAAGGATCTTGAACGAGCGTCAAGGCATTGTACGTGATCTCCTGGACTAATTGGACGCGTTGATGATCAGACGCGTGGTCAACGCATCGCTGCAACACGCAACAGCCGTGGCGATGAGTGGCAACTTCAACACAGTTCGCAGCGACGGCGTTGAAGATGAACTGGTCCGCCCGCCTCCTTTAACGATCGATCATCAAACAGATAATCCACCCGTCACTCACCTGGTTATCCTCCGGCGACAGCTTGTTCAAACACTTTTGAATGACGTGATTCCCATTCAGATCCTTGATGAGCACCACGACGTGCATGCTGAGAGCGACAATGATCATATGGATCTGAGCATTGTATCGTGCGTCGGTCTGGTGGTGCAGCAGTGAGTGGCAAGTGTGCGAAAGGTCAGTTGATAAATCACCTGTCTTCGAGTCGACAAGAAGTCGATCATCTTCTGCACCGCTCGCGTGCCATGCATGTTCAACGAGATGGTGACGAGATCCTGTGCGACAGTCTCGCAAATCAAATTGCGCTGTTCGTCCGTCGAGTACTCCAGCATCTTCTGGCAGAGGTAGTTGCCAAATGGATCTAGCGGTTACAAATCGCTGAATCAGGATTGATAACACGTGGCAGTGCTTATGGGCGCCAAACCTGTCATGAGGTCGGCAAAGTGTGGGAACGTCTCGCGGAAGATCATGTCCCGGTGCTCGGCTTGACCTTCCTCTAGCTTCTTCTGCAGATACCGACATCCATGTTGGTCCTTGCAGAGATTGTGTATCTCGCCTTGCAAGTCCTCCAAACGGGTACCGGTAAATCGATTGACTGCCGTGCCAGGGAAACAATCAGTTCAGTCATCAGAACAAGATCAAAAAAGGATCAAATCAAAATGGATCGCTCACACTCACGATCCACGTCTGCCCGTTTGTGTTTCGGACCGTGGAGACCGTTCATCTTACTGTCTCCGCCGCCGCCGGCGTTAGGACGTCCCGGCATCCCCAACCCATAACGAGCTGCATTGTGATGGTACAACGCATTATTGGGATTGGCTCCATTGTTGGGACCACGACGCTGGTTGGCCTCGAAGCCATACGAGTTGTACCGTGCTTCAGAGGAGTCGTTGAGCGAGTAGACACCCTCGCCCGCGTACGGCTTTCAAAAAATGATTAGACAAACAGACGGATATATGTAGCAAATTGGCAAAACTCACCTGAATGGACTCGTCCATTCCATGCTGGATGTAACCAATCGGAGCATTGTCGTACTGACCTGAAGGAACTCTGGACAAGGACGCTTGCAACTCGGCGGCGCTCACGGGGAGCTGATCATTGGGTTGATGAGGACCCGCTTGGGCGGTCACTCGACCATTCATAGCCTGAGAATCCGGTGTGCGGGGAGTTGCCGGGGTCATGATATGATGTCCCGAAGCGCTATTCGCCATACCATGCGGGGTCGCAGGAACAGACCGTGTTGTGGAAAAGCTCTCCATGGACCCGGGCGAGCCTCGACGAGACACGGGCTGGTTGTGTGCGTGGGGTACGAACTGCTGAGGGTGTTGAAGGAGCGAGGTGGGCGAGTTGGACGTCGAGTTGCCCCGTTGCGGTTGTTGCTGCTGCTGCTGGTTCTGGGTTTGGCTCTGGGCGTGCTGCTGCTGCTGCTGGCTGTCTTGGGGCGGGGACACGGTGAGGTTGGGATTGGTGACAGCGCGTCTGGTGTTGTCGCGGCCGAGAACGGTTTCGTGGCCACGGGGTGCTGCAGGGAACAGAGGCCATTCAGATGAAGATTTCTCCTTGTTGTCTGCAGCTCGGCTGGCGAATGTTGTCCTGGGCGAAGTCTGGGAGATGTGGGCGAGGTCAAGCGCGGCTGCAGAAGATACGGACAACTGGAAGAGACAGAGTAAAACGTCAGCGAGACGGTTTCGAAGCCAGTGAAACGTTGGGTTGCCATACCTTGTTTGTATACGAAGCATGATACTTGTCGTCGTCCGAGGTGGGCAGGTTCTTCATCGCGTCTGAAAGTAGAGTTTAGCGCAGGGGGAGAGGGATGAGACGAAATGGGTACGTACTATGCATCTCCTGATCCAGCTGCTCGTCGAGCATAATTCCCGCATTGTAGGTAGCTGCGTAACTGAAGACGTCTTCTTCGGCGTACCTCGACGCAGGGTTCCTGTTCAAGACTGAGGCAGGGACGGGGGACAGCCTATTGTTGGACCTTTCGCCGACCAAAGACAAACCTTGCAAATGGCCGGCAAGGTCTTCGTCGTCTCCGCTGGCAGAGGTGCGACGACTAGCGGGCATGCTTTTGGCACCCGCTGGACGAGCGAAAGGTTGCTGTCCGTTGGCTTTAAGCGTCCGAGGCGGGTCGGGGGAGTGGTCGACGGAGGGGGCGTAGGCGACTGATTTTCGCTTTGCGGAGGCAGCGGAGCCGACCGCCTTGAACAAGGAGTCTGTGTCGACGGGATGGATGGACATGGCTGACCTGGAACCGGTGACGAGCTCACCATGGAGGACGGCATTGATGCGGGGGGGTGTGGTGGGAGCGGAGACTGCGAGATGCTGCAAGGTGGCGCCATTGGGGGCATTGGGGTCGTAGGGAATACTGAGCAACTCTTGGCGTTGCTGGTGTTCGAGGACACGTCTCTGGTCCTCGAACATTTTGCGCTGAAAGGCCCGTTGTCGTTCGTGCTCGATGCGCTTGAGTTCGACACGCTGTGGGAAGAAAAAGTTAGATAGGTGAATAAAGTTGGACTGGAGGGAATGCACAGCAGAGAGATCTGGCATGTTGGGGCCCAGTCTGGTGGTCTGAGGATAGTGGAGGGTGGGCAAAGGAGTGAAAAGAGGAGAAATGGAGTGTGCTCACAGAGTCAGCGAGGTCCAGGAAGGCCGGTGGACTGTGTATGCGGTCGTCTTTGGAGGAATGATTATCTGCGGATGCTGGAGTAGAATTTTCGCGAAGAGGATTCATTCTGAATAGAAAGCGAGGAAGCGAAGAAACGGTTGGTAGTTGCACAGTGGTGATCCTGGTAGGGTTTATAGCCCGGTCTAAATAGATGAATGGTCGTACACGGGGGTATTCCTGTGTAAGAGGGATGATAGGATGGAGTGGAAAGGTGAAGAAGAGAGAAAAAACGAACGAGTTCACGGTTTTGTACCGAGAGGATGAGAAAATCTGATGAAAAAATATAATCAATTTTAAGTCGGCGCATTAATATCGACCCTAGAGTTCTAGTCTTTGCAATATATCAATATATCGATATATCTCATTTACTCTCCACGAATCGTACGTCGATCTGATTCGTCGTTCTCCTCTTCTTCATTCTTGGCAATCCAGTTCGTCCCTCTCAGCAATCCAGAAAGAGGAGGAAGTACAAGGAACCCTCGTGTTTGAGACTTGCGTTCACTCACAGTCCCAGTCGGAGTGATCGTCCCGCTCTCTGGTGGCGTGCCGTTCTCCGTTGCATTTCCCGCTACCTCACCTTCGCTCTCCGTTATCGGGGTGCCTGGTCGCTTGCAGCTGAGCTCGCTCCCGTCACTCGGCCCGCCGGCCGGAGCCGACGCTAGGCTGTCCAAGGACCCTGATGATCGTTGCGGTCGTATCGTTCTTCCACTACTGCTAGCAACGTACATAATATGTCAATAGCCGAGCACAACGATCGAATTTTTTTTTAATACTTACCGCAAGGGGGCACCTTCTCCGTTCGTGAGAGTCAACAACAGATTCTTGAGATTCGGCAACGTGTGTCGCATGTCCATMGCTCGTAAATCTCGATCAGCCATTAGCTGAAAAAAAAAAAATATGTCAATTCCATATCCTTTACGACAACTCRGGCGACACTCACCAGTTCAATGTCCTTGTTTAGCAAAAACACCCCATATTCAAACCGATACGTATCTACCCCTCGCGAGTACAGCGGGAACCTGCGTGGGAATGAGCATCATTATCACCGATCCCCTCAGCCGCACCACTCACATTCTCGGTCCCACCATCGCAGATATCCCATCCCTGATCAAACTTCTACTTCCAACACACGTCACAGGGTATACCAGACCTTTACCCAGATACGCAGCGACCACCTGCACAACCTGCGCAACGAACCCCAGCGCAGTTGCAACAGCATCCTCCGTCACCTCCTTGTGAGAAGCCAGACTCAGCGGTGGTGCTGGGTCAGAAGCACTAACCGGGATAGGAAGTGGAACGTCAAGGATCGTGTACAGCAGATCCGGCGGTGACAGTAGCTCGATAGGAAAAATGCTAGAAAGCGTAGTCAGTAGTGTCGTTCGCGTAGGTGGCAGATTCGCTCGAAGAGATCGCAACCGGTCCCTGAAAAACTCAGACATCAGCCAACAGGTGATATTTTCAATGCAGACGCCCAATACCTGGCATTTGCCACATCCATCTCCCGTTCAACTTCCTCCGAGACAAACTCTTCCTCCTGTTCCTTTGCCGCCGTAAGCATCTGTCGCCGTTCCTCGAGCTGTTCCCGGCGATATTGGATCCGATCACGTACTGTACAAGCATCGTCAGTCTACTTCACGTCAGTCTAAGTGCTGGCATACATTCATCCGACGCAACCCGAACATGCTTGATGTATCCGCCCAACTCCTCCACACGTGCTTCCCGTTCCAACACTTCGCGTTTCTTTCAGCATCAGGCTTGAGATCATCGTCAAACCCGATAGAAAAAAAAATCAAAAAATAGTCGCAGGTAGAACCTGCTCAGAGAAACTAGGGGAGTAGCAAAAAGTGGACAAAAACGCACCAATTGGCTCACCACATCCTCCTTCATCGCCTTGTCAATCGCGGATACTACATCCGACAGCGACGACTGGTTATCGGCGATGCCCGACTGCAGCGTTACCAGCCTGTAGATCACAACATCAGGTTGCTGAACAGGTTGCACAAAATCACAACGAATCTTCACTCGAACAAGTCCTTCCATGCAACAGTCTTGAGCGACTCCTCTTGCTGACCCGTTCTTCTGCTTCCTCGGTGTCGACGTCGCACAAACAAATTCGGATCGGCCTCGTTCTCATCCTCACCAAGTTTGCTCATCGACGACGACGACGCTGTCAAGTCTTCCCTGTGCTTCACCCTCCTCACCTCCAATTCGGGATCAGAAGCATAGCCCGCAGACGGTGAAGGCGGGCGGGTTGAAGGATGGTGCTGTGGCAAATAAAACGTCTGCCCAAGAGACAGCGTGATGAGTAGCGTATTTGAAGCAAGACTCGCCGTGTTCGCCGCGAGCTAGAAACAAAGATCTTCATGAGCCACGCAGATCACGTCGCTGAGCCTTCTCACCTCGTCTGGCAACGGCACCAAATGTGACAGATCCACATTCCACTCCTCCAACACTGTCCATTCGACATCATCCCTGGATCCACCATCAACTTCCTTCTCTTTCCCTTTCCCTTCCACCTTCCGCCCGTCAACTCGCCAACCCACGCCGACCTTCCCCCACAGCTCAATCTTCAACTTTTGAGCGCCCAGATCGGTCCAGTCCGCAAACTCGTACCCTGATGCTGCATCAATCGTGAACGAAGGATTCGTTGACGGCCTGTGAATCGACGATAGATAATTTGGCGCGAGTGGCATCGCAGGAGCAGCGGTCGCAGGAGCCGCAACAGGCAACGGCGCGTGCCTGCGTTTCGGCGACGACGGCGGAGATGGTGTTGACGAACTGGCTCTCGAAATGATTGAAGAAGCCGAAGGCTTGCCGTTCAAACGGGGAAACGATTTCGGCAGCGACTTTTGCGGGCTCGTTAGAGGCCTCGGTGCAGTGCCACGAGGTGAACCAGCAGCAGAAGTCGTACCGCGCCTAAGAGAACCCGTGGGCTTGTTTGCGGGCTTCAGCGGTGACGACTTTGCCGTCGGTCGTGGAGCAGTGCCATTGGGTACGGGAGTTGTCCCCCGCCCAGAAACATTCTTTTCCCGTGATAGAGGCGCACTTTTTGGTGGCGTGGATGGGAAGGAAGGCGATGAGGTCCTGCGCGGCATCGTCGCAGACTGTGTCCCCGAAGAAGCTCTCCCATCATCCTGCGACGACGCGGAAATCGGAGGAACCGTGATGGCTAAAAATGTCTCCACCAATCGTGATCGGATCACTTTTTCCAAGCTTGTTTGGGAATTTTCCGATGTCAGGATCGAAAAAGGGCCAATGGATGCGGCGCTGGCGGACGGAGCGACTGACCCAGGTCCGACAAAGATTGACTGACCAGACGAGGTGATAGAGATCGTCCGGTGACGTGGTTGGGCTCTCACCGTTGGCGCTGTTGACGACGTTCGACCTAAACTTGCGAAACTACCACTCGCACTCGAGCCTTGTCCCACACCAGATAAACTGACCCCTGATCCCGCTCTCCGTCTTCCCTTCATTCCTGGTGTCACAGGACCATCGCCAGGGCCTTCCTCCGACCGCATACTCCAAAGAGAGTTGATGGAAACCCGTCTACCGCGTCTACGAGAAAGCGTCACGTCCAGATCGTCCGACAACTGGCCATGCGGGTTAAACTGGGATTGACCAGCCGGTTGAGCAAGGGCGGACGCAAATGCGTCCCGGACAGGGAATGGTGTGAGATTTCGGACCTGTATCGTGGTGATGTGTCGGACACGACGCTGGGAACAAGAGGGCCGGTCAGTGGGTCGTCAACTCGTCGAACAGGCGTACAACCTGAGTCAGACCGCCATCATCAACGCAGACTTCAAGACCTGGAAACGACGGGCTTGATACGACCTCCGACATGCCGTCTTCAAGATGGAAATGACCGAGTCGTTCACGTCACAACGATGTCGTCGAATCGAATTAACGAGCCTAGACGGTTCCACAGAATTCCTGAGACCAGACCTGTTTTAAAAGATCAACAACGTCCTCAAAGCGATGAACGTATGAGATAAACCAGTTTTCGTTTGTCCTTGTGAATGGGTGGAAATCTGCCAAAAGTCAAACCACGCACATTCCATCTTCATTATGTAATCCACCGTCGATCACTGGAATCCGTTGCAAATTTATTATGACTCCATTTTCGAAGGCGGTCCAGCAACCACTCACCGGATTGCCGGGAAGAATGCGATTGCTGGGTTGTGAAGGAAAACGGAATTTTACTCCGTTGAATTCCTTCACAGTCGTTCGTTCTTTGGCTTGGAACAAGCGTTCACAAGACTCGAGAGTGCAGGAAGAAAAGGTGAGAAGCACACCGAATCCAAATTATAACGTTAACTCGAGTCTGCCCGACCATATGGTGGTGATCGTGATCAAGCTCTGGACTGCTTTTCCCCCGTCAATCTTTCCCTAACGTCCTCCGAGTCTAGTGATCCGGTGCAACTTGGCGCTTATGAGAAAACTCTGCTACACATGACACCCCACCTCCAAAATCCTGCGTTCTGCGTAACCATCTAGCGCAGTGGCAGATATCCTTTCGGATGTCACCGAAGATGTCCTTTGGATCCTTTGGAAGCTTTACACTTACCAAACCGATATCGTCTACTCAGAAACCACAATCCATTGCCAAATTCGCCATACACCCCGAGGATCTGACCACATCCGTTGACATTTCCAACTGGCAAGCTTTGTCCGGCAAGATTTTTACTCCGCCACACGTTTACCGCGCTATCACCTGTTCGTTGAAGTTATGCACCTAATCATCTTTCTCAACGCACGAACGGCAGCAAGATTTGTTTTGTAAATTCCAGCTCCAGGATACCAACATTGTCTGACATGTCGAATTTGAACTCGCGTACGAAGAGTGCAATTACATCGGTAATAACGAGAATCTGGGCGATACAACTGACAGCAGCCGAACATTTTCATTCTTCGCCAGCACCTTGAATGCGTAGTGACTGTTGGTAAATAACCAAGACATGCATGTATTATTTCTATTCAAGAGCCAGTACGGATGCGTACGAATCTATTGATCACCATCACGCTTGCGTTTTGTACCATTTCCGTTGCAGAACATTGCGGCATTCGACGGATCCACAACGAACACGGCAACGCCAGTTATCGCCTTGCACACATCCGCTTCCCGATCACCCACGATCTGGGATATCACATTGGCGTTACCAATGCTGACCATGAATTCCCCTACTTCCTTCTGGCGAAGATTCCATTGCGTGAACGCTTCGCTTTCGACTCTTTTGGTCACAACAAGCGTGAACGATTTCCCTTTATTGCCAGGGGGACGGCTCCTACTAGATGTAAGAATGTCCGAAGCCGAAATTTGCTTCTCGAGATGCAGTCCCTGCTGTCGGCTACCCGGAAATTCTGTGGTGGCGTTGTTGGAGAGAACGAATGCGTCTAGCGAGCGGCAAATTTGACAACCACAGCCAATCTTGCGCATCATTGGCGTTGGAGATGGTTTCAACCCGATCCCTGAGAGTTGCCGCTCGATCAAGAATCGAACGAAGATGTCGAAGGGATGAGAACGGAAGTCCATGGAATGCTTTGACAATAGCGGGCGTAGCTGAGGGATGAGTGACTGATAGACGTTTCGGAATTCGTAGTCAGGTGACCCTTCCTTGTTAACGAGTGCCCGGAAAATGGCCATGCACGCGTCGAGATCACGATGGCGGATGCTGAGATCCAAAAGCTCGAGTGCTCGAATGACCGTGGAGACATTGGTCGGTGTTTTCTGTGACTTGGGACATTGCCGTTGGCATATGATGGTGTCAAAGCACAAGTCAATAATGTGCTCGAAGGAGTTTTGGTCTCGTTTTTGAGAAGCCTGGGTAGCATCCCCTGAATGACCCACAATCAAAACTCTCTGTTCGTAGAGACCATTGACGAGAGCGGTCCAAAAATCAAGTGGCGGACATGAACTGGCTTGCGGTCCAAACTGGCCAAGAATGCTAAGAGAAATGGTAAGGGAACGACAGATCGATCGGAACAAATGTACTAACACATCAGGTAGGATTGGCAAACCTCTGTCAACGACAACAGACAATAAAGACGGGGCGTCATCCACTGTGGGATTCATGCTATTCAGAGACGCAAGAATCAGCAACATTCGCTCGTCACACCACTTGGTGACAGTTTCCTCAGACGACTCAGCACGTAGAACCTTGATCAAGTCCACTTGGATGTGGAAAGGTACGCTGGTGCCGAGAATTGTTGTCAATCTATTGGATTGTGCCATTAGATTTGACACACAATCAAGTGGAAAAACCGCTTACGTGGTCTGAATATCATCAAAAGGGAAGGTACGGCAAGCTTTGAACAGGTTCTCTTTTCCAATTACTCGGAAGGATTTGTCGGCTTTCTCGACGACTTGGTTCCAGATTGCTAGGTCCTTCCAATGTACTGCATAACCCGCAACGACGGATAATGCGCTTGGATGTTTTCCGGCAGAAGAATGCTCGAGAATGTAGTTGACAATCAAGACGTTTTCCGGTGTCTTATCTTGCGAGGGATTGTCCTGGATTCTCTGCGCAGCAGAGGACAAAGTGCCAGAAGCAAGTGACAGAGAGAGTTCCTGATTCTTGGGAAAGAGGAAGAGGACCGATCGTTTATATACTGAAAAGTATGTTAACAGCGGTCATATGACGAATACACTCAATTTCTCACCAAATACTCTGTCCGCATCATCCTGGATTATGTCATTAGGCTGTCAGAATACATGAGGAGTCACGCACCAAGACTTCAGAATTCGAGTCCGTGTTTGTTTGGCGCCGGAGGTTAGAATAACGGATTTCTACCGTATCTGGCTTCTTATAATTGAAGGAGCCATCCAAGATGAGATTCGTTTTCGATAATTTCATCTTGGTAAATCCGGGCATTGGCAAACCGGCGAGGTCGACGAGGTTGTTAATATTGATGTGAGTGGATGTCACGTTAGCCAGCTCCTGGTCATTCCGCGCCTCGCATAATTCGCAAATACCAACATCGTCGGGACTGTTGCCAAAGTTCCTATACTGCAACTGCGCGAGACCAACAACGTAACCCATTCCTTCTGCTGCAAAACGGACATGGAACGCCCTATGACGGTCTTGGCCTCCGAGCTTGTCCAGCGATAAATCCTCTTCGTCATACTTGCGGGTCAGAACGATAGCGATAATATCCAGTGCCGAACGGTTGGCGTAGTGGCCTTGGGACCATTTCCGCAGCACGCCTTGCAATTGGGAGACCGCGGGTTGCAGATCTGGGAGTTTGGGGATTGCAGAAGAGGCGAGGATAAGATCATAAACGAGGGCGAGCCGGTGGCCAGAAGTGAGTGGGTCCACGTTGCAATTCGTTTCGTTGTACCAGGCGATGGTGCAGACATCCATAGCAGAATGGGCGGCAAAGTCAAAAATCCTTGTTGAACCAGCGTGCGAGACCTGAACCCGACCGCCGCTATAGCATGACGGGAGGAGCACAACGAGTGTTGCAAACGCACTTTTTGCGGTCCCGTCTGAACTGAAAAAAAAATGAACGAAAATCAATGCATGGAGAGAGTGGGAGAATTACAAGGTTCCAGGTTGGCACAGGGACAGTTTTCGAAACTGAGAAGTTGGTACATTGTTGGGGGCTAACGCTGCCAGGGATTGAAACGTCGTTTTCACCAACTCGGTGAAGAACGACCTCCACGTCGGGTTTTGAAAAGTGATGCGAGAGGCTTCAACATCAAAAACAGCGGCCTGACCAGAGGCGCCGTGGTTGTAAGCCGGCGCACAATGTTTAAACAGGCGTTGCGCCTCATTTTCGTTCAACGGCAGGCCAAGTATGCCAAAGCCCTCGATGTGCAGACACGGATTTGGGGCATGAGGAAGAGGCGTTCCACGAGCAAAATCGCCGTCGAAACGGAGGTCACGGTGTTTCACGACACGTCCAAAATCGACCTTGAAAATTCGAAAATTCGCGTCAAGAGGCAGTCATCGACGCGACTCACGCGAGCCATGGACTTACTTGTAAGGGGTCGACTTCCTCTTCATCTGAATCACCTGAATCAAGCAGATCCGCAATATATTTCAACTTTCTATCGAGCACGGACTCGGAATCCATTGCGTCGACGTCGAAGTTCAAGTTTCGATTATGTAAAATTTTCTACGCCGCTTTGGAGTTTCAGTTGCTGATCAGTACCATGGCATATTGACCTTCTAGCCATTCGGGTCGCATGTTCGCGCGCACGACACGGGGCGTAGGCGCAAGGACTCGGAGTGCCGAGGGCAGGATACATACTACTTGATGTATGTTTTCTTGCTACGGCAAACCACAACCCGGCCAAGGTTTTCAGAGTGCGTCTTGTCGGCCAAGTTTTTGGCATTGCTAACTGTTGTGTTACAGCGATGACTCCGACACAGAAGATGCTGCTTGAGTCCGCTCCGTGGAAGTCACGGCGTGCCAATGTATTCTCAATCGTAGGCTGCACTTCGTTCTGGATTTGGAGAAGATTGACGAGTTTACAGCAGGCTTTGAGTCGCCACCAACGCATATTTGTTGCGTCTTGCCTGAGAATCGGCGAGAATCAAATAAAGGGCCCGAATTTGCTATTAACTACGGCAAGTCTGTTCCTGCGCCAACTTGAAGAGATGGAACCCGTTCAGCATAAGGTCAACATCCAGCAAGACAGACCGATCTACAATTAAGCCACATCCTCGATCGGAAACTGCAAAATCAGCTAGACAGAATGGAGGCCACCGTTTTGGGGAGATAGCTAAACAGCAGGACGGCAGAGCAACTGGACTGGTAGATTCCAGATTGTCGCCGCCACGCTGACTGCCTAAGTTTAGGATCCAGGTAGTGCCCTTTTTAATTCCCTGCAGCCTAATCCTGATTCCGAATCTCGAAAGACCTCGTCCACCTCTTTTGACATCCCTGGGCGGGACTACCTTCAGGCCGCTCCACGTAGGAATGTCATGGTTGTGGCAGGAAAATTATGAGACTTGATTAATGCAACTGCAGTTCTCCAGTATTCTTACAGACAGCGAGATAATTCAGAAGCATACCGACGTTGAACGGAACTCCGTCAAGAACAAACAAGGCATAGTCGACACTAACATCACACTATGAGACAGGGCTGCGTGCGACGGAAGTGAGACAACATCAAGGGGTTGGATGGTAAGAAAATTTGGATAGACAACCTGCAAACCAGTCTTTATCCTCCGGCGAAACTTCTGGTACGCGGCCAGAAAGTAGTAAAACTCGTATACAAGGAGGCGGGGCCGTGCCAAAAATGTGATTCCCCGAGTCGCGCCAAATGCGTCTTGTCTCGACCAATTTTTTCAGAGTCAAAATAGAAATGTTTGGGCAGTTGATGATCAAGAGATCCTGGACATATGGCGCGCAATATAGGAAGCGGTCAGTGGTGGGTGCAATCATCGCATTAAGAACCGTATCGCCAAAGCCAGGACAGCCGTCGATAACGAGTCTCCGGGCGTGGGAGGATTTAAGGAATGCGACAAGATCTTCGCTTATATCGATATCCTTGAGTGATATATCGCGCCCACGATCGTATCGGGGGTCAAGACGACAACGGGTGATGTGGAGGTCCAATGGCCCTCCGAGGAAGTAAAGGATCTGTCTCAGGCAAAGAGTATCATGCATATTGCTGAGCATGATCCTCTTGAGTCGATCAAAACGGGGCTGGCCGTTGTTGACTAGCCCAGGGCCCGGTGATACATCCAGATGAACGTTGTCAATGCCAAAGGACACCAAATGGTTTCGGAATGGAACGAGGGAAAGCTTGAATTCAGATGCTGTGAATGACTCCGAGCCGCCAGGGGTGAAACGCGAGATTGAAAGTGCAGAAAAAAACGGAAACATTTCCGTCCAATTGACATTCTGCCGGCATGCATTGAAGTAATTTCGACCATCGATCACTAGTTCGCGGAGGTTGGGACATCGAAATTGTTCGCGATCTACTGGCGTCGAATTCGGTTCACCGATCGTGGAAATTGCACCTCCGTCATCCTCTAAGCATGTTAATCCTAGCGCTTGAAGGACTTTCGCACTGCCGTGAAAATCTTTCAGAATAGAGGGGAGAGAGGAGCTGAATCGAACATTGAAGAAGATACGGCGGCAGCGGTGCATATGAGGAGCGATGGCCTGCATGACCGTCATGACTCGTGCCCGTTCGTTTTGGTCGTGCATCGCGGTCCAGATGTTTCTGGTACAGGTCACATTTTCTACAATCAAGTCGCGGGACCGGACGAGAATGGATG
>CEMM01323576.1:991-13081 GCA_900068975.1 Hygrocybe conica
GTGAGGGAACACGATCGCAACGGACTGCTTGGCGTCGGGCGTGGCGTGAACGCAGATGTTAGCGATGTAATTTCAAACCTTGTAGACCGATTCGAGAGGCTCCCGGCGCGCGATATACTGCACGGCGAGGATGTCAGAAAAGAAAGTCAGCGCCAAAAAACACGAATGACTTGCCTCGCCTCCGGACAACGTGATCAGGTTCTTAATGCGATCGATGAGGGAGAACGTGCCGTCGGCGTTCCACTGTCCGACGTCACCGGTCCTAAGCGAACCATCTTTCGTGAAGATGGTGTTGTTGTTGAAATCATCTCTCGGATAATAGCCCTTCATGATGGCCGGTCCACGAATGCAGACCTCTCCCTGAGAATGAGAGTTGTGGAGGTGTATCCCGCCTTAGGGCGTCGGAAACAAGATGGAGATGGAGATCGCGTTGGGATCGCRAGCTGGGAGAGAAGAGGTGTCGGGAACCAGATGGACGTGCAGACCACGACCAAGGAAACCCTACGGCGTCGGGAAGGAGCTGGGGAAGCTGGGATCGCGAGCTGGGAGAGTTAGGGCGTCGGGAGATGGAGATCGCGTTGGGATCGCGAGCAGGAAGAGAAGAGGTGTCGGGAATGAGATGGACGTGCAGATCGCAAAGACATCGCGACCAGGGAGACCCTACAGCGTTGAGAGCGAGCTGGGGACGTTTGGATCGCTAGCTGAGAGAAGAGGCCTCGGGAACGAGATGGACGTGCAGATCACGTTGAAATCACGACCAGGGAGACCCTAGGCGTATCACAGACCACACAGACCAAGATTACCCGAATCAGCCGGCCCTCAGGGTAGCCCGCAGTCGCAATTCCGATACAATCCCTCCATAGCCGAAGTCCATTGACAATGATCACAAGAAATTCCTGTGTATGGTCAGGGTTGGGTTCCTTTGGGCCAGGGATGATGCCTAGAAGGTGTACATTTGAAGTACAATACCTGGAAATGATGTTGTATCAGCCACAGTACCGGACAGTCCATCGGAAGTACCTGAGATGGGGAGGCAAGTTGACGATGCTCAGATTGATGGGACAAGATGTGTGCGATGCTGAAATTTGACTGGGCTCGCGAGTGATGTTCACGTCGAGCGGATAATCACATGTAGGTGAAAAGAAGCCAACTCGACAAAACCTCGCAAGAACTCGTCTACATGTTCAAGTTGAACGTTGACCTTGAACGTCCATGTCTACGGTGCACCAGTCGGAGTCGGACCTCGTCGTCTCCCCCAGCAACCTTACCTTGATCAAGTTCAACCGGTCAGACGGCGACACCAAAAAAAGGCCATCCCACACGGCAGACTCGGAATACACCAATCCCCTGGGAAAGGTTGATTACATGCAGCCTCTCCCTCTTCACGGGGATGGCGCAGCTAAGCAGTGGAAACTGGGGGTTGCAGCTGGACTAGCGACACTCATGAATTTGCCCAGTACGTGTCCCTCTCCTCGGAGTCTTAGTACGACATGATCAAATGATTGCATCACTCAGAACTTAAAGGACTCACCTACGCGCTTGAAGAACTGCCTGAAGGATACTATCTGTTCGAGCACAGAAAGGGCGTGCAGAACGCGCCGAAACGCCGTATCTATCTCTACGGTAAATATTCCGCCCCACTGCTCGATCTTCTCGGTTCACGACAAACATCATGATCCCGTACGTGCAGGTGCGAAATGTCGATTTCGCTCGATACACGAATTCATCCCGCACGCTTTTTGGCTACTCCACAATCCTTCCATCGCGTGCAAATGTACCTATTGCTCCAAAGAACCCCAGAAGAAGATCAATTCCTCAATGGGTTTACGTCGGATGCGCCGCGTAGCGGAAAACACAGCGTCAGATAAGTTTCCGAAGCGCGGCTTGTTCGAGAAAACAGCCACGGTCAAACACGGGAAACGGAATGACGCCACAGGTCCGTCGCCACGCGGAATGAGTGTCCAATCCAGCTCTCATTCTGAGCGCGACAGAACTGAAGTGCTCATACCCAAAGTGGAGGCGATCACACCCGATTCAGACGAGGAGGTGGATCAGCTTGACGAAGATTCTTACCTTTGATTGATATTTGTCGAAGTCCCTGTTCTGGCGGTGCTTTTTGTTTGGATTGATGTACAGCATGAATCATGACTGATGTACCATTGATGGTCGCCAAACCATTGGTTTACCTCGTATGCTGGGTGAGAACGACGCAGGATGATAACCACGACGTACATCACACAATTTGAAGTCACAAAACTTGACACACTTGCGGATTCTCACTTTCGCGAACCTTCTGTGGGGCGGTCTGCTCTGGTACAGATCGTTCCAGTCAAATTGGATTGTCGTGATCTAGGATATGAACGATTAGCGTAACCTGATAAAATAACGGGAGAAACTTATAGGTACTGTTGGACTGGAGAGGAAAAGGCGGAGTAGGCAATAGAATTTGGAATAAAATGGCGGATAGGACTTACGATGTGGTGTTCAACTGGAGAGGCTGATGTAGAGATATAAAACTGGAGAATAAAATGGTGCGTGGGACTTACATTGTGGCGATCGGGAAAGTGGTCAAACTGGGCCACGGCATGACTATTGATGAGGCAGAGGCGATTCTAGACTGTTGTGATCGGAGTCAGTGATCCAACTTTGCTCATCGCTCCGGCGACTATCGATGACACGGAGACAAATCTATACATCCGTTCGTGTTCCAATTTGTGCGACGTAGCTGGGTGTGATCGTCCTCCATGTGGTTGGTACCCATGGTCAAAAAGCGTACCTGCGATGTGGTCAGCGAGCGTACGACAAGCGAAGCGTGGACATACCATGACGCCCTGGGATGGGCGAGTAGCATGGGCAACTAGGCCGGGCCAAAGTCAGCAACCGATGGCTAGCAATTTGAACATTCACGATGAGCACATCGAATGGGCTTGAACGAGGCGCACGTTACATACATTGTTAGGAATAGACATTGATCAGGTTTACTCGAGCATATTTTGATATTGAGTCTGGAGAATATTCTTTTATCTACCTGGCGATGAAAAATGAGATGAGATCGGATCAGAATCAATGGTGAGCTCACATTTAAATCCCCACACAATTCGCGAGGATATCATACTCTTCGCCCGTCCAGTCACCCGCGTTGTCGAAGACCTTCAAAAGTCCCCCCTTGGCGTCCACATGCATCGTATAGAAACCAATTCCACCCACAAAGCCCCGTAACGTGAAGTGTGGTTTGGCCTCCGAGGTTGACTTGTGCAGGCCGTGCCTAATCGCAGTCGAGTAAGTGTGAGATTTGGATCAGAATGTTTTACTTACCAAATGACCCAAATAACGGATGAAAATCGAGGATCGGCGCGATACTCATCGTCCAAAAGTGCTTTATCGACGCAGCGCTTTGCGAAGAATCGACGGTGCAGCTGGCTTGCGTAGAGTTGTCGTTTGATGAAGACGGTCGGGCTTGAGGGCATCTGGAAAGGAAGAGGAAAAAGATAAGGAATTTCGGGATCGAATGGTTGATAGAACTTACCGTTGTGGTGATCGACTGGAGAGAAAGAGGTAAGCACGATCGTAATTGGAATCGACTAAACGTGTGGATAAGACTTACATTCAAGTGTTCGGCTGTGATGATCGACTGGAGAGAAAGAGATAAACACGACCGTAATTAGAATCAACTAAACGCGTGGATAGGACTCACATTTATGTGATCGACTGAAGAGAAAGAGGCAAACGTGATCGTAATCGGAGTTGAACAATATGGTGGATAGAGCTTACTTACATTGAAGTCACTCACTGGCAGCACTGGTTATCGTCGGTGCGTATCCTCCGTTCGTCGTCGTCGTGGGAATGCGCAACTGTGACTCGGAAGTGGTCAGCGAGCGAGCAAGACACAGGCGGAGAGTGGGACCATACATTCCTTGGCCTGTGCGAGTACGATGAGTGGATCGGCGCCGGTGCCTCGGACTTCTCAGCATTCCCTCGTACGCCTGGTGGCATTGAGTACGTGACCTTGAGGAGGAGGCGGATCAATTAAAACTTGTCCATTCTACATCTAAACTATTGCCACACATCGCGCCTAGTTCAAAAAGTACCGTCGCAATATTCTTGATATCCAAGTACTTCTTCGTCCTTTTTTTTTTTTTTTTCTTTTCCCTGTCTCGTTTATCGTCTTTCAGGGCGCACCCTATGTAGACGGTAAATTGAGACCGTGCTTCTTGGAGGGACCTGTGCTGCAAGATGTACCGCTATCAATGCTCCCTGCGATTTCGGCTTCGTATGAGGTGTGATCGATTTCCTTTCCAAGGTAGGCCTTCCGTTCAGTGTACCCCGGTTGGCCAGCTTCGTACATCGCGGCGGAGGCTCCTACGCCTCCTTCGTGTGCTGATCCATCGGAGAAGATCTTGATGTTGGCCCTGTCGTTCTTCTCGGCCTCGATTGACAGTTCGCGCGAGTCCGCAATCACTCTTCTGAACAGGGTTTTCTTTACAGCATCAATGGAGAGCTGGGGGGAGGAGCAACCTCGCCAAGCTGCAGGCCTGAGATCTTCGCCAGAGTGTGGATGGGTGAAGGGTGTCGTTTGACTGGTCGCTTAAGGGAGTGTCGGACGACTTTGGTCAGGGGATGGTGCTCGTCATTAAGGCTTATCATTTGGGTGATCGCCCGCAGGCAGAGGTCCTTCATGACGAGGTGAATCGGCAAAAGGTTTGCATGGGCTTCGGCGTAGTCGGCCCGATCGATTGCGTGCGATTCTCTTGAATAGCGATACCCATCTCGATGCTTTGGCCACCGCATGTTCGACTTGCAGCTTCCAGCGGAGTTCTTGATCGAAGATTACACCAAGGAACTTGTGTGATGCGGCGGGGGTGATTGTGGTTTGTCGCAGCCTGATGGGGGGTCTGACTAGATTCTTGTTGCGGGAGAAATCAATTAGCGCGAATTTGGTGACCTCGAACTTGGAGTTATGTGCTGCCGACCACTCGAAGGCGCCATGTCTTGTGTTCATCATCCTCTTGAGCGTCGAGCGCGTGTCGTCGAAGGTCGGCCCTTCAACAAACAGTGCCGTATCGTCGACATAAGCAATCGCGAGTTCGTTTTTGTTGTTTGGGAGATCAAGGATGTCAGCATTGTAAAAGAGGTAAACAATCATGGATGTCGGGTCTCCCTGTCCGATGCCATTCAGGAAGGGGGTTCTCTCCGATAAGTAGTCGTCAAAGCGCAGCTTTGTGCTCCTTCCGGTCAGAACGACATCTACGATGTTAACGAGCGCCTCGGGTATTCTTCGTTTCTTCATGTTGTGGAGGAGCCGGTCCTTGACAGCATTTGGGAAGGCACCTTCAATGTCGAGGAATAGAATAGAGGCGACTCGGCCGTTCCGCCAGGCTTGCTTGATCCTGTGGGTCAGAAGTTGCATGGAGTCTGTCGTGCGGAGTCCTGGTCGACCGCCGAAGTGACAGGCTGGTAGCAGCTTGTGTTGTTCAGCTAGCGTTGTAATGTCTTCCGCCACCAGCGCCGTGAAGATTTTCGCAATAGTGTTGAGGAGAGCGATGGGCCTGTAGGCTTTGGGGATGTCGTATGCCTGCCGGCCAGGCTTGCGGATGACTGCTGTCAAGGACTCTAGCCACGATGGAAAGTAGTATCTGTTCTGGAGCGAGGCGTTATAGATGTGGTACAGGTGGTCGAGTACAATATCAATGCATTGCTTGAAGACAATATTTGGGATGCCATGGGGGCCAGGGGTCTTGTATGGGCTCAGTTTGCTGACCGCGCGGGAGATCTGCTCCTTGGTGACGCTGTCTTGCATTTCAGTCAGAGCGATGTCAGCTCGCACGAGTGTTCTAGAGTGGTGTTGGTCGTTGCAGATATTGATGATGGAGGCGGTGCCAAAGGGCCCTTCGATTTGGATGGCGACTATGTCGTTGGAGTCGTTGACGTCTACTTGGTGTCAGGTGTTTGTGGACAGATTTGTGTTGACCAAGGTGATCGCTCGGATTTTTTCCTTCAGGGATAGGTGGCTGGATGGGTAAACTACTCTCCATTTCGGAGAGGCGCTGAATTTTCCAAGGGCATTGATCGAGGGCTCCTGAATGAGTATGATGTCGTAATTTTCGTGTGCTTTGGAGTTGATCAGAGAGTCATGGGCAGATGGGGATGAGTTGTGGTTGACTTGTCGTATTCGCAGTTCGTGGTCTGGCTCCGGATTTTCGTCAGGCATGGGACGACAGTGAGATGCTAGTCTCGCTATCGTCCGCATCGTCGACAGGACTCAATGCACGGATGGGAGTAGGACCATCCCAGTTTTGGATTGGTCCGACGGGGCAGGGAAATCTCTCGGCTGGCTGGGGATTGGCGCAGGTTGGAACGGGGATGAGGGGGAGAGATTGGGGGCGTCTGGAAGGGGGGGTTATAACGACGTCTTCATCGTTGCCAAGATCGGCAAGGGCTATGGGGGTAAAAGAAGTTTGGGTTGGTGTGCGGCCGTCGGAGGAATAAGAGCTCGTTGATGTCCTGAGAGAGCGTGTTAACGCGAGATGGGCCTAGGGTCCGAGGTTGGGTGGAGGGGATGTAGCGGAAGTCGTCAAGTCGGGTTTGGATTGATCGAGAGGAGCCTTGGGAGGGAGCCTTAGACTTAGCCTTGTCAGTGGTTTTGGGTCTTGCATCCGATCGCGTGGCGTTCCTTGATGATGAGAAGGTACTCCGTTCGTTTCTGTGTGTCTCGGCGTGCGGCATTGGCTCGTCCGGGGGCGATTCCGGAGGTGTCTGGGAGGGAGGGGTCGCCTCGTTGCGTCAATCCTCGTGGTCTTGAGATATTCTGGGTGCTCCTCGATGGTTTGGGTGGTGCGATCCGCTCGATCAGGGGGCGTGAGGTGGGGTTGAGTCTTTGATTGGGTCGTTGGCCTTGCCTTCGGTTCAGGTTGGTGAAGAAGTCGAAGTCGGTTTCCGGAGGCTTCTGGGTCCATGGTTCCTCTGTGGGGAAATACGGTAGCTGGTTGCCAGGGGTGCGCTGGTCCATTTCGTCGCATTTGGCGCTGAAGGTAGGGCATCCTCGGTCCCAGCTCGGGTGTCCGTCGACTCCGCACGAGGTGCAAAAGCGCTCAGGGGAGTTGCAATCGTTCGTCCTATGTCGTTCTCCGCAGGTGCCACATCTATCGTGCAGTGAGGCGCAGGACATCGCGAGGTGGCCCCATTGCTGGCACTTCATGCAGCGAACCGGTTCCCTCTTATTCCTCGCGACGTCGATCCTCGTGTGGCATATCGAGAGCTGGCTGACGATGGCTTTGTTTGCAGATTTCGGGTCCGCGAAGGAGAAAATAGCGTGGCCGACAAGTTGTTGTGGGGAGCGGCGGTTGGGCGGTTTGATCCATCTCGTGGCGGTAATGGAGTTGGGGGGTAGGTCGTTGGTTTCCTCAACTTCTCTCATGCTTGCAGGGTCTCCAGCCTTGAAGGTTAGAGGAATGAAGTAGGCGACAGTGTTGAATTGTCTTGCTCGGATCGTTGCGGATGCACCCATCTTGGCAAGGAAAGCGTCGCAGGCCGGCTGGTCCGTGAGTAGCCCAACAGCCTCGATCGAGCTGAATTCGAGGAGAAGGCCTCCGTGAGAGAGCTTCTGGGCGTTGATGAAGTTGGAGGCGGAATCAGGGAAGGCTGAGGAGAGCGCTTCATTGGCGTCTTCAATCAATGTGGTGAGGCTTGTGCTGCGCATTTTTTCACGTTCCCGAAGATCTGTGAAGTCGATTAGGACTGGCTTCGCTTTGGAGAGCTCTCTGGCCTTTCGCTTGGGATCAGCGTCGTTGGCGCGAGGATGCGTGGTGTTGTGGGTATCGGGGCCTGCGTTTCCAAGGGCGGCTCTATAGGTGAGGGTCATGTTCGGGCCTGGCAGGAGGGATGACGATCGAGTTGATGGAGTCGGTTACGTGCTTTCGGACGCTTTCGATCCCGTCGTCTATGCGTTTGGTGACATTGTTGGTGATCCTTTCCTCGAGTTCTGACGTTATCTTTTGCAGGGTGTCCCTGTCAAGGGTGTCCCTGTCGGTGAGGATCGTGCCCGGAGCTGGCAGATGGGGAGGGAGAGTGATCGAATTGACGGAGTCCTTCGTCCATTTATTCCCCGCATTGCCGAACACACCCAAGCGCTGCCCCTCAAGGTCAGCGTGCACCGTGCACCGTGCACCGATCACGGCCCCTCAACAAAACCTCGCGCTGTGACATGAAGTCTGGGTTCCGATCGTGATGTGTGAGAAGCCGTCCTAATCAAATTGAGCAATCGCAGAGGAACAAAATATGAAGCTAACCAGAAAACACCGCATCTTGCATACGCCGATTACGCCCGCTAAACTCGATTGCAGTGGGAGACGCCAGGGCGAGGAGAATCGATGTCAGCTGAATTCCGGGCTTGCTTGAGCAGAGATCGCGCAATACATAGATGTCGGACATGGTGATTCTGGTGAAAGGGTGTCGAATAACGTCTAGTAGTGAATCGTCGAAAACTTGTCGACACCTAAACAATCCCAAATCCGATCATCAATCATATCTGTATTGGTTGTCCTGTGCATCCTTTTCAGCCCCTTGGCTTGTCTGGCGTTCCATGCTTTGGTTACAATGCTACGAACGCCAGCAGTTGTCATCGTTGATCGTGCCGCCTTGATGGTAATCGTTCTTGATGTCGATACGAATATCTCAAGACAGACAGCATGATGTCGCCGACACTTGGAAGGCTGCTGAATGGATTTGGTGATAGGGGTGTAAAACACAGGTGCGAGACAGCAACAATTGACAATTGACCGCGGGAAATTCTCCACTGTGACATGGGGATCTATGAAGGCATGGCTAGCGCTACTGACATCAAGACAATGAGGTACTCGCCGTCAAGCGTCCATTGATCGTACTTGTGGTGTGGTCTGCCATGTCGAATTCTAGTCGGATTGGAATGAGCTGCGCTAGTCAATCAGCATACTCCCAGTGAGTGCAATCATACCGATACCTGGGCAAAAGACTTGCAGGATACAGTCAAAGCCACCAGAGCTTTCGTCACATCTGTTCTCCGTCTATCGATGTCAGACGTCAAAAGGTCAACCAACGTGGCGGCTTGGATCACCACCCAGTCGCAAAGATATAATAGAACAATATGTGATCACACACAAATCTGCACCTTCTTGGGGACAAATCGGAGCTCCAAATATGAACTTGATAAATGAATGCAGGATCAAAAACAATCCAAATCACTAGTTTCGTCATCGATGTCGTTGTTGTCATCATCATCATCATCATCATCATCATCTGAACCATCCCAATCGTGATTTTCGTGTTCGTTTGAAAATTCCGACAGGTTCACATCGGTGGCGTCCGATTGAGTATCTTGATATGTTCCTTCCGTGTCAAGAACTTGATCGGAATGCTCCTCAACAACGGCTTCGGTCAATGTACTATCGTGTGCGTACACATGGCCTACTGCGAGGCCCCAATGGAAACGCATCAACATATCACGGTCGGCAAATCTGCAGGCAAATTTTAGAGTGGGGACTGGCCATGATAGTATTCGGCATACCTATTGACGCGGTAGCATCGCCAATCTTGGGAGTCATTCGCAAGTCTTGAAATGGAGATTGCATCACAATGGACCTTCCCGCTTGCAAAACCTGCGATGATGTGGCATGCTCGCAAAACGTCCTTCGGATCAACAAAATCGAAGGCACCGTCGCTGGTTATCGGAGGGAAGTGAATGTGGTCCAACCGATAGTCGGCCCATTGCACGGACTGGGTGGTACTATATTGAAACCAGCGCACCCATAGGAAATCCAGCCTTCTTGCTTGATAGTCGAGCATACCTGGCCCTGTGTATACCACATTGACGTGATACGCGCCAAGGACGCGTGCATAGCGGAAAGGATGTGAGTCGGCGTCGTCGTCATCGTTTGAAAGTAGCATGACGTCACGACGCCGATTGTCGGGATTGATAAGGTCTTGAGCACGACGGACATCGTATGTTGTGTAGTTTATCCGCAGCAGTTGATGCTTGTACATGCGGCCGGATTTGAAGARAACSTGWCTACAATCATCTGCGCTGTYGGTCGAAGGCAGTCGCCTGGCATCTGAGCGATTTATGTCGAGAGCATTAGCGGCTTCTTCCTGCAACATGGTCCTAATACGAGGGAGGAGGTGAACTTGTAATTTGTGGTAAAAATGCTACGGTGAGTATCAGTATCGTTGGTCACATTCTTAGACAATAGACACACGGCACCTTGACTGCAGGATCCCCCTCATTCGCCTGCACAAACTGTGTTATGTTTACGGGGCAATTCTGTGATTTGCCAATGTTGTACGGAGCCTCGATATCGTTAGCCACCTTTTCTCGCTGAATTTTGATGGACCGAGCAAGCTGTGCTCCAGCCCGACGTATCCGAGTCTGGCGTCGTTCAATCTGAGCTAACTGCTTCACAAATTGCTTTCGACTTGTGCGTGTGTAGCGAGCCTTTGGAGTACGGTGCTCCAACTCAGACTGTGTGGATTACGGTGAGAATGGCTTTTGTAAAAGCAATGCGCACGTACAGCCTCAGTCGAATATGAATCAGTCGTGCCGTATTGCCGAATAGTTGATGTGTAGTCCCCTAAGGCATGAAACTTGTATGTATTTAAGTTGAATGTTTTTGGCTGGGCAGTACTAGTGGGAATGGCATGGTCTGGACCTGAGGTGACATTTGAGCCCAAAGGTTGTGGTGGCCTAGGTAAATATCTCATTAACATATGATAAGATTCACACAAAGACAATGGGCCAGACCTCACTTGTCCTGGTTTATGGATACGTTTGGCCTGCCTGCGGTGCCTAGCATTGGCCTCTCTCCGGAGTTCCTTAGTTTTGAAGAATGCACACGTCCTTTGCTGAAATGATCTTAATTTATCACCTAAGTCAAACGTCACGGCGTCCATGATGTCGAGTGTTTTGTCCGTATGCATGCGCAATTTTGCCAAGCCATGCCAGTGAGCCATAACAAAAAGCAACCTGACAACGATTCGGTTGTGAGGTTCCGGGAGGAGGCCATCAAAAGCCGGAATGGCACACTAAATACAGATCAGTCATGACTGCATCTAATCAAAGGAGGGGCTCACTTGTAGGAGGTTCTCGAGATCTCGTGCAGCCAATTTCTTCATCTCCGAGGAGTTTGAAGGGAATTTTCGAATAGCGTCTTTCCCGAACGGAGCAATCTCACTGTACCTGTGTGGTGTCGCGCGTAAATGTAATGGCAACACCGAATAAGTGGATGACTTACCGACGATCCAATTCAATCAGTAACTTTGAATCCACGGCATTGAGGATGCGAAGGAGATGAACAAACAGCGCCCTCCAATCCCCCAGCTCGACGTCGTGCATAAGATCTACTACGAACATTGAAAAAAAATCATAGCCCAAAGGGTACAGCCTGTCGGAGAAGGCATTCTGGTGAAGTCCCGTGAGTGATGCGGCCATCTCAAATGCTGAAAACATACAGATGTCGGTACAAGAGACTCGTGTTTGAGAAGATCCTCTATTGCGGCGGCTTTGACTCCATATTGTTTTTCATAAATCAGCCTTCTCGCAGCATATACATTGTTGCGCCTGGTCTGGTTATCGACGCGAGCCATTGTGGCCCGCTGGGTAGTGTCGCGAGTCATACCGAAACAATGCGCACGCGAGAGCGGAATCAAACAGCGGGGGCAGGGATACGTGCCTAGATTTCGGATGCTTGCTAGAAGAATTCTATTGGAAGCTGTGTGAACTTCATTGAAAGAAAGAAAGGGGCAATGAACGACACACTTCTCGGGGTAGTCGCCAGAGTGGGTAAAAATGCGAGGGTAGAAGCGACGAGTGACCCCATCACAACATGTGATGACGATCCCGTGTTTCCATGCTTCAATGAAGTCGTCCTCCAGGAGTATTTTCCATTGCGCGTGAATGAGTTCACGGTGGCAAAACGTCATGAAGGCCTCACTTGGCGTTTGAGCAGAGGCGGTCTGTCGAGCAGCGAATTCCTTAAAGTTATCAGGAAGCTGCGAAATAAAAAGGGTTAGCGAAAGCAACTACGCGCAGGAAATTGACGAACCTTTCTTAGATAGGCGACATGG
>CEMM01323589.1:0-31658 GCA_900068975.1 Hygrocybe conica
TCCCGTTGACATTTGGTCCCTTGGGTGTCTTGTAAGATATTGTACATCACTTTGACGGACGGCCTAAACATTCACATTTTGCCGACAGATATTCGAGTTCTCGGCTGGTACCCCCATGTTCCAGTTGCGCGAGTCATCTTCGGTCACATTCACAGACACCCATTTACTACGAACCATTGAACACATCGGACCGTTCCCTTCGCGTTTTTTGGATGCCTGCAGTCGTCGATCCGAGTACTTTGATGAACATGGTACTGTAACATTGTATCAATCGCAAAGCTTCGCTCATGAACGTATCTTAACCGCTCGCGTATTTTCAGGCTCACTGTTGTGTTGCCAGCAGCTGTTTCCTCGTGGAATCGACGAATGTCTGAGACATTACCGTCATTTGGACGAGGCTGACATTGCCGCCGCAGCACCGTTCATTAAGCTGTGTTTGACGATTGATCCCGATGTGCGTCCGAGTGCCTATGGCTCAGAGAGTTGTAATATTGTTGCTGTATCTAACCGAAGTCTAACAACCGCCACTCATCCAGGCCTCATTGCTGGGATGCCTGTCTTGTTCTCATTCCAAAATTTGCGAACTGTAGATTCCTTAGGTCTCTCAAAATGGTTGAAGTGATGTACATGCATGTCAGCAGAATGTGGGTGATGCGGAGCTCGAGGCTCACAACGCTCTCTAGATTAGTCGAACACCGTGCTCTATATATATCAGCTCGCTTCCTGCGCTCGAGGCACCTCCGATTCACGCTGAACACGAGGGCGATGCCAGGTCTGCCCGATACGTGTTCCGCAATCCAGGCGTCAACGTTCGCAACGGGCTCGAGGACGCCGTGATCGGGGGTATACATGGTGATGCACGATTCCGTTGCTGATGATCCTTGGTCGTCGTCGTGGTCGTCGGTGGTGACGACCAGCCAGTTGCCGATTCGCCACTGTCCGATACACGTCGAACGTACAACGGCATCTGATTGCCGAGGTGGGGTGCATTCTTCACAAACGGGCGAGTAACCACGCTATCGATAAAAACAGTCAGAACACAAATCCGGAATCGAGGCAATGACAGCCGGCACTCACTTGACGCTCTTTTGAATCACAGTCGATGGATCCATCGAGAAATCGATATCTCGCAGCAATACATACAAAAAGATTTTGATCCTGGAGTACGCAAAATCGAGTTAGCATCGGGACCAATATGTCGCGCAACGGCGTCCTGTTGCCACGACGAGAGCGCCTCTCGTTGCTTGACAAGTGACCCAGGGGTCGACGAACGCGTGTCCGATCAGGGTCGAGTGACGACCACGTTATGACCGAGGAACAACGCGAGCCAGGCTCGATAACCTCGCTTGTCGTCAACACAAGCACCAACCCATGACCGTTCCAGGCATGGCTTGCCGATATCGAGAACAAGGTGAACTGCACACTCACTCTAACAACGCAAATTTATACCCGATGCACGCTCGGTTCCCGCCGAGTGGGTTGCCGTTGAGGAAGGTGAGGGTGTTGGCATACAATCCTGGGATGGCCTTGACCTCTTCTGGAACGTTTTCCCATCTCTCCGGTCTGCCCGAACAAGAAGCACGCATTGATTAGCATACATCCCCAACAAGAAATCAGCAAGCTCCACTTACAGAAATGCGGATGCGTTTGGTCCCCATAATTTCCGGCTCTTGTTGATGGCCTGGATGGGCACCGTCACAATGTCCCATTTACGCAACGAGATTGTCCGCCGCAGCACGCCGTCACGGTCTGTATAGGGTTCGCTCACGGGCACCTCGTCCACCTCCCGCATGCAGACGCGCATCGTGCTCGTCACTGGTGAATGCACGCGTAGGGTTTCGCGGACGACGTAATCGAGGTATGGCAGGCGCGACAGCTCATCGACCAGCCGTGGAGAGTCGGGATCCAGCGTCAACAATGCTTCACGAAGCTTGCGCTGGGTGGCTGATGACTGCGAAAGCGCATATAAGCACCATGTCAAAGCTGATCCCGTCGTTTCGTGTCCGGCGGCGAGGAACGTGGATATCTGGGACAATATCTCTTGGATGGACATGCGCTGCGATGGGTCGGAGGTGATATTCGAGCGAACTGCGGCGCCATAATCATTGTAGACACGTGAAATATCAAGAAAATACGGGAAACGCACTCAGGACGCTGAGAATGTCACGACCGAGCGAAGTCTTGTCGCCTTGAATCGCGTTTATCGAGTCATCCCGCGAATTTTTGAGTTCAGCCACGACGGCATGGCGCTTCTCCTCAATCAACGAGAGGCCGATGCGACGCATAGTTTCTTGTGCCTGCGCCATCGCAGCACCATTCCGACGCTGCGGAAGAAGGATGGAAGTGAGGAAATGCTCTCGGGTAAAGACTTATCCGATGGGCTTACGAATTTACGAAGGAACGGAAACCACGCCTGCAAGATGGTGACAACGCGGAACTTTCTAGCGGTGTCAAATATAGTTGAAAACGCAACCGCGAGCTCGTTGTTCTCGTCCGTCAGAGAGTTGAATTTGTAGCCAAATCCTAGCGAGCAAACGATACTTTTGAGCCATCACCGAATCCAAAAGAAATGTGGGCGACATACCGGCCAGACCGATAACGTCGAGCGCCGCGCGACTCAGCCAATGAAGAGCATCAACGCGGGCAAACTTAGTGTCGCTTTTTTGTGCAAGATTCAACCATATATCGCGCAACTATCACCAGGGCAACAAAAAGGGAGTGTCCGTCAGCTGGCTGTGTCACCGATGACAGGTGGAAGGCGCAACGGGGTTGGTGGCAACACCAACCTGAGATGCCTTTTCCCAAAAGATGGGGGCGAGGGACCTGATGTGAGATTGTGTGAAGGMCGGATTCTAGTGCGGAATGAGATGAGGATGRATTTGGGATRTTTTTGAGATATAAAACGCACGAGRATCCTGCGCTGTAATCGAAGAAGATATCATGAGCAAAATACGCGAGATCGGGATAGAGACGGAAGTGGGGAAGGGAAGATGGGGACGTCGGCCGAATGTGGCAAGGGGAACGCACCTGTCTGGTGTGTGTTTCGCCCTCGACAATGAGAAGGCCATCGTGACCGGCAGCCATTGTGGCGAGGCCATCGCGGATAAAGTCGGGTTTGGGGTAGTCGTACGCGTGGCCGAGGATGTGTGCGACTGCTGCTGGGTCGGTTGTCATGAGACGACAGCCACCGATAAATCCCCTGTATACGAATGTTGGCCCATGTGCTGCCTCCCAGTCTGCTATTAGACCTGTGTTCTCCTGGTCGTGCATCTCCGCGAGATTTCCAAAGAAAAAAGAGGGCGACTTAGGCCCACGAAGACGGCGGAGTGGTGAGCCATGTTGTCTGTAAAGCAACAAAAGGAAACCTGATAGAGAGTAAATAAAAAGAGCTACGACGATGAGGAGAATAAGAAGAGGGGAAGGTATCTGGAGAGAAAGCATGGGTATGGTGGTGGTTGAGAAGAGAGATGCATGGTTATGGTTATTAACACTTGGTTGTCGATCACTCGGTCAAGTCGGTCAAGTGATCGCATATATTCTCACGGTCAAATCACAAAAACGGGCAACTCGGATTTATTTTATTTTATTTCTTTATTATTGTGCTTGCGCCTCTTGGTCCACGAATTCCATCGCTTCTTCCCGTTTAATTGCCCTGATCGAGCTCACCTTTTGGTTGTTGAACAGAACTCCGTAGAATTTGTCCGCAGTAACCAGCATCTCCGGTCGAAACGTGGTCGTAATAAACTGGCCCGTCGACGCCAGTGACTGGATCATCGCTATATGACAATCACTCAGCCCTCAACGTCATCTGTCAATTACACAACACCTACCCGCCACGGCCGTTCGGTATTGTGCGTCTAGGTTCGCATCGATCTGCGTCATGCCTCAGGTCACGGGCTTCTCGGTAAAAAATCTTTCTCTGAACCTACCTCATCGAAAAGGTAGAATGGTGCAGGATCACACTTTTGGATAGCGAATACTGCATGCGCGAACACGGCACAGTCAGCCGATAAACATCACTTGATCCAATCACGGGCATACCGGTAGCCAGTGCGACCAGCGACTTCTGTCCACCAGATAATTGCTGGATTCGGAGTCCCTCGTCCACTTTCGAGTTGAATGACACCTGGCCAAATGGGTCAGCGCGGCCGAAATCCTCACATCTTCCCACTCCCCTTTATCGACACCCCAATGTAATTGTCCGCATTGCTTCGTTGCGTTTCGTCTGCCTCTTCATCCCCCTCTTCGTCCTGAATATCCAATCACGTTTACACCACCAAACCTGCAATTTCAACAACATACCTGGTCGATCCGCCGTTGGATGATCAACCTCCCTCGTCCTGCCGGCACTAGCTTCTCAAACACCTCCTCGAAGTTGCTGGCAACCTGCTTGAACGTCCGTTCGATAGCCTCGTCCTTCCGCTGGTCCAACACCTCCACCAGCTCCTCAATTGAACCCGCCGACTTGTCCAGATCTTCTCGTCGTTTCAGCAACTGGTCTCGCTGCTTCGTGAAGTTGCTATACTGCTCGAATGCCTTCTTGTTCACATGCGCAAACTTCTTTAGGCTCTCGTTCACCGCGTGCAGTTTCTTCATCAGCTGTTTCCACAATGCACCCCCACTCGTCAGCATCGGTTCGAAACTTTAAACACAAGCAAAACCTTACCCGGTCCAGCTTCTCGTTTGTATACTTCTCAAACGCCTCCTCGGGTAAGACACCAAGATCCCGGATGTTTCGGTTACATTCGTCCTTCCGGCCAAGCAGCATTTGTCGCTTCGCCAGGTAACGTTCCGTAGTCTTCTGCTGCTTGCTAACGCTCCGGCTGTCTTCTGCCTGTTGATTTTGTGTAGCCTCCAAGGCAGCTCGCAGCTCTTGCAGTTCGCCTGTCACCTTGTCCACATCCTGCTCAGCACCTGCCAAGCGTTGATGTCATCCTGATCAAAAAATAAATAAATTGAGGAACCCGCTGCCTTACCTGCCGCCTTCTTATTCCGCACCTCGATCGTGTTGCTCAACGACCGCAATTCTCTTGTTCGGGCTTCCAGCGTCTCCGCAGACGACGACTCAAGCCCTTCCGGTTCGGCAAGTGCTTCGATCTTGCCCTTGAGATCACCGTGTCTCCGCCGCAGTCGTTCGTTAAGCTCAATCTCGATCGCATCCTTCCGGCTTTCTAACTGCATCTCGGCCATAAACCGTCACCGTCATTCCAATCTGTTGCATGTCGTCACGCACCTCATTCCTCGCCTTGCCAAGCTCAACGAGATCCTTCCGACCTCTATCAACCTCCTTCCCGAGGGTCTCCACCAGCTCGACTTCTTCCGCCGTCAGCCCCGCCATCAACGGACTACCAAGCTCAGCCTGGTACCCTGCAACCCGCACACCCAGCCCATTCAGCTCAGTCTCCAGCTCCTCTCCGTCCAATTCCAGTTTGACAATTCGCTCCTTCAACTGATCCTTCTCGCGCGTATACGTCCGTCCTTCCTCCAACAACCGCTCTCGGGCGTCGCGCGTCTGATTCTGCTGTCCCGTCAAAGCCGAGATCCTCCCAGTCACCCGGGTGATCTCCTGCTCCACCCGGGTGATCTCCGCCTTCGCCTCTCGCGATCGTTTCCCCTCAGCCTCGAACTTGGAGCGCCATTGCGTGACACTCTTGATCGCCTCAATACGGGACCTACGAATATCGTGATATCCACCGGTCATGGCACCCTTGCGGTCGACTTTGTCCCCGTCGAGCGTGATCGTGTTGATTCCGTGGCTCTTGACGTACGCAGCAGCAATCGTCAGGTCTCGGCACACGCATGTCTTGCCAAACACCTGTTGGAAAGCCTTTTGCAGCACTGGATCGTATTCCAGTTTGTCAAGTAGCGGGATCGCGTCTTGGGCGTTTGGTGGTGGCGGGTTCTTGGGTTTAAGTCGGTTCAGCGGCATGAACGTCACACGGCCTGTCTTTTCTTTGATCATGACGTCGAGCACTCTTGACGCGGTGTCATCAGAGTCGACAACGACGTGGAACAGGCTGGATCGTGATGCGGTTAGGTTTTAGTTTTTGTACGATCCAGTTGCCAATCTTACCTGTTTCCTGCCGTCAATTCAACTGCAGTGTTGAACTTTTCGTCAGTCACCTCAAAGAGGCGGTACAGAGGCCCGTACACGCCCTGTATGCCGTGCCTCTCTGCGATCTTATCAACAGCACGAAGTCCCATGCCTGTGTCCTGCCAACATAGGCCGCTTTGAGAGAAAATCTTTCCTTTTGTGAGAATGCGAAACTGACCTTGTCCATCATCGTTGCGAGCGTCCGCTCTGCGGCGCCAAGCTGTTCCGACGCATGGCTCAACTGACTGTCCAACTTGGTGTCCTCCCTCCATAACTCCTTCCTCTTCTCAGTCAACTCACTCTGTTCATCTCTCAATGCCGAAATTTGGTCACCCAACTCGCGAACCCGCGTTCTGCCATCCTCCATCCTCCCCGACAGATCAGCTATCCGTTCATCCACTTCCGCCAGCCTCCGCCGCGAAGACTCCAATTCGCTCCTCGTCGTTTCCAATGCGCCCCTCTGAGAGATCTGGTACGCTTCGATGGAGTGAATCTCCTGTCTGAGGTATGCATCACGCTCGGTCTTGTTCCGGAATCGATTCGCCCGGCCCTGCTTAGCGTACAATGTCGCTAACCGGGCGTCAGACTCGTCCAATTTTCTCTTGGCAGCGGCTTCGCGAGCGCGATGCGATTCCCACTCGGGAAGAACTTCCTCGAGCTCGGCTTCCTTCTCCCGAATCACTCGACTGATCTTGGTTAATTCCTTCTCGAATTGTATGCGCTTCCCGCCAGTCTGGGCCCCTGCGTTTTTCAAATCGTTGACAATACATTCGAGCTGGGTCCGGGACCGGATGAGATCGGTTAGTTCAGCTTGCGTCTCCTGCCGGGTCAAGTTGAGCGTCGAGAGCGTGTGTTCTGCTTCAGAGATCGATTTTTCAAGCCGCTATATGCGTTGTAATCAGCTGACAACACCGCAATTCAATGCATGCTCAACCACGTACCTGTATCTCTTTCTGCCTATCGTTAAACTGCACCCGTCTGAGATTCGCGCCATGCAATTCACCCCGACGATCCTCCTCAATTTCCTCCAGAGCTTCGCCGACTTCTTCCAATTCCCGTTGATACAGGGCATACTCCAAACATCGTCGTTCTTTGTCTTTCTCCTGGAACTCTTTCAGCTCCTCTTTCTCTTCCTCCAGCTCTGTCAGCCGTGATTCGATGTATTCGAGCAACTCGTTGATCTTCGTCCGTTTAGCGTCTGTCTCGGCCATGATGCGAAGCGACTCGGCCCGTCGGTTCTCGTATACCTTGGTTCCTGCCACCTCTTTCAGCAGGGCAAGTCGTTCGTGGTCCTTGGCATTCGTAAGAGCCGTGATCTATCGTGTCGGTGGTCTCGGTGTCAGACACAAACAGGAGAGGGGGTGCCACGCACGCGTCCTTGGGGAACGATATAATACGGATTCGATTTGCTGAAACCGGCAGCCTCAAGCAGATTCATCACGTCTGCTTTGCTCGCACTCTTCTTATCCAGGCTGTATTCGTCCTTCTTCAGCCCAATGGTTCGTCTCAGAATGACCTCCTCTTTGCCTGTCGGAAACCGGTTGTCCGAATTGTCAAACACGATCTCCACTATATGAAAAACGTGTTAATGTAGGTCGTAGGACGCGGTGATATAAATTGCAAACCGTATGCAGAGAGTGTGGTGGTGACGGAAACGCCTTCGTGGAGGAGCGCCTGACGCTCTTCACGAGACATGGATGTATATGCGTCCGATAACACGAATCGAATCGCTTTTGAAAGACAAACATCAGAGGCTGTAATTTAAAAGCGCATACACCCACTCACCGGCGAAGAAGTTGCTCTTTCCAGACCCATTTCTGCCCACAACGACGTTATGCCTAGGAGAGAATGGTTCGATCTGTGTCTGGTCACGGTCTACCACGGTACCTCGTTCATGAGCGCTGTCCGTTCGAGATAAACGTGTGCTGTACCTACATGATTTGAATCCCTGTATTGTAAGGGTCTTAATGTGCATCTCAGGATCGAGGTGAAGCAGATACGTGACGGAAACCACGTGATACGTGACAACCGTACGCGCTGTCATTCTAGTCAAGTTGCTACGTCGTTTACCAGCCAAGCGAGCAAGAAACATCATAATATGTTGAGAAAAGATGGGGAAAAAACGGTAAGGTTTGAAGCAGGAACAAGCGTATACGGAGGGTACCGCAACACCAATAAAATTAAGCCAATAAAGAATATCCAGCGTATGAATAATGTTGGATGAGAGCGAGAACAAGGGCCAAAACCCAGAGGCCAATCGCACAGCGTCAGAAGGAAGCAAGGAAAGAGCGCTTGTGTTCGGGGCGAGCGCCCAGCACACCTTCCTTCCACATTTCCTTTCTCACCGATGCCTGCGATGTGCAGAAGATGGGGACTGACCACGTATACAGCACAGAGGAGTTTGGTTCCCCCTGATGACGACAAGAAAGAATCGGAGCAAAAAAAGGTATAGTTTGAGCTTGAGGGGTAAGTCGCAAGGAATCTTGATTGATTGATGATATCCGAGTCGAGGCGAAGCTAGGGGACCAATAGTTGAAACGTTGCGTAGCGTAGGAGGGCATCGAAACAGGGCTTGACGGGCGAACCAGTGCTTTTCTAATCGGCCACCCGAACCCACACTCTACCAGTTCATGCTGCTACCCGTCAATATCGGTGCAGAGATGGCCCCAGGTACCACCCGACGCTGCGTCATCTGGTTGAGCCCAGACGCCGCTCCTTGGCTTCGACTCTGCTGCTGTTGTCGCTCATTCTCCGCACGCAACGAATCTTCCGCAAAGTAGAAACTTCGTCTCCTCTGGCCGCCAATACTGTCCTCGTCGAAATCGCGACCTTCAGGACGCAACCCGGCAGCGGGGTCGAGCCCAGAAAGTCGATGATGCCCTTGTTCACGTCGTCGCTTGAACGACCGGACGACGAGCACGGCGAGAATGAGCAACGCGATGGCGCCGAGCGTCGTCACCACTCCAATGATGGCGTTCTTCCGCGTCTTGGCGAGCGACCCTGAGTTCGCAGGCGCGGACTGTGGGCTACCAGTGTTGGGTAGGCTCGACTGCGGGTTCGGCACAGAGTTGAGACTGAACGACGCATCCACTCGGGCAGCGAGCTCATAGCCGATGCCACTCGTGCCCGTGTAGAACGGAGATTGCTTGGCCTTGATCTGAGCCGCAAGCGTGTCAACGAGGGGTGTCGGGATGTATGCTAGCCACATTGTTCCCAGTTCATTTACATCGTCGGGACCCTGGTAGGTCGCAGGAACCCACACTTGCAACGCAAATGTTTTAACTTGATCCGCTGTTAGTTCGTTACAGATATCAGATATGGCCGAACCAAGAGTATAATAATAACGAATACGCACAGGTAATGCCGAGAGCATTCTGCACAACCAACGGGAAGTACGCCAAAATCTGACTGGAAGCGATCTGGTTTTTGGAAACGAAATCCCAGTTCAGCTGCTGATTGAACAAGATGCTGATCAACGTGTATCCATTCAAATTTGTCGTAGCAGGGTCGACACCGTTCGGAGGAACAATCCGGCCAGGTGTGCCTGTAGGCAAGACTGCTTGACTCGGAAGCACGGCTGCTGACGAGTCGATGAGACTGAACGTGGATGTGGGTTCATCAGGATTGGTGAGGGTGGCAGCTGCGGCGTTCGTTGTCGAGACCGAAGTGAAAACMAGCGTTGATCCAGACAARAATGCRAATTCGCTCGGTGTGGCGGTTGAGATTGTGGCAGTCGGACCGGCCACATGTGGTTCTGAGGACGACTCTGCAGGTGCCGTAGCGGTGTCAGACGCGCTGGATGGGAAGCTGACGACAATGGTCGTCGACGTCGGCAATACAGACTCTGGAAGACTGCAGAAAAAATAAATGGATCAAAATACAGGGAGACCATCAGAGAGATAAATACTGACGATGGCTCGGGTGGAACGGAAGGGACAACAGAAACAACAGAACTGGTTGGCACGACTATTGTAGGGGGCGCCTCGGACTCGCTCACCGGAACGGATACAACAGGTTGAGAGGTCTCAGAGGCTGTCGTGGTTGGTGGTGGCGGTGGAAGAAGGTCAGACGTCACCGAGCATAATAATCCACAATCGGAAGAGGTGGTGGGCACGCTTGCCGTCTCTGTAATTGGAGGGGGCGGTGGAGCGGAAGATGTTGGCGCTTCCGAGACGGGCGCACTTGTGGCTGGAGGATCGAGAATGCTGGAAACGATACAGAGGAGACCACAATCCGATGTCGTTGCCGTTGCTGATGCTGAAGCCGGAGCGCTCAGGGGATCGCTGGGTACCGGAACACTGGCAGGGGCAGCGCTCGTAGGGACCGTCGCTGTTGTGTCCGTCACCACTGTGGCAGATGTCGTCGTCGGTGGGACCGATGCCGTGTCACTTGCAGGGGGAGGGGCACTTGCAGGAGCGAAGGCGGCATCCGACGACGACGACGGGGACAAGATAGACACGATACAGCCCAACAAATCGGTACATGACGCCGATGAGGAAGGAGGGGGAGCAGAAGCACTGTCACTGGCTGAAGCAGATGTGGCAGAGCTGGTAATGGTTCCAGAATCCGAGGACGACGCGGCAGGTGGTGTCCCTGTAGATACGGGTGGTTCCGTTAGTACAGACGCAGGTGCTGCCGAAGTTGAGCTGGAGGCAGTGGTGCCAGCTGAAGCGGGCGCGGGTTGAGTGGCCGAAGACGCAGACTCGGATATAGAGGCGACCGAGTTGGACGATGAAGCGGACTCGAACGCAGGAGGGACAGAGACCGGTGGGAGAATCGAGGTCGTGGACGACTCCGATGGTGGCGGCGCTGGATCACCTGGGGGTGGCGGCACTGGATCACTCGGGGGTGGTGTCACTGGGTCACCCGGAGGTGGAGGAGCTGGGTCGCCAGGAGGTGGAGGAGCTGGGTCACCCGGAGGTGGAGGCACTGGGGGCGGGTCACTCGGGGGTGGGTCAACCGGGGCTGGAAAAACACGAGAAAAAAATGAGAAAAATGCGGGAACGGTGGAAAAGAGCGCATATATGCGTACGGGGCACAACTGGGATGTCCTGGCGAGCTTCGAATGCCCTGAGCTTAAGAGACCGACGTGCATGCGAGTAAACATCCGATGCATGGGTTGCGTCTGAAAGTCCAAACCGCGCAAGGAGGGCGAAGATGAGGAGAGTGCGGTGAGTACAGATGCGCATTTCAGGATGGACGACGGTGGTACTTCGAGGGTGGGAAGGTGAGAGGTAAATGAGGAGATTGAAGGAGTGTGGGATGCTGCTTGAGAGCGAGCACGTCGGAAGTCGTCGTCTCAGGTGAAGGAGTAGAGACGCTCGTCACCGTCGGGAACGTTGAGAACGAGGGATTGTGGGAAGGGAAGGAGAGAAAAAAGGAGCGAAAATTGGGAATAAAAAAAATATTCAACTTGAATGGGAGTGATGGTTTGATTGTGGCTGAGACTCGCACGGTCGTAACACGGACCTTGACGACGACGTGAAACAATACAATATAATGCAATACTATGCTCAAATGAACCCAATCTAGGTACAGTAGCAAGGAACATGCATCCATTCAGTTGATTAGCGACACTGCACAGTTCTAGAATCAACCACTGACCTTGTTCGCGACATCCAATGCGTCGTGATCAGATGTCAGGCGCACGTACGCCTTTTTCTTCCCGTCAGGTCTATCGTCACCCGTCAACACAATGCACCCCTTTCACAAAGCTAGTACGTTGTAGACCCACCGTATCAGCGTGTTCACCTTGGCTGCCTCAACATCGTACAGCTTCTTCACCGCATCCTTGATCTGCCGCTTGTTCGATTTGATGTCTACGATGAACACCAGCGTGTTGTGTTCTTCGATTTTCTTCATAGCCGACTCCGTGCTCAGCGGTCTTTCAGGGCGCGACATCACATAATTATTCCCTTCATCAGCGATAATTTCTGCCACCTGGGACCCTGCACTCACGAAACGATCGTCCTGAATTGGTCCATTCTTGGCGCGTGCGGTATTGCCTTGCGTGGGTATTTGGGCCGTCTGGGCAGCCGCAGCGTCTTGGGTCGGTGGAAGGTGACCGAATAACGTGGTTTCCGCTGTGCATGAGATCGTTCACCCTGCAACACGGCCTTTTTCGCTGCTTTGGCCTTGGATTCTTTTGCTCCTGGTTTCGCGGCTGTTCCAGAACATAAGTAACAGATCTAAGACTTGTGTTCGAACATTGAATGCGCACCCTTGGCCGCTGCCTTGCCCTTAGTCGTCTTCGTCGTGGCCATTGTGGTTCCTGTGAGAGAAAGAGAGCATTCGGTCAGTCACATCATCCAAATCCCACACCATCCATCCATCCATTCCCGGCCCCGATACACTCTCCACGCCCACTCCCACAGCACGAAACAACATGCCAAACCAACGTCAGAGACCAAAAAGTGGTGAGCTCACCTTGACGGCTGGTTGCTGGCGCTGTGGATGCGTCGACGGCAGAAAGTCAAGAGTTGCTGACTAATCGCACATCCATATCAGGAAACCCTCTCACCAATGGACCACGACTCAGATCACTCCTTCTTCGACAGAGAACGCGACAGACTCGCACGTGAAATCACATCTGTGAGCTCCAATATGTAAATTGAAGATACACACAGCGAATAAATAAAATACGATCAGGGTTTCGAAGAACTTCTGTCCTCCACGAACGGTCTCAACCGCAAATTGGAAGAAGTCCTCGAGATGACTCGCGAATACGAAACCATCGCATCGCTCTGGCACAGCTTTTACGAGCTCATGCGTTCCCAGCAGACACCCACCGATGTCTCCCCCGATGACCATCCGCCAGGCGGCGGTCTCCCAGGCACAGGTGGACACGTCGTCCCAATCCCACCGACAGGTCCTAAAGCCTAAAGATCACACACATAAAGGCGATCGCGTTCGGTATCCAAAGTACACACACAGATACACAGGTACGTAGAATCACAACAACAGGCGGGAGTAGTATGTGGATCGGTGTTGAGTAATGATTAACAGGGCAATCTCAGCATCGAAAGCTAGATATCTGCCCAGGACGCAACCTATAATGTGAAACGATGAGCATCGGTGGAGTGTCGTGGTGGACCAGAAACTCACCCAGGAGAACCCATTGAACTCGGATTGGTCCCGCGCAGACAGATGACCATGCACAGGCGTCAACGTCGGTTGTTCCTTCGTAAACTCTTCGTCAAAGTTGCTAGTATCGGCACTGCCGTTCTATATACGAGCCCCATATCATCAGCACTCCCAAACGGATTTCTACAAAAAAGAAAAAACGGCGTACAATCGTTGGGAAGTACGGAGGTGGAATCCGCTTGTGCAACACATCATCAAAATTGACATCCTTGAAAAACGCATGCCTCTTGATCTCTTCCGCATCGTCCTTGCCGGATCCGAGCCGCCGGGCAGGGTCACGCGTCAACAGCTGAATGAAATAGTCAGATGTATAACCAACAACGCGCACTAAGCAGAGCTTGCCTTTTGCAATATTGACACCGCATCCCGAGGCATCGTGATCGGGTACAGAGGCTCGTCCTCCAGAATGGCATCAAAGATCTCATCTTCGTCATCTCCGCGGAACGGAGACTGTCCGAGAAGCATTTCGTACGTCAACACACCGAACGCCCACCAGTCGACTGCACGACCATAGCGCTGTTCAAGCAAAATCTAAAGCATCCGCATGAGCACTTCGGAACGAACAAAGACGCTCTCGTGATCACCTCGGGTGCCATGAACTCCGGGGTACCGCAAAACGTGCTTGTCGTCTGACCAAGCCACATTTCCTCTTTACAGAGACCGTAATCGGCAACCTTGACGTGTCCATCGAGTGTCAACAAGATGTTGTCCAGTTTCAGATCCCTGATGTCCAGAAAACAGGAGATGAGCCATAACAACATATTTCAGACTGAGCATCGGTACAGACCGGTAGATGATGCCGTTCGCGTGGAAGTACTCCAGAGCCAGGAGGACCTCGGATGCGTAAAATTTGGCTTGACGGAGTGAGAACTGCTTCCGCTGGATGTGTAGCATGAGATCTCCTCCGCTCACGTACTCCATCACGAAGTACACCCGAGTCTCAGTCTGGAAACAGGAGTGCAACCCAAGTAGGAATGGATGTCTCTCACGAGCCGCTGCCAGGAACACTCGCTTCTCAGAGCGTGTACTACCGGCAATCACATCAAGCGATATTTTCACAGGGCGTGGCAATCCACTTACCTCTCAACCTCATCGTTGTCAATGATAAACTCTTTCTTGAGCACCTTGATGGCATACAACCCATTCGTCTTCTTCTCTTCCGCCAACATAACTTTGCCGAAATTTCCCTTGCCCAACACAGCGAGAAAGTTGAAATCATCCAAGCCAACCTTTCGCTGCGGACGTGTGGGCTTCCTAACCTGCTGTTGGCGCGGTGGAATTTGCTGGGATTGACTGGGAGGAAGGCTGCCCACCCGTTCCATTGACGGGCGCTGTTGAGGAGCAGGCACAGCTTGCACGGACGGCTTCTGTGGGAACCCCTGTTGAGGTGGGGGCGGTCGCTACCAACATCGGCATCCGCACTCAGCATCATGGCGAGCCATAATCGATAATCAAACACAATACCTGGTACGACCCGAGGGCACCATCTGGAGCAGCCTGAGGCACCTGCTCAAAGGCCATCTGCGGACGATTTTGCTGCTGGTTGAGCAAAAGCTGGTCTTGCGGATACCCCGGAGGAATAGGAATTCTCGCGCCTGGAGGTGGCCGAGCAGACGGAGGCATGTTATATCCAATCATGGGGCCCGTCTGTTGTGGCTGCTGCGGCTGTTGTGGGTATCCCATACCAGGTGGCGAACCTTTAGGCGGAGGGCGCGCAAAGAGATCAGCGGCGGGTGCAGATTCAGGACCACCAGACAACCGCATGCGGTCCATACCAGGACCGATCTGCGCGGCAGGGTCAGACGACGGCGGTGCGGTGGGTGAGTAGGTCTGTGTTGGGGGACTGGTGCGGGCTGCTTGGCTCCCTCGAGCCCTATTGATCTCGCGCCAATCGCTGAGCAGCTTGTTTGCCGTTTCCATAGACATGCCGCAAAAATCGGGCACCAGATGAGCACAATTGGCATGGCATGTAATGTCGCATTCAGAACACTTGCGTGCGTTCTTGCGTCCGAGTGGTAGCATATATCCACAATGACAGCACCAATTGGCACCAATATTCGTCAGAGGTTCAAATCGATGAGGGATGCGATGATTGATTTTCTCTTCATCGCCCTCCTGAACACGTAACCTGGATGAGAAGAAACGGCAACCAACAGCACGGCATTGCTCACCGTATTAGACTTGGAGATGCATTTGGTGACCACCTTCTCGTGGCATTTCTTATGGCAAGTATAGCGGCAATCTTCGCATTGATACCCCGTTGCATTGAGAAGGAAGTCGCTGCAAAAGGCGCATAGCATCAACTGATAGAATTGCTTCTGGACGAACTTGTGTCCGTTCATTTCGTGGACTTCTCCCTTCCTTTTTCGGACGGCGCCTTGACGACCAAGACCACCCGGCGCGTCCAAAGGGCGTTTTCGGATGTTCTCCTTAACTGGGAAACAACATAATTCAGTACGCATTGAATAGGTGACAATGAAAGCTATACCGAAATTAAGACGAAGTGCAATCGCTCCCGCAGGCTCGACAGAGAACCAACCATCGATGCCTTCGGCTTGTCCTGGGAAGGCTGCTGCACCAGGCCCAGGTCCATCATTGGCAAAATTGGGGGCGGTTTGTTCGCCTGAATACGGAGCCATGCTGTTGGTAGAGGGATCGCGACCCATAGCACCGGCAGTGACCCATCCACCTTGGCCGCTCTCAGCAAGGAACTTTTGCCTGCGCAAAGCCTCGACGAGATCACTGATCCTGATCCAAAGCAAGCCAATGAGCACAGGCTGGGAGTCGCCGACCTGCTTGTCGTAGACACCGATTTCGACCTCGTTTGCTTTGTCCACCGTCATCTCGAAATCCTCGTTCCACCGATCAGTGCGAGAAGGCAAAGACCGCGCCTGCTGGGTGCCTTCGATCTTGAGCGAGACAAAGGTCTCCTTGATCTGTTTAGATGCCGAACGGAATTTGCCAGAGGCCATGGGCAAGTGGTCAAGATCGCGGGCTGCCTTGAGAGTGACGTGCAGTTTCCCAGAGAGCGGTTTGGCACGTAGATTACCTTGGGGCCCACCGACACCTATCGGACATTTGTCCGTCGATCACGACAGTTGGAACCAAGAAAGATCGACTCACCACCCCCTCCCTCCTCCTCCTCCTCGACGACGTCGAAGATATGCAAATTCTTATACCTCTTGAGAGCACTTTGTAACAGCAGGATCTTCTTCTCGCTCTCCACCTTTTTGCTTTCGGCATCGGCTCTTGATCTCTTGTCGCCGTCTGCCTGATATAGCTTGGCCATCTTGTCAATGCCTTTCTTGTACTGCATTTCCACTTGGAGCTTGAACTCAAGCTGGTGAAGCATGCGCGATATTTTGGCGGCGGAATGCGGCGTGTCTGCCTTGATCAGGTCCAGATTGGTATAGGTCTTGGCCTTGGCCGTGGTTTCGCTGTCAAAACCTGGCTGTGGAGTCGGGGGCATTCCCCGACCGGGTAAGGTTGGTTGACGACCGGTGCGAGGATCGTATGGAATAGATTGAGGTATCTGGGGAAGAGAACGATCTCGGTCGGATGGGCGAATCGGTGGACGATTCGAAGGTAACCCGACCTGTGGAGACGAGGGGAGACCCGATCGCGAAGGATCATCACGGCGCGACTGCTGCATTTTGCGAGCTTGTAGTTCCCTCAGCGTATCTTCGAAATACAGAAGGGACATTTCAGCCTCTCTGATCTTGGCCTCGTTGCTTCTCAAGACATCCTGGTTGGTTGTAGCCTGGCGGAGGTGCTGGGACGCCTCCAGTACCTTGCGCTCTGTCTGTATGCGCTTGAATACATCTTGGATCTTCTGGTCTAGCTCGCTCGTCTGAAATGAGCGCATAGATAAGGACCGCCCAGGATCTGAATGCAGAAATACGCTCACCATGACAATCTAGAAGGGCTCAGTGTACCCTTCTCGTCGTGGTCGTCGTGGTCGATTGGCAGGACTGTGGCAGGGCTGTGAGGCTGTGGGGGTCACTGAAACTTTATTTTTTATGGCATTTTTATGTCGAAAAATAATTTATTTTCTGTCCAATGGCATCGAGCTCATCGCGGATTCGGTCGGTCTCAGAGGATTTCAGTCTAGTGCTCAAGACGAACCATCATCTGGTCTTTGACGGACCAGCAGTGCGCATCGGAAACACTAGAATACCTAATAATGTCGACGTGCTCGCCGGTGCAGTGGTCGTGCTCACCATTTCAGGTATCTGGAATCGCATCAGGGTTTCAGATGAAGCCGTCTTCAATTCCGCACTCGCCGGACGGCTGTTCAGCTTTTTCGACACGGCACGTACCCCAGTTCTCCCGACCCGGCCCCAGTTCACCGGTTGCGTTAACAGAACTCTGGTCAGCTCGGACTCGATGCGATCTCTAGGCTGTACACGGATGACAAAGGCCAGACTGCTCGTACGTTCTCTCACCACGCCATGTTGCGTGCCTGACGCCTTTTCAAGTTGACGTGACGCCTTCGCGTTTCCTGCATCGCGAGCAAAACTTGCCCCATTTGACACTGGCTTCTATCGATCTTCAATGCATCTGGACTACAGCATGTCAAAAAACTTGCCAGGACCTCGCATGTGATATTGTGCAGGACCCCTTTGCGTCCCAGCTTCTGCTTCCCTTCGAACTAGCGTTGCAGAACGTGCTACAAAAATTTGTGTCCGTGCAACTTGTCAAGTTGGTCGAGGTCTACTTCCGCCATATATGCTTTGAAATCTAACTCTCGGCAGACGCTACCCCTTGATCTTCGGACCTTGGCGCCGAGCAAGTGCCAGTTGTATGCTCGTCAACATAATCCCTGACGATTCCTACCCCGTTTAGAATCTGGACCTGGAGACGTCCATTTACCCTCTCATTTCCCGCTCTGTGTTCAACATCATCCAACGCTCTCAGAATGCGTCCTTTAGAGAAAAATGCAGGACTCTTATGAAAGCAAGTTTCTCAGATCACGAACATGGGTTTCTAACCTCGATCTGACGTCGTCGGTCCAGTCTATCAAGCGATACCACTTGGCGGAACGCAAGAGGGCATGGTCTGCACTTGATTCCAGCACCCAAGAGGACCCTGAGGCGGAAGCCGAAAACGAGAAGCAGGCTTTCAATTTGGCAATGGAGCGATTGTACAGGACTGGGTGTAGACCGCAAAACTTCAAGGCACGTCTCAAAGCTTTACTAAAGCACTGAACTAGAACCTAGCTCCAGGCATTCACGTTATCAAATTCGGCTGTAGACCACGAACACCAGCTCGAGTTACAACCAGAAACGCACCATGAAATCCATGATTCGGAAATTCTGTCATCATATTTAGACTCACGGATGGAACACTGCTATGCTTCCCAGGACTCCGACGGATGCTTGTGGACTGACGACTGGGGCAGCCTCGACCAACCCCTGATCGATTCTGATGAAGAGCTGACGAGTGATAACGTTCTCTTTCCTGAATTTCTTCGGACAATGAGGCACTCCGCAGGGTCTAGCCACGACGAAGGTTTTACGGACGATCTTGATTGGTCGCAAGACGCCTCGCAAGACGCCTTTATTGATCAAAAACTCCCGCTTATCCGCTCATCACCATACCTCGACCTCATGACCTACCCACCAGACGAAGACTATCTGGTCACGATGCTTCCAGACGTGGGTGCATTTAACGGAAGGGAAAGCGCTATTGAGGTCGACCGCTGGTACCCCGACGGCGTTCTCTCCCGTGCCCCGACGCCTCTTCTGTCGCCCACCAGAATTTCTGACGACAAGTGCTTCTATTATCTGGACTCCGACATCGAAATTGCTCATGAACAAGCGGTATTGGAAGATGTATTCATGCAAGAAGATAGCTCCGACGAATGGAATAGAGAGTCTGATGAAGAGCTAATCTTTACGTTCGCAGACTCTGACGATGTGTAGAGTAGAATTATTACTAGAATTCACTAAAATTCATATTCCGCTTATGCTCCAGCAACTCCGCCCCGCGTATAATTGTATTTCACCACACAAACACCGGATTCACTTTCCCATCAAGGTCGCGACCAGGTCAACGTACCCATGATGCTCCCAGCCAAGCGAAACAAGGTCGACATCAGTGTCAGTATCTCGTTTGTTCTTATTGCCTCTTATTTTACGGGCGGCCCTGTCAGGCTGATCCTTATCGTCCCAGGCTTTGAGTGAAGAGGAGAAGAAGCTTTTCCGATTATACGGCAAGCTACCCACTCACAAAAATGTCCTTACGAAGATGCAAAGGGCAAGCGTTCACCTCAGGCATTACCCGCCGGATCTTAAATGTAGACATTGATCAGGATCGCAAATACTTCGATTCTGGTGACTATGCCCTCTCAAAGGCTGGCGTTGCCCCTCAAAACACCGTAGGCACAGCCATCCCAAACCCCCAAAAGTTGGCGACCTCTACCTCCACTGCGGTCCTGTCCGCTGCTGACAATGTGCCATAGCATCCCACATCCTACATCACCCCCGAACGGTTACCCAAACCTCTCCGTCTCCCCGACCAACAACCCCACCAGTCCGGTCAAAGAAAGCTCGCTTTCACAACATCAGGAGCAAGAGCAGCCAGAGCAGCCAGAGCAGCAAGACTTACCCGAGTGAATCGATCCGTGCAGGTTGACGAATATCATCCAGTGTATAACCACCATGCATCTCTTTGATTCTCCCCATATTGCTATCGTCAAGTCATTGCCTCCGTTCTGGTGGCCGAGTTCAGTCATTCCCAACGCATTCCTAACCCAGCACAGTAACCACATAGCCCCCTTTCGTCCTTCTTTACCCTCCCTTGTATCACACATATCTGACACAATTGTCAACGTCTTGCATCTTCTCACTGGAACGTGTTGAACATGTATTTGTACTTTGACTCGATGATGTGACGTCAATCGAGTCATTTTTTGACTCCCACCGTCATGGCCGCACCCGATCCCAACGACGTACGTATCGTAACCACGCTGGGCCATGTCGATCATGGCAAGACGACGCTCATGGACACCTTGCTCGCGTCCAACAAAATCATATCCACGAGGATGGCGGGGAAAATGCGGTACTTGGACAGCCGCGAAGACGAGCAAGAACGCGGCATCACGATGGAGAGCAGTGCCGTCTCTCTCTATTTCTATGTGGCAGATCAAGGGCAGGACTCAGGTGCGCACCAGTCCAGATGGTCGGTGTAAAGCTCGATGACAGGCTCGTGACAGTAAGAAAACAGCAGAGGCAATATACCATCAATTTCATTGACACCCCTGGTCATGTTGACTTCTCCAGCGAGGTGTCGACCGCATCGCAACTGTGTGATGGTGCTCTCGTTTTGGTCGATGTTGTTGAGGGCGTTTGCACCCAGGTGTGTTCCATTGCATCATTTCATGCGTACACTTGGTTTCTTATACAACAAACAGACGATCGCTGTCCTGAGGCAATCTTGGTTGGACGGTTTGAGGCCGATTCTGGTCATCAATAAAATCGATCGACTTGTGACCGAGCTCAAACTTGAGCCGTTGGAAGCGTATAGCCAACTATGTCGCCTGATGGAGCAGGTGAATGCTGTTATGGGAAGTTTCTTTGCTGGAGAACGCATGGAGGACGATCTTCGTTGGAGAGAGCAACGCGAGCGGCAGCAGAAAGCAGATACTGATCTCAACGACGGGGAAAACGATGCCGCTTTACATGAATCCTACCAGGAGAAAGACGATGAAGATATCTATTTCGCACCTCAGCGGGGAAACGTCATCTTTGCTTCCGCTATTGACAACTGGGGCTTTCGCATTGGAAAGTTCGCACAGATATATGCAGCGAAATTGGGGGTAAAAGAGGCTAATCTCCGGAGAGTTTTGTGGGGCGACTACTACCTGGATCCCAAAACGAAGAAGGTGATCGGTCATAAGCATCTTCGTGGCCGAGCCTTAGTGCCCTTATTCGTGCAATTCGTCCTTGAAAATATTTGGGCGATTTATGACGCTGTGATCACCAACCCGTACGTCTCCTCTGGTTTTTCTGTGACATGTACCTTCATCGTTCTCTAGTAATCCCGAAAAGGTCTCCAAAATAGTAACAGCTCTCGGCTTGAAGATCCCTTCCCGAGATTTGAAGTCCAAGGACACTCGTGCATTGTTGACTTTGATATACTCGCAGTGGCTACCATTGTCGTCTTGCGTAGCCCAGACGGTGATCGATGTCGTCCCGCCGCCATCGGTTGCACAAATGACTCGGCTTCCCAAGATGCTGCACTCTGATGGCCAGAGTCCGCTCGAAGTAGCGGAGATGAGATCCTTTGTCACTCAAATTGGATCTCAATCTTACATCTTGGCCTACGTCAGTAAGATGTTTGCCGTTCCTGAAAAATTCTTTTTAGAGAACTCGAAGAGGCGCGCGGCGGCGGCGGAAACCAATTCCAATCATCGGGTGGCTGATGGTACTGCAAAACCCGAGCAGAGCAACGACATCATACCCACCCCTCCTGTTTCCAACTTCGATCAGGCGGATTCGGATGGAGAAGTCCTTTTGGGTTTCGCGCGTTTGTATTCTGGGACCATCCGGTCGGGTGATCGAGTATCCTGTGTTCTGCCGAAATATCAAAATTTTGTGGGCGCAGACCATCCTGGCAATTCTCTGCATGTTGCTACCGCTACTGTCGAGAGCCTTTATGTGATGATGGGTCGGGAACTGCTTCCTGTGGACAGCGTGAAGGCTGGGAATATCTTCGCCATTCGAGGTCTGGAAGGCAAAGTTTGGAGGAGTGCCACGATATGTGGCTCTGGCGAAGTGATGCAAGACGCTTCGAGTGTCCCTGCTCGTCTGATTAACCTTGGGAGGGCCAAACAATCAGTTTGTAGTTTATCTGACAATTCCTTTGCGAGCTTTTGCTGACTGGCAGTGACAAGGTGCCCCCCATCATGCGCGTGGCGCTCGAGCCCGTTATGCCTGCTGATATGCCCAAGCTAGTTAAGGGTCTGAGGTTGTTGTCTCATTCGGATCCCTGTGTGGAGACCTTCCAACAGGCCACTGGGGAACACGTCATCGTGACTGCGGGCGAATTACATTTGGAGGTCAGTCGCTGAACTTCCATCATGTTCGTTGCCGTATCTCATGTGTGACGCAGAGGTGCTTGAAGGACCTACGGGAACGATTCGCCAAAATTGAGATACAGGCTTCGAAACCGATTGTACCGTTTCGTGAGACAGCGGTCAAGGCAGCAGGTATTAGTTCTTTATTGTGGTTGTCTCATGGCACTGATATTACACAGACATGCCACCTCCGAAGACCCCAGGTGCAGCCCGGGGAACAATACGAGGCTCCAGTTCACACGAGATCGTAAAATTCACGATACGAGCCAGCCCTCTTCCAAAACCAATTTCTGCGTTTCTGCTGCAGAATGCACAGTGTCTGAAAAGACTACTTCGCGAAGGAGGAATCGGAGTTTCAGGCGATGAAGAAGATACGGTTCTTGACCAAGAAGGTTTTGATCCTGGTTGTGACATCATCCAGAAACCGACAACAGATCCGCCCCAATTTTGGAACGCTTTGCAAGATGTATGTCGGGAAGTCGGCGGAGAGTGGAAGGATATGACGGATCGCGTCATGTCTTTTGGCCCTCACATGGCCGGAGGATGTGTTCTCATCGACAATAGAAAGGGCGGTGCAATCTCGAATTCGTGAGTCATATCGCCTCGCTTGAACCAGACCAATAACCTCGTATGGCATTCATACTTTGCAGGAGCTACAGTCTGAGATCTCGCCTCACTCAAAGTAAGGCAGAACAAGCTTCGTGGAATAACTCGGATCCGCTGCTGGCCGCTCTCATGCCTCATATTGAAACAAGTTTTCAATTGGCAGCTGCCCACGGACCTCTGTGCGCCGAGCCAATGGAAGGCCTTGCTTTCTTTCTCGAAAGCCTTGAGATTGATGCGGAAGGGCTTCAGAAGGAGATGTGTATGCTATGGCTCGACTGTCTCCTTTTATTCCAGCTGATCGCAACTGTGTTTCCAGCTCAAAGCCTTGTCGGACAAGTGACGGGCTCTTTGATATCCTCTTTCAGAGACGCATGCAAAACTGGGTTACTAGATTGGTCACCGAGGCTGATGCTGGCAATGTACACGTGCGACATCCAAGCTTCTGGTATGCTGTACTATCTCTGAGAGTCAGAATTGCTGTTCATGTGTATTGCCACAAACAGCTGATGTCCTCGGAAAGGTCTACGGCGTCGTGACGAAGCGCCGAGGACGGATTGTGGCTGAGGAGATGAAGGAGGGGACCATGCTGTTCAGCGTCCGAGCTCTGCTACCAGTCGTCGAAAGTTTCGGGTTTGCTGATGGTGACCGTCGTCAATCCCATTTTGGATGATTGGTCTCATGCAAGTCGACAGACATCCGAACGCGAACGTCAGGCGCAGCTAGTCCGCAATTGATTTTTAGTGGGTGAGTGCGTTTGTCCTCAGGTTATGACAAGTCTCTGAAAAATGTTCGGGGTGTAGATACGAACTCTATGATCAGGACCCTTTTTGGGTTCCGACCACTGAAGAAGAGCTAGAGGATCTCGGGGAGAAGTCCGACCGTGATAACGTTGCAAAGATATACATGGACGGCGTCCGAGAACGCAAAGGTATGTTCGTTGATAGAAAGCTGGTCGAAAACGCAGAGAAACAAAGAACACTGAAAAAGTGACGATGGTTTTTTTTTCTTCTTGGTATGATTACGTAAGAATCTAGAATGCGACCTTGGATTTCGTTTTGACCTCAAACCACGACCACGACCAGCAACGGTGAGCGGCTCATTTCAGGATGGCAACGTTGGCCATCTACGGTGGACATCATCCAGGTTTTGTCGATAATTCTACTGCCGCCGTCACATCCCAGGCTGTCATGCAACAACAAGTCCTTCCCAGCGATGATCAATATATTACGACCTTTTTCTGTCGTGCACGTTATGACTACAAGACAAACGACCCTTCCTCGCTTCCGTTTCAAAAGGGCGACATAATAGAGGTTCTTACCCAGCTGGAGTCCGGTTGGTGGGATGGTTTATTAGGAGAAGAGCGTGGCTGGTTCCCATCCAACTATGTTACCGTTATCACCGACGAGGAAGCTGAAGCTGCACTGGCCGCTTCCGAGGTATCGATTCAACAATACCCCGGCACGGGAGACTCTATCGCTGTCGCAGGTACCGCGTCCGACCAGGAAGGACAATGGCTCGACGTCCATCTCGAGCAGAACGGCGCTCAGAACGGCGTAGCGGACCCTGCGCGCGCATCCGTGGGTGGGCCGACGCAATCCAGTGATTTTTGGATGCCCCAAGTCACCCCCGACGGACAGGCAAGTCATCACGCATCGCTCTTCAGATCCATTTCTAACCTTTCTCCATAGATTTATTATGTAAACACCAAGACGGGCCAGTCCGCTCGGGATTTACCCCAAGAAGCAGACGATGAGATATCTGACAGCGATTTGGCCGGTTTGGCCTCTCAGTCGAGCTCTCGTTCTGGGACCAGTGCAGGGCTTGGATTTAGCGCCTCCGGAAGCAACAACGATTTGACGGACTCCGCCGGCTTTGGACTTCTCAAGCGGACGGGGACCCCCGAGCCTTGGGTCAAGAAACTCGCCGACGATGGAATGTCGTATTATTATTTCAACAAGTATACGGGCCAGATCGAGTGGACGAGGCCCGCTCCCGTCGAGTCATCCCATTCCCGTGATTCAGCGTCTGCCACCCTTCAAGGCATTCTGGGTCAAGAACCGCCAGCGCCCAATCACCGTGGAGGACATCGCCGAAGCGGCCCTATTGACACTTCTGATTCGCAATACAGGAATCTCGGCCTCTCAAACCGTTCCCCCCCTGCCAATGGTGACACTGACTTCGACGCCACACGATCCCAGGGTCGGATCGCCAGTGCGGATCGGTTTGCGGTGGATCTGACTTCTGCAGAGCGCCTCGCGCAATCCCTGCAGCACGCGTTGACCCCCAATTCGCCGGAACTTGTCACGGACATGTCTGAAGCAGTTCGGAGAGAAATATCAGCCATATTGGAATTCCTTCAATCGCCCGCATACACTCGTTACCCGGATGACGATTCGTTAGATCGATTGGTCGATGCCGTCGTCGTCAGTGTCCGCAACCTCCTGTACATTTCTGCTCCTCCCTCCCAGATACCCGCCAATGTGCTAGCCCAAGAATCCCGGGATATGAAGGATCACTCCGCATTTCAGTCGTTGCTCAAGCCTGCTCAGCGGAAAGTGACGACCAGTCTTTCGAAACTCGTGATTTCGGCACGTGCCATGCAGTACGAGCCTGGATCACCGACGAGTAACCCGCCGAATCGGATCGAAGGAGATGCTGAGGACCTTGAACGAGCCATCGCTGCATATGTGCTTGCCGTGGAGAGATACCGCAATCAAGAGCTTACGGAACATGAGCAGATGGGACCCAAGCGATTGCGAGGAATCTTTGGGACGGCCAATGTCGGGCTCGGACTCGTTGGAGCCGGAGCCGCCGCAAGTTGGAAAGGTTTCGGGTGGGTTGCTCTTGACGATTACGAGCAATCACCCCGGAAGATGTTGTGCGCCGAGGTTCTGGGTGAGCTAGCGTCGCTTCTTGCGCACGCAGAAGATCAGCTCGCAATATTGGTTCAGACCTCTTTGAATCCCGCTTCTACCACACGTACGTCGATTCGATTCTCCTTTCACACAAAATCTCGTATTTACATGTCATGGCGTAGTGTATGGGGGTGTGGCTGCCGAGGGACAGCTGGCCATCACCCAGGTTTCATCTTTCTTGACATTCCTTTCCAATATCCATATTGCGCGACATGTCGATATCGATGGGATCTCGCAAGAGTCGGGACAATCATTGGAAACCGATCCGTATACCCAAACCGTCAGCAAGGCACGGCAACTCGTCCGCACTTTGGAAGTCGCTGCGCAGTCCCTTTATGACGACTCCGCTATCATGCTCATTGCGTTTCAAAGCATTCGTCGCGATGAAAGTGGCTCAGTCCGGTCGTCCAGGAGCCCAGTACATGACCAAATTGAGGCTTTGGCGGGAGCTATGCAAATCAACATGCAACTGGTTCACCAGACTCTCGAAGCGCTCTTGACGGTCGGACAAGATCAGGCCGAATTGTCGCAGGGCGATTATAACGGGTCCATCGAATGGCGATTGTCGCGTTTGAGCATGATTCATACCCAATTCGGTGGAACTTTCCGTCCTGTATCGCAATACCAGGAACGACCATATGAGGAAGAAAGCGAGGACGTTGTCGATCTTTCGCATGCCTTCCAATTAGGTACCAAACCGCAAGAGGGTGGAGAAACACTCAAGAATATCACCACTGGACATCAGAGCAGTTCTCAACTTTCGGAATCGTCGATAGATGCCTCCCTTTCCACCACTGTCGATGGTTCAGCATGGACTACGAGCGAATCATCAAGAAGCACTGCTATAGAATCAACAGAGTCTTCGCCATCCGAAGAATTCCTCGCAGAATCTGACCCGACTCTTGATGATGATCGTCAGTGTTCTGCTTTGTTCTGTAGCTTCATGGCTGATAGATTGCTTGATAGTGGTTCCTGGCCAGGTTCGTCCAGGGAACCGAAGAGGCAACAAGCCATGGCTCATCCTTGGCGAAGAGGCACCCCAACATTATCAAGAAACCGTCAATGCGGATCTCAAACCGTGGTATCTCCGTCCGAATTACAGTCCGACGGACATCTTGATAGACTACCCGGAGGGAGTCGTCAGAGGTGGAACTGTTCCTGCTTTGGTCGAGCGACTGACGGCACACGAGCACGGCGGTAAGGTCTTTCGTGATCCGTATTCACATGCGGACTTACAATTCAATTACCGTAGACCCGGCATTCATCAAGACTTTCTTGATGACGTACAAGTCATTTACTACGCTTGATGAATTATTCGATCTTTTGGTTCAACGGTTTTGGATTCAGCCCCCGCCCAATTTGACGCCTTCTGAACTAGCCGAATGGAAGAAGCTCAAGCAGCATATCATACAAATGCGGTTTGTTGGACATGGCAATGAAATGATGTCAGCGCTTATGTGCATTCTAGCGTTCTGAATACATTCAAGTCCATGGTCGTGGACGACGACGTCCTGGAGAAGGAAGACTTGTACATCCTCGATCGCATGAAGGAGTTCAGCTCCAACGAAGAGGTCATCAAACTCGCTGCCGCGAAACAATTGATGATCCACATAGAACGGGCTGTGCGTTTTGATATCCCGTACCCGCCATGGAAACCATTGACCTCAACGACGTTGCAGCAACGCGGAGGAGATGCCATCAAGATGATGACAACCGCCCAACAAACTCCCCCACCGCCGATCATGCCGAAGACATCAAAGAAGCTCAAACTGCTTGACATCGATCCATTGGAGCTTGCAAGACAGCTTACGATCATGGAGAGTCAGTTGTATCAGAAGATCAGGCCAATAGAATGTCTTCAGCGTGCGCGAGAACAGAAGTCAGATCATAACGACAACATTGCTGCGGTCATTCAGACGAGTAATCGGGTATGTTGTGTCGCGATCTGCATGCCCTCTTTGTTGCTAACATCGTTCAGATCGCGGATTGGGTCGCCGATTCCATCTTAAACAAGGAGGATTCCAGACGACGCGCTGCTTGCATCAAGCAATTCATCAATATCGCTGACGTGAGTTGCCAATACACGACACACCTCGCGCCCTTCTTTACGCTTTTGCAGCGATGTCGTTCACTTCATAACTACTCCACCATGGTCGCTATCACGTCAGGCCTCAACACGCCACCCATTCGTCGTCTCAAGCGGACATGGGAGCTAGTGAATGCCAGATTTATGAGCCAGCTCGGAGCTTGCGAGATGACGATTGACTCGAACAAAAATTTCAACAACTATCGCAACACGCTTGCATCTGTAACACCACCTTGTGTCCCATTCATCGGTAAGATATCGATTCAGGTTCTGTTCCAATCGTGGCTCATAGTCGGTCTTCGTCAGGTGTCTTCCTTACCACCCTGCAATTTATTCAGGACGGTAGTAAAGATAATTTATCCCCTGGCATCGTGAATTTCCGAAAACGCCAAAAAGCGTCAGAGGTCATTCAGGACATCAAACGGTGGCAATCGCAACAGTTTGCTTTCCACCCCATACCGTCTGTGCTTGCGTTCATCGATGAGTCACTGAATCAATTCAATGACACTACTGATATTCGCGATCGGTTCTGGAACATCAGTCTGGAGCGAGAGCCGCGTGAGAGGGAAGATGAGAAAATGGCGAGGCTGCTGCAGGAGAGTGGATTCTTGTAATGTATTTAGAAATCATTGCTGTGGTGGGGAGGTGGATTCATCTGGATTATTTCTTCCGTCCCATTACTCTCTTTCAATGTTGAGAGTGTTGATGTTGTCTTTGAAGTTATTGTATGTAAAAGACCAGACGTGTCGAAATACGGATTCTTTCACCATGTACAGGGTGCTTGGATCAGGTCCTTCCATGATCGAACTGGAACTGGGGAACGACAATGAGACCACAGGGACGCAGTGAGAGCAGAGTATTGCCCACAACAACGATTGAGCCTGTTCCTTGGAGGTTTCGTCATGATCACAGCAGATCAGATTGTCGTCTCAACTGATACGCATCGGTGATACATGCTGTGCCTCAAGCTGGCAGGATACTCATTTTCTGTCAGAGCAGCCATGGGTTCTGCATTAACAAGATGTTATAAGTGTAAAGCGTCCAACTTCCGTTAGTCAGTATCAGTATGGGTATTGGCAACACATTATCGTACCGTTCCGAGACACTGGAGGAGTGGACCTGAGGCGTGGAGCAGCGTATATCCTGACAACTTTCAAAACGATAAGTCCTAATCGTCATCCATCATTCTTGCTCTTTTCGTCGGCCGTCTGCCAGTGCTCGCCGAGTCGTCGTCGCTGAGTGTGCCAGTGCTACGACGACTGGCGCTCGCTCGCTTCTTTCTCTGATACTCCCTGTCCCGCTGCTTCTTTTGTTGAGCGGCGGTGAGCTCCTGAGTTCTGCTTGCGGCAGGCACGACGACAGTCGTGAGACCAGGCGTGCCTGCCTTGACGGTGTCATCCACCATTGTCTGGTCCTCGCCATCTGCCATAAGTTCCAGCGACTGAAAACGCGTGTATCCATATCAGCTCCTGTGCTATAACCTGACACTCTCGAGAGTCGGCTCACCCTCTGATAAGTCAAGCTGCTGTTGGAGAATATCCGGTCGGCGTCGTTGACCTCGTACTTGCGCCGACCGATGCTCTGGTTCTTGAGATAGCCATCGAAGCCTTGGATGATGTTCCCCCCGCTGTGTGCGGCTGTCTCTGTTAGATATGTCGCCTCGAGATTGTAAATCTGGAGTTCCAGTTGTGCCTGGATGTGGGTTGGGTGAGCGGCACAACTGGAGGTTGTTGTGGAGGTGATGTCAAACTTGCCAGCTGCTTGTCAAGGGCGCGCTTGACCGACAGAGCTTGGACGAGCTCTGATTTCATCGCATCGTAGCGAGTCTTTTCTTCTGGTGTCGTGCTTGCGCCGTTTGCAGCAGCCATGGGGGCGGGAGCACAGCCACACAACCTCAGTGCCACAGTCCATTGCTCTAACACATACAGTACCTGTAGACTATGATAATACGACGGTGCCATCCCAAATTAAATTACCTCACTCGGACATCATCTCGAATCTGCACGAACACTGGGCCTGCCCAATGCACTCGGAGAGGATTGAGCCCAAATATCTGGAAACGTATACTGTCCAGCAAGGGCAGCGAAAAGTCATAATTCTGACCGATACGTCCTTCACACCCCACTTTGCAAACGCGTGTCTGTGAGTGATCATTTTATGGAGGAAGGGATCCTGAGACCGTTTTTTATGAGATACGAACACAAAGCGAGACGAAAAATCGCTCGCACCAATTTATACAACCAGCTAGGGTTGCGTTCGTTGACAACGGAGTCCTCGCCACTCCAATCAAGACAATATAGAGTGAGTTGTCGGAGACCAGGGAAAGCAGTTGCAAGCACGGCGAGAAGGCGAGGATGAAACAATTCGATGTTAAGCGTGAGGGACTGGAGACCGAAATGAGCGCCTCTGCCAATGAAGACACTGGCGAGGAGGGCCACCTGCTGATCGGTCAGGTATCGATCGGCCAGCGTAAGGCTCGTCAGAGTGTCTGCTGAGCGTGCCAGGTATTGGGTTACAACATCGAACGCGCGACTCGTTGTGGGACTGAATGAGAAGGACTCTAGGTTGGAGAACAGACTATCGTCTGAAAGCAGCTCGGTCATCAGTGCAACCAAACGGCTTTCTCCGACCCCGGTTAGCATATCGCTGAGGCCGTCCAGATATAAATTGACATGGCGGAGGGTGGATGCGTGATTATGCAAAATGCGTTTAAGGTGGACGGGATCCGAACTCTTCGAATGCGGGATATGTACCGTGAGTCGATGGAGCTGGGGAAGAGGGTCCAATTGGTCGACGAATTCAGACAGATCGAGATAACCTGCGCCGACATTGCCCGATTGGAAGGAAATCGAGAGGTTTTCGAGCGTCGGGCTGAGTCTCTTGAGCGTAGGCCCAAAAAGGTAGGAGATTTGGGCATTAGTGACATGGAGCGAATTCGAGTAGTACACGTCCGTGAATTTGAGGTGCAATTCTCGCAAGCGGGTCAACTTTGGGATCAAAGGGAGTTCACGGATGCGGTGAAGCTCGCCTTCAAGAGATATACTGTGCAGATTGAGACCAAATGTCTTCCATGCAGCAGTAAAGATTGGACCGGCACAGGCAGTCAGCTCTGGGTCAATTGCGCAGATGTGTAGAGACGTGACGTTCTGGAGACGGGTGATGAGATCGGTAAGAATTTGGATAACCTTTGCAACTGGATCGTGTTTCCGAGAGGTCTTGCTTAGGACGAGGAATCGCCACCGACTTCGTTTCGGGGGAAGAAAATATTCCCTGTTCTTCACGAGATTGATGCTCAAACGACCGACGCGTTGGGCGACGTATGGATCACTAGGGCAGGGATGGAAATTGGCGTTGTCAAAGGTTTGGATTTATACTCACTTGAGCCGAAGCAGCTTTTTTGCTAACGATGAGCTCACTAGGTCGGTCACCGTCACTTCTCTGTACCGAACATTGAGCGCGATGTTTAGTAGGGTCGAATTGACCGCCAGTAGATCCACCAGAACGGCATCGGGTAGAAACTGGGCGATGTGGAACCAGATATCGTCTGGTATATAGACCATATTTCGAGAGCAACGAGCTATTGGTTGATGCGGCAGGCCCCGTGAGTTTTTGAAGCGAAATCATGGTCCGGTATGACGGAGTCCCGTCAAAGAGTATATCAATCACAGTATACAACGATTTTTTTTTATTTTCTGGTTTCCTGAGAGACCCGGTCAGGTGTCGGCGGGGGTACGA
>CEMM01323592.1:0-19347 GCA_900068975.1 Hygrocybe conica
CAACCTCGATTGCGATCGGTTGTCATTTTCGTGATGGTCGTTGTGCCTGGCTACCGCGGCATGTTGTTGTCGGGAACCTCGTAGGCGACCTGAGGTCCAGGTGAGCGTCTTCCCGCAGGCAGCACCCTTTCATCAACATAGACGGGTTGTTGACCATATGCGAATTGGGGACCAGGAGACCGTCTTCCTGCCATGCCCATATCGTACCCCATCTGAGGGCCAGGGCTCCTGGACCGTGTCATCTGCGTCATGGGGATAGCCTCGGCGTTGGACCACCCAGGGCCAGGGGGGGCGTCCATGGAATCTGTGTCGTTGAAGGTGTTGGTGCCAGGTCCACGGTATGGGTCATAGTAAGGGGCTACGACGGCCGGGTCATCTCGATATGGCTGGTTTGGATTGAGGTGCGGAAGAGGCGGGACCGCATATGGATCTGGGGGAACGGTGTTGATATCGGTCTACATATATATAACAGTAAAGATGCAATACCTGTACTGGGAGCGCGGGAAAAACTGACTTCAGAACCTGTGTCGAAACCTGCGCGGCCAGTATTGTGAACCGGAAGAGCGTGAGAGTCGTTCCCATGGGTGTTTAACTCCGGCCACTTTATGGCCTCATCTGAGAAAACAGGTCGGGGGGTTGTACGGGAAAAGGGAAGGCGGCGCAGCCACGTACTGTCATCAAAGTTACTAAACCGTTTGCGTGTCAACTTCCATACAAGGAATCCCACAACGATGATGAGGGCAACACCTCCCGCGACAGATAGCCCAATGATAGAGCCCATGCCAAGCCCAGAGCTTGCGTTGTTGCTGCTGTTCGAGGTCTGGGATGCCGTCCTGGATGGGGCGCTAGGAGTAACGGTGAGGATGGATGTCGATACGCGGCCTTCTGGATCCGTTGAGAGATTGGCCGAGGTGAAGACAGACCGTTGGGTTTCGGAGGGATCGTTGGAGAGGGAGGAACTGGTGGTAGTGGACAGGCTGCCGCTTGGCTGAGATGAGGCGGAGGCATCGTCGGATCTGGTGGATGAGGCAGAGGAGGCGGTCGTGGTGGTCCTCGTTGAACGGGAAGTAGAGGCGACAGATGTGGTTGAGGAAGCAGGAGGTAAAAGCTGACGGGCTACGGGACGTTCCATGACTAGGTTTTGGGGATGAATGAATGCGTGTGCAGCGAGAGAGAATAAAAGAAAGAAAGAAATACGACGATGCACGCTGTGCATGGCGAGAGTAGAGGGAGATGGCGGTAAGTCGTAAGACGGACTCGGAAAATAATGGGCAGGGGCAGTGTAAATCGTGGGAAAGTAACGGGGTCACAAGGCGACCGTTTCCTAGTTTAAAGACAGCGACATGGCAGTGAATCACTCTAGAGACCTTCTCTCTAGCAATCTACTGATCTCTCGGCGTTTACCCAGCCATTGCGGGAACGTGCTTTCCGGCGCCTTCCCCCATTTCAGCTCAATCAAAAAATTCGCAAACACGATTAGCGTGCCATACCGGTACCTGTCACGTCTTTCAGCAACTCTGTCTGACATGGACCACACCAGCACACTTACAGGTAGTTGACACCAACGCTCCTTAGCTTCTGTTCCTTCCGACCTTTCTCGCATGCCTCTGCCTTGAGCTTGTAGCTGTCCCTACATCAGTCCTACTCTCAATCAATTCACAATATCCGCGCACTCACTCATAAATGGCTTTGCGGAGATTTTGCACATCTTGCATCTTGTCAATCGCACAGTCCGTAATCCGTTTCGCAATCTTCCCATGCGAAAGTACCGCGACCAGTTGCAGAATCGTCTTGTACTCCCCTGGGTTTTAACGTCATCACTACAACGACAGCTTGCGAAAAAAAAGAGTGATGTGCCTTGCAGATATGCTTCTTCCTCTGATGGCCCGTCCATCCAATCGTAATGCTGGACAGCGCTGTCTTCCCATCCCACTGAGCCCTCCGTTGCCGTCCAGCTCATGATTGTCGAAATCAGACAGGCAGTCACCATTCCACTTGTCGTGCGCCCCCGACCCATCTGGCAATTGAAGATAAAGTCGCCTGCCTTGGAGAGGCCCGCCTTGATCCGCTCCAAAAGTTGTGCCAGGGCAACTGGAAGCGGAGCTTGCTCGTCGGTCTGCCATACAGGCGCTCATTATCACAACGTCTGCAACGTTGGACATAAGCGTCCACTCACAATGGCAACACGGTCATAATCGATCTGCAAAACACCAAATTGCTGTCAAGTCACAACTACACCTCAGGTGCGGCAATGCAAACCTTGTATCCTTCCCGAGCAACCAGATCGAACACATCTCTGGGGGTCATGATATCTTGCTCTGACACACTTTCCCATAATGGTACAATCGAGAAAACGCCTGGTCGTTCCTCCACTTCGTCGTGAAGTAGTATGCGGCCAACACCAGCTCTGAGTTCCCGGAGTACGTCCTCTTTCAAGTTTTCTTCCATTCTCTCGACGATGGTCGTTGTAACGCCAGTGGCTCTGCCATCGACGTTGGTCAGTCGCCAGAGCAATACATACGATGGTGCGCACTCGACATTCTCCAATGGCTTGTCGACAAGTCGCAATACATGCGGCCTCCCTGCAACATACAGCACAGGTTCCTGAACCACAAACTCGTCAAAGCTACTCGAAACAGGCAAGCAACGCAGACCCTACTTCTCGCAGGGAAGTCCAGTATGCCATATTCTGTCCTGCAGGGTCAGCGTTGACTCGCGCCAGAGCACGTCGTAATCTAAAAAATGTTATTTTATTTTTTTGATTTGCATCATCTTCGGACGTTCCTTACCCTTGGACAGTTGGCATCCCACTGGAAATGACAAGTCATTGCTAATCACCTAACTGAGACAGACGGCATACCTTCCACAGACCATTTTGGCGTCGTTAACTTCATGTCCGGACACAGTTGACGAATTGGTAGAAAGCCGTAACGTCAGCGGAACTCTGCGGAAGTTTGGAGAGCCTTCTATTCGCCTGTGTGCGGACGGAAATGAAATAAACGAATGTCAATGAAAGATGGTGGCAGGCCAGGGCTCACTCTGGCAACGTCATCTTCTGCAGGTTGGAGAAGAAGTCACTCTTCAAAATCGTTGACGCCGACAGAATTCGGCCCGAACGATTCATTACCACCTGCTTGACCTCATCTGGGTGTGCTTCCCCGTCAGCTTCGGCGCGTTTCAGAGGAACTAACGCATTTAAGTCGTCAGCTAGAAGCTCCTTTTCGAAGGTCCTGATGACTGGAGAAAACATATCACTAAAAATTCAAGAGAAGGATGGCAAGATTTCGCTGACCTGGTTGACTCTGAACGAAGCTTTCGAATGTTGCAAAGGACTGCATGGTATCGGGCTGTGTTGACTGCAAATAAGACTGGAAAACCATAAGCTCGAAGTACCGTTTGAGATTCCGAAGTCCTGAAAGCAATGATTCCATGATCACCGCATAGAGAGAGGAAAAGCAGAAAATGCCCACCCATTTGAGCATGTATCCGCTTCTGGCGTTCGTCAGTGCTGTCTGCAGCGCGGGCACGTTCTTCCTCAATAGATTCTCTGAGATTCCAGACGAGGGCACACTGGTCTATTGCTGCATCCACGCGATCCTTGACCAGGAAGCCTCGACGCGTAACACGAAGCAGATCTAACAGGATTGTATGAGGAGATACAGCGAGGGGACGAAGAACAACTCACTATTGATGACCTGGTACGAGTGACGTTTCGGTACATGCGCAGTCGACTCGGAAATTCTATTCGGAATGGAAGACCTCGACAATGTCCGGCTTCTTGACATAGCACTCGGCCGATCAGCTTCCAGCCATCGCTTTATGAGAAGAAGGATAGTCTGGGGAGAGTGTCAGCTCTAATCATCAGTAACGTCTTGTAGCGAACCGAAGTTAAGGTGCTCCTGCCACGACCAAGCTGGCAATTTACAACCATCGGGGTATTCGTAGAGTCAAATCGGACGACAACATCCATGAGCTCGCTCAAGTCACTAAAATCAGGTGGCCGCTCAGCTGTGATCGGGATGCGATAATAGCAGAGTTCGAAGCCATCGTCCGAGACGTTAGCCATGATGTCCTTAAGGACTCCCACGTCTTCGCTTTGCACTTCCTCCCAAATGGGCACCACGGATCCATCTGAGGTCTCCGTGTGTAGTAAGACGCTGAAAGAGTTGCCGTGTTAAAGACCATGATCTGGTCAGAAAGAAGAGTAAGGGAGTCCCACCTCCCGCCGAATGCATTCAATTCTGCTACAACATCTTCTCTCAGTCTCTCCTCAAGGACTTCCAGTCGAGAGGCAGAGATTCCGCCATAATCTAAATGATCGTGATTCAGAGCACCTCGACGAGTGACAGCACAAACTGCATACCTTTCATGTTGCGAAGCGAGGAACCTTCGCGACGAAGGCAATAAGGTGCACCATTGATATATACAATTGGCTCTTCTCTCAAGGTGATCCAGACTATACGCTCCGCGTGTGGATGCGCGCTCCTGATGCGTTTCAGGACTTCCTTTATCGCTTCCGTCGTCGGTTGGCCAAGTGCATAGATCATAGTATCCGGCACATTACGGAAATTAATCGCCCCTCGAATGTCATCCTCGACATGCTGGGATGCACGCAACCATTGATCAGACTTGAGCAGTGTGCTGATGACTAGATTCAGAATGCGCATCTTTCATAAAGAAAGAGCACAACCTTTCCCGCAAAATGATGCCACGCCGGTTCTGTTAGCCATCATTGCAATGAGGTTGCCAAACGACGCGATTTGGAAGAGGAAATACCTTGATAACATGCTCGGTATATTCGTCGCCTAGTATCTGACCCCCAGCGATCGCAACCTCGTTGTTCTTGCCGGGTATCAGGGACAAATGTTCTGAACCTGTCTTTGACAGTGCTGACAAGTCATTCACAGGTGCAAACATGTTTAAACGAGAGCCATGAATCCTTCGCAGAAACAAAACTTGACTGCAGAAGATCGATGTGAGTAGTTCTTGATGACTTCAAGTCCTGGACTTACTTCCAGATTTCGGACCTTGACTACGACCCGAGGTACGTCAGTTAGTGATTACCGTATTATACTTTACTTACAGATAGCCAGTCGGAGAAGCTTTGGCTGAAATCAGGTTTACTAAATGCATAACTCGCAAATGCAATCATGAAGAAACTGATGGTGTGAATCATATTCATCCCTTCATCTTGTAAAATCTGGGACGGAACGTACTATTTCTCAAGAGCCATTCTAGCTCTGTTCAAGTAATCAGCTCCTTGTGCTTCGTCCATAGTTGTCAGAGAATATTTCAGCCGGTACACAAGGATACTCTCTCGCAGATTAGTTACATGATCGCCTAAGAGGAGGGATGATCAGTAAAGCAACGTCGTGAACGCGGATACGGACATGAATCGATGATTCGGTCGACTAATTGCTTCGCCTGCAGGCCATGCTCGAGGCATCCGAGTAGGCTTAGAATAACGCTGTAATTGCCCATGTGGGCCTTGCGCAGGTTCTCCAGCAATGTCGGTTTAGTCATGAGCAAATCAATCGCAGATTGTGATCTAGTATTGCGTAAACCTGCGCAGGGTTAGATTTCGCGGTGATTGGGGTGATGTATCACGAACTTTGTTGCAAGACGTATGTCAACCGAAGTAGTGACTTGTTATGATCCTGCTGGGCATTTGCCCGCTCTAGTGCCTGAAGGATTCTTGTCTCCGTTTGCTATTTTGCCCAGTAATCGTACACATAAAATTATGAGCGAAGCAGTTGCACTTGCCTGATTTGTTGGCTGCAGGACAGTTCATTAAGTCTCAGATAATCACTTCGGTCGAGTTGAAGCCATACCGTACTAGTACCCGACCGGGCTGTACCATTCTGGCTCTTCGTAAGTGGAAGAAGAGGCTTCAGCGGATATGGATCTTCCTCGCCTCCAGCGAGAAGCTGTGTCCTTCTGATGATGGAGGCGGCAACCATAGCAAAGGTCGTCCGTACTGAGCCTGTGCCGCAGGTGAAAACGACAGCTGTTCCCAAAGGATCTGTTTCTTTCAGTATTTGGAGATATGCGTCAAGGTAATTGTCCTGGAATCGCGTCAGATGGGCCCTTGGATGGGATGTACAACGCACCTCGATTGGACGGTCAGGAGATATTGGGATGCTTTCCATGAAAAAAGTCAATCCAGCCCAAACGACTGAGATCGATACATGACAAACCGGTGATACTAAGAGACGACGAGGTTAGGAAATGGATACCACGGAGTTGAGTACGACGAACGTCAACATTCCATCCCTCTCGTTTCATAAACTCCCATAGTTCCCGAGAAGTTTTGACATTGTTGGTGTCAACGGCAGTCCATGTTGGCAATATCGCCCCCTCTCCCGAGTCCGTGGCTGTATGCGTGGGTCAGAAGAAGCCACAGCTGGATGTTGCCAATAACGCACCAACTTCATTATGGGTTAAAAGAAGACCGCCAAACCTAGCCTGATGTGAAGTAGAGGACTGATAGGGCAGATCAAGTCTCACTTATTGGCTTCCTGCAGAATGTCATTCTTGAGACGTTCCTCGATGGCTTCCAAGTTCTCGGCACGATCGGACATGGACAAGGTCCTCCTTGGTTGTGAAGCATCTCGCAGCACGAATGAACGCCCCGATATGTACACTAAATCAACAGACCTGATTCAGTACCAAAGCAATGAAAACGTTGTAACGACGGCAGGGCACATGTGAAGAACCAGATGACATCTGAGGCAGGTAACCTCAGAAATAACTTCACCTGATCCCTCTGGAACTTAAGGAAGACCCGGGATTGCAGCCCAGTCCTAGACCGGCGTCTCACGAGATGTGCATATATATCGACGGCAATGAAAGCAACATACCGATTGGTTCTTCCCTCGTAGAAAACCAAACAACGTGTGTCGGATTGGGTGTCTTTGGACGACACCGAAGGATAGACAAGATGGCACGAAGACCCTGTGTGCGAGGTTGCGCAGCTCCAAAGACGTTAAGATGTCCCTGACGGGGTGCCCGAAAATTAGGTGCACCATGCACGTTCAGGTCGAGATCGAGGGCACGACCTGATCACGCATTCAAAGAGCAATTCCAAGGCGAACAATGGTTCAACGACTCACCAGAGGGATAGTGGTCTGTCTTGAGTATGAAGCCTCGGGATAGAACGCTCCCAGTCCTAGTCTTGACGACAGATGAGCCTGAGTGGTGAAGGTCATCCAGAAGATCCAGGCCACGAGATTTCCGTTGGAAGAGAGGTGGACTATCTGGCGACTGATAATCTCTGACTTGAAAGTTCCCACGGAGACCCTCAGAGTTGGTATCAGGAGGACGAGAGCTTGTACGAGCGACAGACATGAATGACCGCCTGCTAAAATTTGATTCCGGAGGTACTGAAGCAGGACGGATTGTGTGGAGGTCGTCCTTCCAAAGAGTGGACCGTCTATGCGCCATGACGGTGTTAACGTGATATATGTCTTTGTAAGTTGATTTTCTTCGGTTGTTCGCGATAGGACAGCGCAAGACCCGGGCGGAGCGGCACACGACATCACCATGATTGATGCTGCTTTAGGGTTAAGGTTATGAATATGGTTTGGAGTCTTTCTCTAGTTGATACAACGAAGCCAGATAATCTATGACACGGCTTCTTATATGTACCCTCCGGTGGGAAGGGAGATACTGGCATCTGAGATCAAGCGCGGGGTATGATTGTTTCATGCCGCGTCATGTACAATGACCGAACTTGGGGGATCCGGGCTTCTCCGGAGCAAGCATCAGCTAAAGACCAGATGAGGTGAGCACAGGGCAGCGGCACACCGTCAGAAGCGCACCGTTATCGTCTGGACTGTTGTATACACCGCGGCAGTTGCACCGAAGACCAGCATAGCGATATCAGCAACTTTTTGCTTCCGTGTCCGTGCGCAAGCTTTGTAATGCAACATTGCTGGGTAGATATAGCATAACGGCACACTGATGGGAAGGAAGTGAACTGGTGACCTCGCAGAAAGCACTTCATAACGACTGACCAAGCGGCGCTTCCAACAAAAGCCACAAACTTGTCCAGGTCCGCTGCGCCTATCCAGCTGACTACCGAACACAGTAGCACCATCGAGAATCTGAAGATATTCTTGAGCCATTTGACACGGAAGTCAGCCTTCCCACTGCGGACAAATAACCCATTCTCCATGATCCGTACAGCTGGGAACAGCTGCAATGGAACAGACAACAGAATGGCCATAGCATACAGGAACTGGACCTGCATCGATGCATCAGTTTGAGCATGTAATATAAGCAGAGCAGAGCAAATCATTACCGCTTGAACAAGACGACTCTCCGAATCAAAATTTACAATGACTACAGTTTGGATTTTCGGGCCAAATGTGAGATATGACAATGCGCCGGAGCCGCCGAACAAGACTAAATGATGTATGTCTCAGAGCAATGCCCAGCGTCAAGATCAATCTCTTACTGGTGAGGAAGACCATGACCCATGTTAAAACTTTGGGGAATTTACGAGGTTCTCGCATAGAATCTGTAATGGGGATGACCTAAATGACCTGAAATCAATACACCCACAGGAAATTGAAAATATACTCACCAAGCCAATTCCCTCAAACGAGAACACAGCAGTGCTGAAACAGGTCACACCGCATTACTGGAGGATGTGCATAGTTGACATACCCAATGAAGAGAGCAAAGTCCTTCGGATTGAATAATTTGACATCGGCGATCCCATCTTTGGCAATTATGCTGGCTTCTGTGCTAAATATGTAAATGAGACCAGCTAAGATAAAAACATCGGCGACAAGAGCTGTAGTGCTCAATTTCGCGAGATCACGGATCAATGCGGGAGGCAGCAGAATAAGCGTTTGTAGGGCAATGAAGTATTGTAATGGAATGAGCTTGGCGCAATGAGTGACTCCCATGACGAATGCCTTGTTGCTGTCAGTGGACGGACTCGAAAAGATCAAGAGCGACATACCTGAAGGTTCTGCGAAACAAAAATTGTGTACGCTGCAACGAAACCAAGTTGGGAAAGAACTATCGACCCAAGAATCGAGTAGCGCATCCAAGGCCCGTAAAGCGTGCCCCCAATGTCTGTAAGAGGTTGATATCAAAAATCATCGGAATTCTCCAAACAGATGCCCACTGACCGCCAAAACTGCCCGAAACGACGAACTTTGTTTCAACAAGTAGCAAAAACGAGCAAAGAGAGACGATAGCAATGAAGACCAGTGTGACAGCAGAGAAAAGTAAACCGCCGTTCAGGAACCTAGGCGCAGCGATAAGACGAGATTAACGGAAGAATCTTTGGACGTACGCGCGACCGAGGAATAGAACACCGGTGCCGATGAAGGATTTCAGCAGCTAGAAAAGTAAGCGGTGAACAGGACGCGTCTACATCCTCAAGGAAGACGTACCATCAACACGGCTTGCGTGACAGTCGCGTCGCCGTGAGGACCAATGGACATTCTCCTCCGCCTTGAGCGTGACTTGGACCTCGCAACTGTTGCCTGAAGCAATGGTGTACTCTCAGACATCCCGGGTAGGTGTCGCGGCATGGGGGGCAGACTGGAGGTCCCCGGTATCTCCTCCTCGTCCCCTTCTTTCTCCTCCTCCTCGTCCTCTTCAAGGTCTTCACCAGCCTGCATCCGAGATAGGTTAACGACAGAGACCGTCTGCCATACAAACAACATACAAAATGACCGTAGATGAACAAAAAATCTATGAAATTGTTGAGGATGCGCGGTGGTTCTTCAACTCCGTGTTCGTTGGCCCTTAGAAGTACAAAATTTCTTCTGAAGCCGCCCGGCTCATGAATATGTTCAAATGCAGGGTCCTGCGGAGTTGGGCGTGCACCGCTGTACGATGCTGCTCGGGGCCGACCAGCTTGACGAGCCTGAGACTGCCATTTGTAGATATCGTGCCTTGCAATCGCAGAGTAAGCTGACCAGGCTTCCGAAATCAGATGGACTCACGTAATGTCAGCGCCAGGTGCATCGTACGGCACTGGAAATAGTTCCGTGTCCTCGCGTTCAAGTTGTGGTCGGCTCTTGGCCGATGAGGGCGGACGCGATGGTACACCCGAATTAGGGGACATTTCTCCATGTCTTTGTCTCTCCTCTTTCGAGACCAGATGTCTCCTCAAGACTTTTGCTTTTTCCTCCTCAGGTAGGTCGTCCAAGTCTAAAGCAGGCGGGGTTTCAGAACCATGTGCAGGAGAGACCGGTCGACGAGCACTTATGCCCCCAATGAGTGGAGGTCGAGGGACAGGCGTCGTGGAAATACTGGCAGTTGGCAACGGAGATGGAACTCTTGCGGGAGTTCCTCGCGGAGGTATGTTCGGAGGGGGTGTCCCCATATACATTGCTCGGAGTGCACGAAGGTCCGGGGTACCTAAGGGCGTCGCACCAGTAAACGAACCCGATATTCTATCCCCTGCAGCTACTGGACGAGGAACTCTGATGTTGACTGGAACGGACATGGTGGAAAGAAGAGAAAGCTAATGACGTGGATGCGGCTAAGTTAACTTTAATGACACGTGCTTAGCACCCACCCTCAGCCTGACCCGACCACCATCCCTTCACCCAGCTGACGATCTCTCCGGCAAGCTGCACACCGTCTGCTTCCCTCTGCCTTATTCCGACACCCAGGGCCCCTTCCTTCCTCTTTCTCCATTTCGCATCCTTCCCTTTGGCCCACGCTTCTTCTATCGCACCTGCCCAGTCCCCTTCTTCGTATGACTGCCGGGAGAGTTCGACGCCAACGCCTTCACGATCAAGAAGCAGACGCAAGCCGTACTCTTCAATGAACAGCGGTCTTGAGACTGACACCGGAGACATGAATGATGACATCGACACAGGGAGCATTTCGACGATTCCGCACCGTATACAAAAGGAGAACGCGAATCAATACATTCCGAAACCGTTCCATACCCCTGCAATCCAAGACTTTAGTCAGCTAGGGAGCTCGGGACGTAATCCAGACACACCAGTTTCCCTAGCAGCACGTCCGCAACTGCCATGAGATCTGGCATATAAACATATCGCGGGGCAATGAAAAATCCACTTGGTAGATCCATATCCGAATCGAGTTCGTTCCATTCCTCTTTGGAGACACCGCATACAACAGCAATCCAAGACGAATCTGGCAGTAAAAATGGCCCATCGTCTTCTTCCACGGTAGATGGGAACATCTTGTCGCCTTGGTCAAGCACAGGTGTCGGTGTCGATAAGGTCATTGCAAACTTCGGATGTCCTTTCAATTGAGGCGATGAAGGCATGCTCGGTGTTCTCATGATAGGTGGAGCACCAGGAAACCATAGATGCGAAGATGTTGCCAGCCTTGGTGAAGTGAAGTGATATGTATTCGAAGCAGCGCTGGCAGAAAGGTCGTCAACGGGGTCAAAACGTTCATGGTTGGTCGTATGCCCTGATTGCAGAGCTAAAGGTGTTATGGGGAGGCCTTCCGTAACTTCAATACTGTTGATTGCACCGCCAAAGGGACTCTTGTTCCCGGATCGGCTTGGTGGTCGGCTTGGTGGCCTTCGAATCAATTGTCCCCCGAACGAAACAACCAGGATTCTTGTTTTATGTGGATCATGATATTCACTTGGGATTCCGATCGAAGACAGAAATTTTGAACGCCCGGCAGGTGTATACACAGATGATTCCGTTGTCGGCAAGCGCACAAGAAGAGGAGCACGGACGACAGCGCGTCCCAGACAACGCCTTGAGTTCAGATTCGACACAGAAATCATCGGGAAGGGAAGCGGAGGGTGAAGCTCATCTGGACAAGGCAAAGACGACGATGCAAGATGCAAAACAATCTCAGGACGGAATCTCTGTGTCTGAGGGTCGATCCAGTTCTGGGCTTCGAACGTAGGCGATATCCAAAATGAAGGAATTGGAATTGAACCAGGTAGAAGAAGCAAGAGGTCGGCACAGCGATACCCTGCATGCATTTCTGCAACGAGTGGGTGGAGTATGGAAGCTGGCACAGGGCTATCCGAAACAAGTTGTCCAAATATACCGGTATCGTCAATTTCAGGATATAATTGTCGTGAAGCGGTGGGGTTGTCAACTATCGGGGCTGAGAGAAAGCTGTACACGGAGTCGAAAGTAAAGTTGGTGATGAGTATCGATGGAAGACATGCTGCCTTGGCGGCTAAACTGGAATGGACACGAAAAGTGATGTTCAGCTTCGACAAGTTCGCGTACGAACATACCAGCCCAAAAATGCAGCGTCGCTCAGCACACAATGCGCTTTGATATCGATAAGCCATTGCCGTTCCACCTCTAATTTGTCCTGCTTGCTACGGAGGAATTCTTTCAGTGCGTTTACGCTCCGCTGGCGATCTACGTGGTATCTGGGCATAGACGCAAGTACAGTACAACTCGGAAGGTGACTGCAGATATCTCGCCACTCACGCTAATGGTTGGATAACAACGGGATCAATGTGGGCATATCGATACAGAGCGCCCAATGCTATGCTATCTGCAAAGACATGCTGAGGCGCGGATGATACAATATGGATTTGAACATCGTTGTCCTTGGACTTCAAGAGGTGACAAGCCAGTGCGGAAACACGAGTTGCATGACCATACCCTTCGAACACGGTCACCACGAGCAAATCACGATAAAACGCAGACGCACCGTGTCCAGAACAATAGTACGCGAAACAAATACTTGGCAGTGCCATTCGCGCTGGTGCCAGTGGCTGGCGGTGGACGCCACGTGATCGCGAAACTCTTTCATGTTGGTCTTGCGCCGAGGAGGCTGTTCCAAACCCCCGTTTTCACCTCAACGAATAACTTCAGCTATTTATCGATTGTTACAAGAATGGCGACCGTGTCCTCTGGTCAAGAATTTTTTTGTGTAACGTACAATCGTTCGTGGAAGATCCTGGGATGCAAGCCAGACTGCACCGACAAATCTGTGTCCTCCCACTGGAGTGGCCGATGTTGTATCACGTCGTTGTCTGTCTACCAACCGGAATATCCTGTGCTACAAAGGCCAATCGGGTGATCCTCCTACTGTCGGTGGCCATATCAGCGGATTGTGACTGGATCCTACATGCAAAAATTCGTCACGTTGCTGTTTCGAAAAGCGAGCTTCCACGTACGTGACAGAGACAGTCTTGTGCCGCTCAAAGTTAACAGCTTGCATAATCCCCGCATTTGGCTTCTGCAATCCGTGAATCACGTACTCTCCTTCGAAAGTACCATCCTTTCGAAACTCCTCAGCTTACTTTTGTCAGGCGTAGGATAGGAGAGCTCAAGACACACTCTGTTAGTTTCCGGGTCCAAAGGAACTTCAGCGGTTCTACGCCAAACCACCAGTAGCCCTGATTTCGAAGACAGCCTCAATGCCAGCACACGCTGTGCCAGCACGCTGCGGGACATGGGTGTGCCATTGATCGTAGCTGCGACGTTCCTGATGAATGTCGCTTCAACGGATGCAAGGCTCTCTTGGTCTGTTGCGCTTTCAAAAATGTCTGAGATATGTCGAATGGACCAGTCTGTAAGCGAGCAAAGTCGGAGGGCGGGTTCGAGCGAAGTTGATGGGGTCATAATGATGGCCCCGAACTCGGCGCGATATTTCGAGACCTTATGAGTCTACAGAATCAAGGAGGATTCCTCCATCGACTTGACGTGTTCGTGTGCTGTCGATGAATCTCGACGCGAAATATATCCATACCAAGCAGTTTCGTGACCGAATCAGTGATTGGTGTGCTTGGGAAGGATCTACATTACAGAAAAAACGTCGTGTCACAATCATTTCAAGGCCTTCTTCATCGTCTGTCAAGAGCAAATGTGACGCGTCAGAGAAAGACACGTAAATATAAATGGCAGACAAGTCACCTCTTCCATCTGGTCCAAGTCATTTGTCTCGATGCGAATTATCTTCTTCCCCGTTGCCTTTTCGATCTGCTCCATTTGCATCCATGTCTTCTGGTCATGAACGAAGTTGATTGATATCCCTCTACGGCCAAACCGACCCGTCCGGCCTGGAACAGAACGACAGGATGTCAAGAGAAGCACAGGAGAAAATCATAACGTACCAATACGATGGATGTAGGTTTCTATATCTGGCCGTTCATCGTGGCCCTTCTCCCGTTCGTTCATCAGGGGAAGGTCATAGTTGACTACCATGTTGACCTGCAAAATATCGATGCCGCGTGCGATCACATTGGTCGTAATGAGGACCTTTTCTCGCCCTTCGCGGAAGTTGTCGATGACATGGTCACGTTCAGCAGCGTCCTTTGCGCCGTGAAGTGACGCCACTTTGTGACCTTCTGCCGTCATACGTTGCGAGATCCGATCAGCCGTATGTCGATGCTAGAAGAGTTCACTGCTGATGAGGATTACGTCCATCTCGAGTTCTCATCACGAACCTGGCAAAAGATTATGCTTTGGCCGATGGTCAACAGACTGTACAGGGAGACCAATATGTCGTATTTGTGTTCCTCATTTCGGCAGTCCATGTAAAATTGCCGGATGCCATCGACGGAGAGTTCCTCTTTCTGAAGCTCGATCTTGTTTGCGCTTGGTGCGAATTTGTTGGCGAACATCCGCACATGATCGGGGAACGTAGCGGAGAACAGGATAATCTGGACTGGGTGTGTGCGCGGAAGCATGCTGGGGTAAAATAGTGAGCATTGATGAATTTTGCTTGGCGCATAGGACGCACTTGCGGACGCGCAGCGTCTGGTCTCCGAGACCATCCTGATCCAACATGTTATCCGCCTCGTCCAACACAAATAATTTCACCTCAGACACATCGATGACCTTTCTTCGTATAAGATCGGTCATGGTGCCTGGCGTACCGACAACAATGTGTGCGGTGATGCGGGAAACGTTTCGTGGCAGGTTCTCCTTGATGGCGTATTCCGTCTGGACCTGGGTGAATTTACCCATGGCAACTACCACCGACATGATCTGCCGGGCGAGTTCACGCGAGGGTGCAAGACATAGCGCCTGGATGGCATGGTAGATGAGTTAGTCGATACATGAGGCAAGCAATTTGATCGGATACCTGAGTTTTGTTCTTTGAGAAATCTATGCGGCTGAGCATCGTAAGAACGAAAGCAGCTGTCTTTCCCGTGCCAGATTGTGACTGCCCGATCATATTCTGAGGCCTGTATAATAATAATTCTGATTATCGATCGATGAGAATTGGCGTTCTAGCTCACGGATTCTGCAAAAGCAACGGCAGAGCACGTTCTTGAATCTTCGAAGGTTTGGAAAATCCCATGTCATATATTCCTTTGAGAAGGTCCTGGTGGCTGCATGACGAGGTTAGATCGTGAACTTGTCAGTATATATTTCGCGCACAGGCCGAGTTCCTCAAAGGTCTTGGCACTAAACAGTGGCGAATTCGGATCCAACTGTTGATCGGCAAGCGTAACCTGAGGATGGAAGAGCGCGCATGAGATGCATTTAATGGCTTGTAAACTCTGTTACTTACCGAAACTTCGAATGTTGACCTCAGAAGATCCATCTCGGCAGATTCTGAATTCCAGACATGAACCGAGCTGTCAAAGGATGATCGACAAGACACCCACCGGTCTTCGCAGCTGGTTGCTCTGGGGCATTGGTTGCAGCATTAGCAGTGGCAGAAGGAGATTTGGGGGTGGCTTTAGTTGCTGTATCTTAATAATGTTATAACACGCAAATAATACAGATATATCACACTGCTCACTTGGTGCAATTGGGTTGTAGAAACCGTCCTCGTCTTTTTCCATGGCGAGGATTGGTATGATTTCAATCGGAGTTTGAATCGAGGATATATTCGATATAACATAGCAGAGATGGCACTGTGCTTTAAATCATGACTCGAGCTCTGCTATCCGACTCAGCATTCCAGTAACCCAGTCATCCGGATCCTTAGGTTTCCCCTTCTTAATCCTATAGTCCATCCAGAAATGGAACGTTCTTACTAGACAATTGGAACAAGAAAATGCAAGTGCCAAGTGCAGCCGTCTCTCGCTTTGTCCTTCTCGACGACAATGGGTTGCTGTAGTAGGCCAACATCCACCCGCAAATGCACAGCCGCTGCCATCGCACGACCGACGCAAAGAGTAATGATTCGATTTGTCCAGCGTTCGTTGCACCGCTCGCACAGCCTGAATCATTCATTAGCAACCCTGTACTTCTTTAGAAGCATTCCCTCAGGCTCTTATCCGTATTACACCAAGGTCCGCGAACAAAGGTGGCGTCTACCTTGATCCCAGACCTATAAAGGCGGGATGCCAAAGCGTCATTCGCGCCGATGCGATTTAGACCTCCAAAACCTATAAATGGTCACCTATCCCCACCGACCGTTCTCGACCCTCGACTCATAGCTCCATTCCGTACGACGACACTCTCGCATGAACGCACGAAAGCGACAACCTCGTCGATGACCTACTATAATCATGGCAACAATCATAATATATATAGACCCGGAACAGCCTCTGGTGAGCCGGAAACCGTTTCTCAGCGTCTCGCACAAGTTGATGGTAGGGATATGGTAGATCGCCGTCAAGGACAACAATCTTCGGCTTTTCCTGCACAGCCTGGCTTGCCAACATTACCAACGTACCTAATGCCTCCTGCAACAATTCAACGACCAGTATCAACGCCACCTGTAATAATGACGCCAGAAATGGCGAGAGCCAGAATGTTTGGCAATCAGGTTCAACCCGATGCCCCCGCTTCGAAAAAATTTCGTCTGGGAAGGAGGAAATCGAATGGGAACACTCCACGCCCAATGCTACCCCCAAGCAGACCCGGACCTTCGCCATTGGACCCCCTCCCTTCTCTTGGGCACTATTCACAGCAACAACAAACTTCACAGCAACAACAGCAACAGCAACAGAGCGCGCCCTCCTCTTCGCAATCGCCAGATCCTCAGTCGGAAGTAGCTCAACTTTTGGGGATCGGTGAAGCCGTTAGCGCCGCTAAGAACGCTTTGAAGACCACATCTACACCCGTATTGTTAGAAGCTGGTCACACTATGGCTTCCATTCTTGCGATAGTGAGCAATGGCTTCAGGGTATGTGGGTTCCGTGTGAGAATCGACACGCACTAATGACTTGAATCAGGGTGCCAAATACAACGAAATGAATGAAGTATCGCTTGCTGTGCATACAGTTACCATGATCTCGTCCATTCTTGAGGTCCAGCAACACCGAGAGCGAATGGGAACACCCTTGAATCCTAAGCTAAACCAAGAACTCGAAAAGCTCGTGAGGTACAAGAACTTCCTTTGAACCTTAACTTGTACGCTCATTGTAATCAGAACCTTCAAACGGGTCGAAAGCTTCTTGAAAGAGCAGAGCAGCCGTAGCCGCATTTCCAGGATCGTTACATTCAGAACCGATGCTGACAAGATTAATATTCAGCGAGAAATCTTATCGCAAGCCTTGGAACAATTTCAGGTAAAGCTTGTGGTTGTCGGTGATCCTTCCGGAGAGGCTAATTCGCAATCACTTGCCCCATTATAGGTGACGTGCAGCATCATTGAGGAGGATCGTACGGCTCAAATCAACCGGCGTCTTGAAGACATCAAGCAGAATATGATTGCGACGAGAAGTAATCCCGCTGCAACTCTAGCGCAATTGCCGCCAGGGTTCCCTTTCGTAAACTCGGCGAACGCACAACCTCGCAGCTCTGCGGGCCGTCCATGACGTGATACATAATCCGAGACGTGTATCAGATGTAGCCACAGCTCGCTCGCATCCACGTGCGACCACTATGGGTATCCGGACACCGTGAGTACGTGAATTATGATCGAGATTTGGATGGTTGAATCATGATGTCGGCCACGCTCAGATGGAGATAATGAGTTTGGCACACAACCGCCGATGGCTCCACTTGTCAGTCTAAGGCTACGGTAACTGCTTGTTTAGACTGTACATATATATCACAGCATTGCGATAATAAAAAGTGTCGAATCAGTTGCTGTATATGTACAATACACAGTGCGTGCCATTCATCTTGTCCATTGTCCACCGCAGGCCGTGATTCTTATGCATCTCGATCGGGGAAGACATGTACATGAGATGCATGAGACCGAATTGCCCACAACGTAGACGCGAGGATACTATCATGATCGAGACTTCTTTAGACGGCATATCTGTCAATCACTGCGAATGTTCTTCAGCCTGCGGTTGACTGGAAGTTGAGACCGAGCTGTCGTAGGAGTCGTCAACACGCTACACCGTGACCTTGCTGCCCACTCCGACGGAATGGCCGCCGCAACCACAGCACAGATAAATGACCCTTCATCGTAAGTCACACTCTGTCCGCCAGCTTTTGATACCTGTTTTGAAGCAAAATATTTCATAAATCGTTCCCGAAGCTGCCAGCGATATAGCAACCAAGGAAGCACGGAGCCCATGACCTGCCTCGCGGGATTCCGTCTTCAGAACCATGCCATAAAGACCATCTGCCTTCACTCAACGTTCCTCGTGTAATTCCCGTGTCATATGCCAACACGCTCCGTCCGTTCTCTATTACACGACCCGTCATAATGGTCTTGGTCGTCGACACTCGCCTCTCACAAAACCCAAACGCTCTCATGGACGAGGGTTATCATACTGCCAGTCCGCAAAAAGCATCCCCATTCAAGGACTTCTCCCTTCGTTACCCTCCTCCTGACCCGACAGACCCATTTGCACCACTCTCAACGTTGCGCAATCGACGCTCCACGCTCCAGGGAATACTGTCTCCAGGGTCCAACAAAGTGAATCATGCTGTCCAGAAGAATGAAGACCGCAAAACCCACTCCTCGATTGATATGCTGCCCCTTGTCTCTCCGCCTCCCCGTCATGACTCGCGTACCAAGAAGGCCGCGAAGTCTACTCTCAAAGTCCAGTCTGGCATGCCTGAAAAGGCTTCGCAAAACGACAACCCCACGACCCCCGGATCTGATTTCGAAAGGCGCCGTTCTCTATCGACCCCGACACCTGTGTCTTCATTACTCCGTCCTTCCGCCACCATTTCATCTTCGCAACATAAACCACAACTCGATGCCGTCGTCGAACGGTCCAGACCTTTCACACTCCCGGACGTGCGTCTCGCTACGATACACAGCACAGCGGATGAGGTCGAAGTTCCTGGGGCTTCCTCCACCTTTAAATCGCTGTTCTCATCGACAGCTATGGAGGAGAAGAGCTCCAAAACGCTCAGGTCTCACAACTCCAATCCCCAACTGGCCATGCTCGCCGCGACCTCTCCCGGTCCCGGTAGCAAACGCATGAACCTTTCCCAAAGTGCCACGTCAAAGAAGGGCCATAATCATATGGCCCCGCCCGCCAGCGCCGAAGCTGCGAGTGAAGGTTCGACCTCTCCAACAAGCGCCTCTAGCTCT
>CEMM01323592.1:19397-30600 GCA_900068975.1 Hygrocybe conica
CTCTAGCTCTCGCACTGTTACCCCATCTCTCAAGTCTATCTCGCCTGAGTCGTCAATCAACGCCGTCCCATCTTCTCCCAATTCTACCATTGCCGCAGAACGCCCTCGGAACCGCCGGGCCACGATCGAAACTCCCTCGCTAATCTCTTCCAAATCGCTTTCGTCCACATCAACTGATTCGTCTGCACCTGTATTTAATGTCGTCGTTCCAGCCCCCTCGCATGATATCGCTTCTTCACTCTACCAACACAGCAAAAAATCGCTTTCGAATCCTCGCCTCTCTGGCAAAACGTTGCACGGTCCAACAGCTTCCCTCGTCTCGCAACCGAGCGCCAGCTCTGTTCTGCGAAGTCGACATCCCGGACCCTCCTCGACATCTGGTGGCATATCCAAGTTGCCATTTGATCCCTCGTACCCCCCAACGATGGAGCAGCTCTCCCGAGCGGCTTCAATCGATGTCATCGCCGAAAGCGGTGTTCGCGTACCGTTTGGTAGATTGTTCATGGGTCAAAAGACGATCGTCTGCTTCATCCGACACTTTTGGTAAGGTTTCGATTTGGATACTCATATGTTGCGCGTTGCCTGACGACTCTGAGTCCAGGTGTTCATTTTGTCAAGACTATATGTTCTCCATTTCAAGCACTGTTGATCCCACGGTCCTGCGAAAAGCCGGGGTTAATCTGGTTATCATCAGCAACGGTTCATACCAGATGATCAAACCGTATCGCAGTTCGTTGTTTATTCTAGATCTCAACCTCCAAACTCTCACAGCAATGATCGCTCATTTCAGATATATTCGGCATATCATTTCCAGTCTACACGGATCCCTCTCTAAAGCTCTATGCGGCTTTGGGTATGACAAGGCGGACAACGGATGGCGGGCCTGAATCATCCCGTGGCTCGTACGTTCGCCACGGGTCGTTCACTGGAATGGCCAGAGTGGTCTTGAATGCCTTCCGGCACGGCATGCCCTTTTTTGAGAAGAGGGGCGATATGGCGCAGTTGGGCGGCGAGTTCGTTCTTGGACCAGGGTGAGCATTTATTCAACTCGGCGGTGTCAGGCTCCTGATCACTTCCTGGTTGCAGGTTGAAACATTCCTTCGCGCACAGGATGGTCAATACCCGATCGCATACCCCGATTCTCCACGTGGTGAAAGCTGCAGTCGGTGTTTCTGAGCCCATCGACATCACGGTAGCTCGGGTGCCTGAGATGACGGAGGAGGAGCGGGCGAAGATGCATGAGCGAAGGCAGCAGCTTGTGCAGAAGACTCCCAAGAGAGGTGGAGGGCAATTGTGTGAGCAGGATAGCTGTGGGCCTTCAACAGTGTGTGCCCCACCCCCGAAATTGGTAAGTGTCCCCTCCGTTTGTGGGGAGACTTGCGATCGTCTCAACGACTTCCAACCCCTTTCAGAAAAGACGCTCGAAACTCATAAGAATACTCCTCATGCAAGGAAACGCCTGTACATAACGAGGAGGAAGAAGGGGACGAGTCGCGGGTTGATTTATTTATTGACTTTTCTTCTTCTTCTTCTCGGACTGTCGGCCTGTTATATCCCGCTCTCGTCGTCCTTGGGGTGGCTCGGATTGGGATGGAGTCTTGAGTAGAGTTTGCGCCCCTCCATTGGCGCGTTCAGACCGGGGCATGCCTCTTTCCCTCCGTGACGAACCCTTACCCAAACAATCTATCCCATGTGATGACCCGGCAGACGCGAACGGTCATGCTTGTTGTTTATTGCGAGTTTTAAGACATGTGCAGAATACGGGCTTGCATCACACCATGATTATTTTGAGCTGGCCGTTATATCATGCCCAGTTGTCGATGAGGGAATCACGCATCTCGCCAATCACGGCATTAGAGTCCTGTCCTTGTAGTTCTAGAATTGCGGTACCAGTGTCATACATCAGAAAAAGAGAAGAGGGAGAGAAAACGCACTGAATGCAGCCTCGATCACGCTGATTTCTGTTGCTGTGGTGTCGAGACCGACGAATGCACACCAGTCATTGACGACGAGCCCGGCGCCAATGACATCCGAACCACGGTTCACTGTCCCAGCCTGAATACAGATATAGCGGACGTTCTGACGGGAGAGGTATGCGAGCAGACTCACCACCAGGGGTATTTGCAGCAAACTACTCAGCTCATCCTGATCCTGAACGCTCGTCTTTGGATGGACAATCCCACCCTGATTTGTGATGGCACAATAACTGCCCACGAGGACATTATCGGCGACGGTTTGGCGGAAAACCTCGACCTTGAGCACGTCGGCGATTATCTCTTCGGTTTCCCGATCGAGATCTGGATGCACGAGAGCGACGTAGTCGTTGCAGGCGATAACATTTCCGAGCGCGGAGAGGCGCTCTTCTACCCGCTGTATGGCGATCGCGTCCGGGAGGGAGTTGCGGAGATGCTGCAATTCCTGATCGGTGGTCGTCGATGGCACAAGCAATCCGTGACGATTCCCTGGGAGTTCAAATGTTAGTGTGATAGGCCTTCCATCAGCGTGAGGTAGGACTTGTACCTGCTGTCAATCGCCCTATGATCCTTGTTCCTGCTATGCTCGTGTGTACGATTGGGATGACATCGGCGAGCTCGCTCTCAAAAGAAGAGTAGAAATTTGTGCTGCCCTGGATGGCAGCGAGGCAATAAGTGTTTGTGAGCTTAGCGAACACCCCAACGTCGCTGCTATTTTCAAACTGGATGCCTGTGTGGAGCAAAGGCGATCAGGTGTACGGCTCGCTCGTATGACTGGGATACTGACGGGTTGCCATGGCGTACGAGGGTATGAAGAACTAGATTTTTACTCTCTGGTTTTTTGGAAGTAGAAAACGACGATGTACTGCTGTTGACGCTGTTCTCGATTGGAGAAGGTCGAGGGCGGTATGGTGTATATATACTAGCACTAACACCAACTCAAGTCACAAAATATTTCGGACCCGGCTTCCTCTCTCCAGCTTTTCTCCGTCGGTCGAGTCACCAGTTGTTGGCATGCTGCGATTAGCACGGGATTCATTTGCCAAGCAATGTTCTGTTCCACGCACTCGGATTCTTTCAAACCGACGCCAATGTCGGAGCAAGTCGACCCTCACCCCGATTGAAAAAATTGTCTTGGATAGCATCAAAGTGCGTTCTCCGACATTTTGCAGTATTAATATCGGCTCTCACACCCCTGTAGGCCACAGGCCCGATATCTTTCGCGACATACATGCGGCTGTGCCTCTCCCATCCCATCCACGGATATTACATGAATCCAATCAATGCCGTCTTCGGGACACGGGGAGACTTCATAACAAGCCCTGAGATTAGCCAGGTGTTTGGGGAGGTGAGCTGCCAATTGCTGCAGGTCTGATTCAAGACAGTTCCGGGTAACCAACAAACAGTGAACGCCATGCAGCTTGTTGCAGTATGGTTGCTTTCTCAATGGATGAACAGCGGCCAGACCTCTGGGTTCCGTCTAGTGGAATTGGGACCCGGGCGTGGGACACTTATGGAAGACGTGCTAAGAGTTGGTCAGGATACATTGTAACCGAGTCATTTCTCATCTCTTCGCCTTCAGGTCATTTCCCAGCTCCCCTCAGCGCAATCTTCTCTGCGTCAGGTTCATTTGGTGGAAACCAGTGATCATATGCGTAGCGTCCAAAGGCAGAAATTACTGCCACTCTTACAAACAGACAAATGGGACCTTTTCTGGCACGATTCCATCGACGACGTGCCTAGGGTTCCGGGCCTATTCACCCTACTTCTCGCCCACGAATTTTTCGACGCGTTGCCGGTGCATTTGTTGGAGGTAACTTACATAGCGGCGTGCTTTCTTCCCTGGCAGTAACTCAGTGATATTTGTGGCAGAAAACGCATCAAGGATGGCAGGAGGTGTTCATTTCTTCGACCGAGCGACCCATATCCATACCACGAGATGCCTCGACGGAATTTCCCACCCAACAAAATTTTTACCTCCACCTTGCACCGTCTCGGACACTGACCTCCGCCTTGCTTGGATCATCGTCGCCTCGGTTTCAGAAACTTCCAATCGGTGCTCGTATCGAGATATCACCTGCTGCGTTTAAAATTGCCCGGCAAGTCGGCGAACTTCTCGTTGGAAATGGCAGCGACTCTTCTGGGGGTGCAGCTTTGATCGTGGATTACGGTGGAGAAAAGGCGTTTGGAAATTCACTTCGAGTAAAGCATTTTCCGTCTCGTCCGATCTCGCAAAGTCAACCTGCTGCTTATGCAGGCATTTAAAGACCACAAAATCATCGACATCTTTCACCGACCAGGAGAGTGCGACCTGACCACTAATGTTGACTTTGCGTATTTGAAGGAATCTCTTGCAGGACTTGGTGTGTAGCATTCAAATCTGTTTTTCTTCGCAATCCATGAATTATTTAGCGAGGACACACGGAATTATCAATCAAGCCGACTTTCTCGAACGCATGGGATTCGCGTTACGTGTCGACGCCCTGACACGCGCAGCGCCGAGTCGTGAGCGAAAGGAAGCTATTGCCAATGCGGCGCAAAGGCTTGTAGATCGCAATGGGATGGGGAGGGAGTATCAGTTTCTGGGAATCACTGCGGGTGGGAATGGATCCTCTCTTGCAGAAAACGGTACGGTTTGGCCTTTTGTAAAGGACCAAGAGTGACATCATATTCGGCCCGGGAGGTCCGTCTATCTGCACCTACATCGTTACATCCCGACCTATCTCGATTCTTGCCTTTAACTCGTTCAATGTCAACTCGAGGTTAACGGTAAGGCATCTCGTTGGGCGGCTTGCGTTGACAAGCGCGGGACTTCAAACTGCAATTGAACAAAAATAACAACGCGGACTTTTGACTGGTACTGATGCCGAGCGGGAAACCCCCGAGGTCTTTTCCTCCTAGCCTTTGTAGTTATCTCTGGCCAGAATCACTTGCATGGCACGCTGACTCGCATATTACTGCTGTCACCCAGGGCAGCTGCGTGACTCCCTTGGGAGTCTAGGGTCCCAGAAACAATAGAACAATCAAATAAAGGTGTCGTCGCGATGCTATGTCAGTGCACGTGTCGTGCCTCATGCGATGTCTATCAGAATATCATAACTTAGCGATGGATAGCCTCTCAAGAACGACCGTTGCCCCCTGTACCCATCTCGGCTGGCCACCCCATCTTTTTCGATGGATTTTCCCCGCATATTCTGGGTGATTTGTGTCGTCTTCCTTTATGCTGTGACCCCTTCGGCAGGGCAAGGCGATCCAACCAGGATCCCCTCGCCCGTGGAGCAGGCTGGCCTCACATACGAGGCGAATCTCCAACATTGGCCTGGTTGTTTCTTCCCTTTCGTTCATCTGTCAACGATTGCTTATCTCTCGATAGTGTGCGCAGATAAATGCACGCAGCTGCGGGCTGCGTGGAACCAATCGACGGAAAGGTGGTGCACTCTTACTTCTGGGGGAATATGCACGCAAGTGGGCAACTTCATTCGGGTCGACAGGTTCTGTGCAGCACTGAACACGACAGGCTGTCCACCAAGCGTATGCCTGATTCCGCCCCATTCCACCGAATATCTGTCGTGGTACCGCGCTGTCTGCTTTCCTGGCCCAGATGGGTGGACACAGTTGGAGAATTTGCGGGCAGAACGAGAGAATGCATTCAACCGCCTCATCCCATCGACTTCTTTCGTGTCCCCGCCCAACTGCACCACTCCGTGTCGAGAGTTCTCCAACCTGTATTCGAATTCCTCGTTCTCTGAGACATGTGTTGACATCGACTGGCGAGGCTGCGTCAACTCCACGACCTACGTAAATACAACTCGGTATTGCGAGGGGCTCTCCACTCTGGAATGCCCGACCGATATCTGTTTGATCACTCCATGGCCGACCACCCTCGTTCAGTGGGCCACTTCGACCTGTAACTTCAGCACAGAAGCTCGACAGCGCTGGAACGACACGATCGAACAAAGAGCACAACGCTTCAGTCCCCTCATCCCCGACCGTAACTTCACTTCACGCCGCCCACCCTGCAGCAGTCGTTGCCAGGGACTCTCAGACCTTCACAACGCCTCTCTTTTCTTCGACAGCTGCCTTTCAAAGAGATCTGGCGTTTGCATACCTTCTCTGCCATATGTCAATGCAACCAGATATTGCGCTGGTCTGGAGGGCACAGAGCCATGCCCCGACTCGTGCACATTTGGAACGGAACCACGCCTATTGTATAGCTCATTAAATGCAACTTGTGGAAGTAGGATGCGTCTCCCAGACACTTGGAGAAATGCGACCCTGGAGAAAGAACAGCGGTGGTTACCTGGATGGCTCGATGGCCTCTTGCCGTGGCGCTGGACCGTACAGGCGCACAGAGAAATAGCAGAACCTAGCTCGACGGGCATCCGGATTACAGACCCGCTGGAGTCCTCGACGCCCTTCGTTTCGGTCCGTCCATCGGGACCTGGGTCCTGTCCGTCGTCTACGAGTGAGAAGCTCGGAGTTTTCGCCGCCGTCAACGTCATGTCGGCGTGCCTCCTCCCAATCCTCGGTCGCCGCACAATCGTTCACCGACTCACGTTAGGTTTCGGTGGTCGACTGGGTTCACGGGCTTGGCCCTTCCTCGGCGTGTTACACGCAGCCTTGCATATCACATCCAACCTTATCAACGCTCGCATTATCCGTGCTACTCCCGGGTACGGGAACGTACCGTTCGCGTCGCTCGCGTTGTTGTGGTGCACACGCCCACGACTTTCGTGGATGGCTGTGTTTCTGGCAAGGTGGCGGGCTGATGAGGTTTTGTACGTCAACTCTGCTGCATCCGCAATCGTGAGCGAGGCGATCCTCCAAGTGATCAGTGCCGTCTACTTTGGGACAACCGCCCACTACGCAGAGGGGAAAGGTTTCTATAACGTTGGTCGCCTCGATTCGTCCTACCCGAGGGCAAAATATGCCTATACGATGTATGCTGGGGCATTGTTCTGGATGATCCTGTTTTTCTTCGCGCTGCTTGCATGCCTTCTCAGTATCATGGGTCTTGGAAAAGTCATTACCAATGCCCGAAATATGGTCGCAAATTGGGGGTATTCCTACAAGGCAGCGCCCTTGCTGGAACCACCGCGGAAGTTGTATGCTGGCGAATTTGAGGATGTTCGATCGGTCACGCAAGCTTGGGTGCTATTCTTTGTGTATCTCGCTCAATGGTTGTTCTGGGCTGGATTTGTGAAGACTGCGGGGGAGAGGTAAGTTAATATTGGATGCCGTTATGGAGACCCCAAGCTTTTTCTGATGGCGACATCTTCAGATATTGTCCCCCCAAGTTGGCAACGTTGGGTGCTGTCTGGGGGTTGTTCTCAGCAACAGGTAGGTATTTTATGGCGATGACCCCACACTTGCTGATCAAATCACTGTTCACAGGTATCTTTGTGGGATCAGTTCACTAAGCAGGCGATCCTGTCGCGGGTGGACGTCGGACTCTTTGTTTTCAACCTTGTACTTGAATAATTCTCCGAAAACCGGAGCTTGTGAATTGATGTTCGGACGAATTCAGTCGGGATGCATTAGGGCAATATCAACAGAAGGGGATGATATGTATTTCGATAACGAAGGAAGCGTCAGGGTTCACCGAGGGTGAGGTCGTCGGCGACGTTCCGTGGAATCAGGATGGCGTCTAACAGGTGAGCGAGAACGAGAATTCCGTGAGCGACCAGGTTGATCTCTATCCCGTGCTCGGGATAAAGATTCGCCCGTAAGGTCACGATTTGCGTGGGCGCGTGTGGCACCCGAGTCTTCACGGGCATCCAGATATACAGATTCTCGTGTGCGAGAATTTGTCGAGATAACTGGTGGATCCGCTCCACGCGTTTGGCGAGATCGGTGATGCTCAGATCCATCCTCCGCCAAGGATGGACTCACATTTCCACCGGCAGCTTCTCGTTCCTCTTGTCTTTCCTTATCCTTACGGCGCTTCCACATCAACTTGCTCAAGCACTTGCCACATAGAACGACTTTCACGAGTGCAGACTTGTGCTCGCCTCGTTCGGTATAGGCGAAGGGGAGTTCAAGGGTGGTGAGCTGGGGGGGATGTTCCTTGGCCTTGGTGGTATGGTGTGGACAGCGAGTGTTGCCGCATGAACTTTCGCCGGCGCCGGAGAGGACTTCTGCCTCAGTGCGCCAGCGAAGAGCAAACTGGTGGATACGTGGGTGAGGCAGCAATCGGAGAAGTCCTCGGAACGTACGTTTCCGGACTTGTAATGCTTGAGATCGCAGACGGCGAATTCACGATAGAGATTGTCGTAGTATTTCTTGGCCAAACGGTCGTCCCAGGACAGAGAGCGGGGATCTTTACCGTCGTTATCGTTATCGTCTCTTAAAAACCTACAAAACGCGTCAGCGGTTGAGGCGGGTGTTATGGGAAATGCTGGTGAACCTGTGCGAGGACTTGAGAATGTCGAATTCGGCGCTTCCGATGGCTGCTGAGTGAGACATAATTTTTATATTATTGAAATAAGTCGATCGTGAGAATCAATTGGTGATCGGTGCACCACATCGTTGCCTCCAGTATCCACGAAAGATATCTGCTGCGATCTACAGTATACTTTGTACTGGACTCTACAACAGCCTTTGGGATTGGAGTAAAAAAAGACAACAATCGTTGAATACTATTGTTACAGTAAATCCGTGTCCCGATATTGAGACTGCTTCGAATCCGCAGCTGCTCTAGAAACCTTTTCCCTTGAAAATGACAACCTTCGAGCTTCGAGGTGCCGTTACCTGCAAGTATACATTTTCTCGAGTCTCGCCACAATGGAGGTGAGCTCCATATAAGGCAATTTCCTGAGCCAACCTGTCGGACGTTAAAAAAATTGCTCACTCTCCCCTCTCTCCAATAACCCGACACGCATATACTTAACCATGTCGCCATCCCGACTCATTATTCCCCCTCTTCCCCCTTCTCCCTCTTCCCGCCCCCACCCGACTAAAACAACTACAGCCCCTGTTGAGCCCTTGATGCACTGTCCCTTTCGAGCCATTCCCTGACAAACAACGTCCACATGTCCCTCCCGGTCCGATCATAATTGCTCTGCCTATCGCTAATATTCCGTTCATCGCAGTGTCAATGTCGTTTGTCGCCCAGGAAGCTCCTCAACTTCACCCTCTCCAACCGTCTGAATCCTCCAACGACCACAATACCAATCCTTTGTCGCCAAAGCAACATCATGTGCAGCCCAAATTCGCACATCACCTGCTAAAACTCACTAGTCCTGATCGAGCCTCTCATTTGCTCGCTGACCGAGTGCAAACAGCCAGATCCGGCGATATTCTGAAGCCGGATCTCCTCTGGCGTGCCGCAAGGTCCGACATCATGCATAAGATGTGCGTTTTCGTGCAATTGCCACTCCTTCCATTCTCCTCAACTCGAAGTCTTCAACCAGACCACCGTCCCGCCGGGACACCAAAACAAGCGCCCGGTAAGTTACCCTTCATCGGCAACCATCATCCTCGACCACCCGATTACGGCTTTGTCGCTTACGATACCTCATCACCCCGATATATTGTTTTTTTTCTGACTATAAAATTCAGTCCCAAAAATTCGGACGCTTTCCTGCGTCGTTTCACCCACAAAATTCGGACCCAAACCCCTCCAGCGACTCGTCCCCCCTCTCTCCCCAATTCTCTCGTAGCTAAAGGTCAACGCGAAGCTGCCTTACGTGAACGAGGTCTACTCCCTCCCCTTCGTGACCCTGACGACGTAGTCACTCCCACGGAGCCTCTCGTCGAAAAGTCAAACCACAAAACCCCTGCAAGCCAGATCAAGCAAGAGTGGGAGGCACGAAACGCAATGGCACAACCTACCGTGAGTTCACGGCGCACAAATCATGCATCAAGTGTCGACAAGCTTACCAACAACACAGTCACGAGACCCTCCCGTCCCAAATGGTAATGTAAATGCAACATCGGAACAAGGATCAATTACCCAACCAGCTTCTATCACCCCATCAGAGCAACAAATTGAGAACAGTATCGGTGACGACCCATCGTCGGAGAATGCGCCTTCCACGCCCTCTGTAAAGCCGGTTCCCCCAACGCCACTGGATATAGCAGCGAACGGCGACGCCCCATCGAGTTTAAGTAAATGCAAGTTGGCCTTCTCTACACCTCCCCGCGGAAAGCTAACAAACGTCCAGATGAGGCATCAGACGCACAGCCCCCTGCACCGATCATTGCAATCACCCCTGCTACTCCAGTCCCACGGAAAGATGGAGATCGTGCACCACCAATCGAGACTGCAGTTACCGCCACAACCGAAAACTCTTCATCCCCCACCTCGTCCCCGTCGGGTGGCTTTTCTCCAACGAAGACGACTCAAAGAAACTCGTCGATCAGCGAGTCGGACTCTGGTATCTCTGCGTCGACATTGCCTACCTCTGTGGAAGACGCTGCCTCTCAGAAACCGGAGCTTGTTGTGCAACGCAAATCGGGCGAACATACCAGGATTCCTGTCATATTAGAGAGTCCCATCGAAGAGAACGAGAGCACCACTCTTGAAGCAAAGGCGCCATTGAGCGTTCTGACAGAGGAGCCTGAAAAAGACGCCACGGTCGCAACGGAGTCGAGGGTGCAGAGGAGGCCGCGAACCGCGACAGACGGCGGGGCGAAGACCCAACGTCGTAGGTCGCTTATGATGTTCTTCGGCAAGCGGGATAAACCGGAAAGGAGTGCATCGGAGCACACCCCAGCTCCAGATGCAACCAAGCCGAACCCCAAGGGTGGACTGCTACGCTCGGTGATTGGTAGCATTTCGAGGTCCAAGCGTCGCAACACCGTACCGACACGGTCCATCCCAGCCGTACCTTCGACCAAAGTGCCGACCGTTGCCCCCAGCAAAGCACAGACTGTTACTCCGGTCAGAGCACAAACCGTTACCCCTGTCAAAGCCGCAGATCCAGGAGACCCCGTGTCGCCCACGTCCCCGACGTCGCCCACTGCTCCGCGCACTTCCATCGGGTCAGCCGCGGCGTCGCGCAACGCGTTGGCACCAACGATGCACAATCGTGGAACGATCACGACGAAAGCAAACGCACTGGACGACGAGAGTCAAAGGGTATGTGAAATCCATTTCTTGACATAAGTCGAGGGCACGTTGATGCCTCCGCCAATATACCATTACCATGTACCTCGGAAATTTTCTGTCTGTGGACTGCCTGTTCTTCTGTTCGTGTACCTAATGTTTTTCATTTCAACACTTCATG
>CEMM01323594.1:8930-34863 GCA_900068975.1 Hygrocybe conica
CTCGTGGATTGTATTCATAACTTAATCCAGCTCTGTCACACGGATGGGGATACAGTACCCCGTGTTGATGCCAGAGACACAAAAGTTACATGCCCATAGAGAGATCACACTTGCACATCTCATTTCTGTTCTGGTCTTGGCTCTGAGCCCGACGTGAGCGGAGAAAATCAGGCAAGACAGATTGATGGACTTACGCGACCATTGCACGCTCAGGATCAAATTATCGTACCCTAATCCATTGACTTTTTCCATCGCTTTCTGCGCATTGGCACGATCCTCGAAACTGACGAACGCGAAGCCTTTTCCAGCGCCTGTCTCGCGATCCCGGCCGACATACACTCTTGCTACCCGACCAAAACGGCCAAATAGATCACGCAAATCGCCTTCTTGTGTGTCCTCGCTGAGGTTGGTGACCCGGAGTGTTGGCAGGTCGTCTCGAGAACCACCACCAGGTCTGGACATTGATTCGCCTGGTCCTCGCGCTCCACGCATCGAGGGCGGAATGTATTTAGTGGGGTTCGCTGCGGCACCCATAGGCTGTGGAACTTCTTCCTCCACAACCTCTGCAGTACGAAAGCGGTTGTCAACGTATGTATGTATGCATGCGGAGCGTTGGAACACGAACCTGTCGTATCGAGGCCTGCGAGCGAATCTTTGTATGGGCATCGGACGGTAAAGTGATCGCCCTTGCAAAGCTTGCAAACGACTTTTCCGGCGCCTGCACGAGCAAGTTGGTTTTTCACGCTCTGTTCTGGTGTTGGCTCCGCCTCGGCGGCCTAGACGTATCTTCAATCGGTATAGGGAAGCGGACACGATGCGAATGGCATACCTTATTCCCCGCACTCAGTTTTAACGAAATGCTCTCCCCAATAATGGTCATGGCGCGATCGAGACCTCGGGCTTTTCCCCGCTCCTGCCCAAACTTGGACCACTTCTGCCGTGCTGCGACGGCGTGCTCGACCACAGATTTCTGCAACGTGCGCTTTATTTTGCGTGTGACCTGCCAAAATAAAAATAAAAACAGTGAAAATTTTGGGAGGAATGTCAGCACGATCAAAACCCACTTTAACTTTCTTTCCGTCCTCGTTCACGGTGATCTCGACCACGGTGCGCACTCCATTTTCGTCCACCGAGTCTTCAATTATTCCGATTCCGCCTACTGCTCCACTTCGATCTGTGCAACCAATTTAGCAGGATCAATATTGGTTCATGGGACGCCGAGACTGTACCAAGTTCGTCGACATCGTCGGCCCAGGATGTTTTTTGGTGTCTGATAAAATAAAATGTCAGTCAATGTCATATGAACATACCCGATCTCACGTTGAGGTCGTGGACGCCATGAATCGAGGTCGAGGTCGATGACTCGGAATATTTTTGTGATGATCGCTTGCACTTGTTTGCTCCTGCTGCCTTATTAGGCATGCGCGAGCTTTTGAACATCTAGGAGACGGTGATCCTCTACATATTTAAGAACTACAAGAGGATCATATCGTAGATTTATAAAACAATGATAGGTTGAGGGCGCGCTGTCGGATCTTTCCGTTGGTTCGGATGAGAATCATACAATGTTGCCTATTCCGTCACAAGGACTCGGATGACGCGATGACGCACCGCGTCAAACGATTCATTGGTTCAATAGCTTCCCTTGTGTTCCTCATATTTTCTCCTCCAAGTTGCATGAACACGCTGCCGAGCATCAGTCGGGATTGGTAGTTTACACCCACCTTCGAATACTTTACTTTCAAGCTTGAAATCTATGGGACCTATAGCCTTCAGCAGTATCTTATCAACGAGCACCGGTACTGTACATTCACAGAAATTACTGATGTAAATTTTTTCCAACCCTGCGAGTCACGACGTGGCTTGCAGTGATCAGATTCGGTCATAGTATCTTCCCAGAGAGTATAGATTGGCTTATTCTCGGCATTCACGTACGAGGATCCATTCTGGAAACTTGATACCTGTGTCGTGCGTAACTCGATCTTGGCGGATTCAAAACCAAATTGCCATATTTCCGATCATAACTTCGCTTTGAGATTTCTCAACCGGGCACTTTGCAGAGCTTCGTCTAAGACATTTTGTTTAGAGGAAGCGTTTCATCGGATCAGGGCTAGGAGGAAGCGAGGTACTTACAGTTGGCATCATATAAATTGTCTGTAGGCACAGAGATAACGTGTGAATGAATGCTTGACGCATCGACCATCGAAGGAACAACGTCCTTGATCGTGGGTGCCCCGAGTAGACGGAGATCCATCTCGAATTCATCCTGTCCATTCTCATCGATAAAAGAAATTACCAGAACAGCAAGGTTTTGAAACAAACCCGGAGGATTTGTAAAGCACGGTCGACACCATCAGTCCCATAGGCCGAAAGCGCGTAAAGAAAGGGCCTCCCGATACCGACTGCAATGCCGAGCATCCAAACTTGAATATATAGACAGACACCAACTGACTCACCAGCTGTAGCACCAAGGGCGATCGCTTTGAGGACATCGGTTGCCCGTCGCACACCCCCATCAACAAAGAGCGAAAACGTGGCAGAGGGAAACTCAAGACCACGCTTCTCCCGTAGGTGTGTTACGACCTCTGCTAGGATCTCAATCCCGGAACGGGCAAAGTCCAGTTGTCTGCCACCATGATTGGACAACACAATGCCAGCGACACCATGATCATACGCAGCAAGAGCATCCTATAACTGGAGAAGGAATGACGCCAATATGGCAACGGAACGAGACTTACCTCCCAGCGCTGTACACCTTTAAGAATTAATGGCACTGAATCGAGTGTCATCCGCCGTTTTAATCAGAATAGAGCTCCATTGAAAGACGCACTCTTCGTGATACTCTTGAACCACGCGATGTCTCCCCAATGAAGACCAGGATCAATGAAAGACTGGGATGATTGTAAGACAAGAACGGTCATAAACACCTGTTACGCACGCTGATGGCTCTTGCAGCTCCACGCGAACGATCCACATCTGCCTGCCCTGCTTTACTCATTTCTGACGGATCCTCGGCTTCGAACTTCATTCGCATGTCCTTTCAAATTCGTGAATCGGTGAGGCGGCGACCGGGTAAACGAAGTGACAATCAAATGCGTACCTTCTCCCGATGCCCTAATTGTGGAGCGTCCACGGTAATGAAGAGGGCCTTGATTCCCCGTGCTTCTGCGTGCTGCACGATTCGCCTTGTAATATCCCTATCGCGGTTCACATACCTGCAATGGCAAAATAAAAATAGCATGACTGTCAGTCTACAACCATATACATCCAGATAAGGATCTTGAAAAAACTCACAGTTGCATGAACTGGACCTGTCCCGGCTGGGCTGCGTCAACTATCTCGTCAAAGGAGCATGAGGCCAGTGTTGGTATCTGCGTATGCGTGTGTCAGAGAAGCAGAAATCGAGTCAGAGCGCAGAGATCATGCCATCTGAATAATTCCGTGTCTTGCTGCCGCGCGAGTCAAGGTCAACTCGCCATCGGGGTGTCCTAATTTTCCCAAAGCAGTTGCCGTCTGTTGAGTTTGGGTAGACGGTGTGACCGATTATTCAGGGAATGCACTGACAATGTAGATGGGCATTGAAGAGCGATGGCCAAGTATGGTGATAGAAGGGTCCACATTTGAGACATCACGCATAATTCGGGGGCGAAACCATATCCTTGCAGACACAGTACACATTGTATCAGCTCACGAAGCGGGAAATGGATTGGTCTCACCTGTGGAACGCAGCATGATTCTCCCGAATAGTGATTTCATCGTCCGCAGCTGAGGAATAGTATGCCCATGCTTTCTCAGGCATGACCTGCCTTGCAATAGCCTGCACGGCATATGTTAGATACAGATCGAGCGAGAGCTAACAGCATTCCTACCTCGAAATCATGAAGGTTCAATATCTCACCCAACGCCGGTCGTGCGTCGAAACGTGCCAAGCGTTCCTTTTCCTCCTCGCTCATTGATTCTTCAATACGTTCTACAGTTTCCAGGTCCACTGGCCCCATACTGACAAGCAATGACGCGATTGGTGAAGATCCGACACGCGTCACCCGCAGGCAAAACGTACTGTTTCTCTGGAGGGAGATGTGTCGTGATTGCATCTGGGGGATGTATAGGATCGTATTCCTTCCTGAAGTGGTCAATCAAAACATGTAAGCTTCAGACGTTGGGCAAGAACGTACGTTGCGTCCTTCCCCGCGTACTTCAGAATGATTTTGCTCCCACCTGAACAAGGTGTGAGGACCAATCCGGATCAAATCCACCGAGACACACCAGGGTGGTCTGAAAGGCCAAGACGCTGTCAACGGGTTCGCGCTCGAGAAACTTAAGAACCGACTAACCATCCAAAAATTCCGTAACATCGTAGACATGACCATGCACGATGATCCAACAACTTTCTCTCGTGTTGTGCTGCGAAACTGTCTTCCCGGATATCAGCTTACCGTCCTTCCCGGCCATACTGTACTGGTATGCACCCGAGCGATGTTGGATTTTGTGGTAGCCGGTAATTACGGTCCGACACGTTGACAAACAAGAACAAACAACGCCTCCGATGCTCGCGACGTTCAACGCGCCACCGTCACGGCGACGTTCTTCCAGACGTGACTCGACGAAAAAATGATTATTACAATGATTTTGCCATGAATTTATCTTTCTAAAATCCTCGAAACCCAGGTCTGTGGAACGAGCTCGCTGCGGAGCCTCACTGCCAGAACGTGGAACACAACGGATGCAAACAGCTGCGTTAGCACGGGGCACGTTCACAAGTCGTGCCATCCCTCCTTGTCCTGCAACACAACCATCTCCACCATGACAGACTACATTGACCCAGAACTGCATCTTTTGAACGCAAACAATCGAGCCAATTCCGTTCAAATTGAACACGAACTAAAGAATTCTCCCCTGGTCACGCATGCGGCGTCGGTTTTATTACCAGAGGTATTCCCGCAGCGTGGTCTGCTTGGTTCGGTGCTTCAAGTACAAGGAAACGGTTTTCCACTGACTCCGGAAGATAAACGCGTGTACGTCAATACCAGCGCGCCATGTAGTGCCGTTGTTTGTGGCGTTCAGGTCAGTCAACCGACGTACTGTTATTTGTATTTTCGATTTACGCAAGATCATCAGGGATCTGGCAAAAGCCACACCGTATCTTGCCTTTTGGAATGCAGTCTGATTAAAGACAACCGAATTGGCAATCTGCCAGAACCTTTGGCGGGAATAGTGTTCGACCCTCGCTGTTGATTGCGTTTTGAACTCTATTTCTAAATCATCGCCTGCAGATTCCATTTCGACGAGGACAATGGGGATAGGCCTTGCGAGGCTGCGTACCTGGCCATACCGCGTGTGGATGGTGGACGGTCTTGCACGGTTCCCAAAGTCACCGTACTCGTCTCGTTAGTATCATCATTTGGTGTTGTTTACTCGCCGTAACATACACTACTCAAGGCCGAGCAATCTTCGAACCCGAACGAGGGTATACTCTCAGCTTCCCAATGTCAATGTGCAACCATTATATCTGTCGGAAGCAAACCTGAATGCTGGTAGGATGTTGTCGATGATGGGTTGTGACGATATCGAAGTATGTCTCTATTGGCTAAATCTATTCCTGCCATTTATAATCCTCAGACCATGCCATTATATATGCACACTGCACTCTCCATCCTCCGACGGATGGGTTCAGATGATTTTGATTATAAAAGTAGGTTCTCAATCACAGGACGCAAAAATATCCACCATCACGTATCGAATGCTGATCCATTCGCTGTAGCATTCAAGGAAGAACTCCGGCAAGGCGAATTGAACCCGTTGCAACGGTCAATGTTCAAGATGCGAACAGATCTTTTGGATTCATACTTGAGCGAAACAGCACGGAATGTTACATCTTGGTTTGGTCATGGCGAGCTTGTCGTCGTTGATCTCAGCGACCCATTCCTCGATGGTGTGATGGCTCATTTGGTACGATAGAGGTTCTTGCTCAACGTTCTTCGACAGGAACCCATGCGGCCATATTGTTTGACATTATTTTGGGCATCTTTGTTGAGTGGCGGTCAACTTCTGCACATAGCAAGAAGATTATTGGTGTGTTCATTCACTTTTTATCCCAGAGCCGGACTTGACTGGTGCGCTGGCAGTGCTTGATGAAGCACATAAATATCTTGGCGCAACGATTGGGTCGCGCCTCACCCGCACGCTGGGTTCCTTGATACGCCAACAACGGCACCTAGGACTACGGATTATCATATCTACGCAGGAGCCGACCGTCATCCCCGCCACTATCCTTGATCTGAGTTCATACATCATTTGCCACAGGTTCTCGGCTCCTTCCTGGTGCACTCACTTGAAACAGCATGTGACCACTCTCAACCATGATGAAGACTCTTCTATGTCGTGGATGAATGAGATCATGCGACTTCATGCCGGTGAAGCACTGGTGTTCTCGCCAAATTCAGTTGCCGTCCAAACTCCCTCCAATGGCAATGATGCTGTTGTTGCACGGCTCGGTGCTGGGTATTTCAAAATTTTGACCAGACCTCGCATTACAGTCGATGGCGGGTTTTCCATCATGGCTGTGCATTCAGAAGCCTTTGGACCACCGCGTGCCCCTCCTGTCCGTGAAAGACCGACGCCCTCCACTTCCGTCAATGAAACACACAACGAGCCTGTTCCACATGCAGTCTCTCTTCAAAGGCCGACGGCCTCCTCTTCCGTCACCGAGGTGCATCGCCCGTCTGTCCCACGTGTAGCGGTTCACGTCACTGGGAGCATAACACCCCCCAGTTCACCTGAACCACCACGGTCAAGTAACGCCCCGCCATCTCATGCTTTGTATAGTGCCGCTCCAAGCTCGTCTTCTCAGGCAACGACAACCCGCATCGATCCTCGATTCCGTTATCTCATTCAGATTTTGGAGCAATGTAAATCCGCCGGTATCCCGAGACTGCGACCATCTGAGCTAGCTTTTAAACTCGTCCAAGCCAGGCCTAACGTCTACGCGGAATCCGGACTTACTCGCTGGTTGGAGTACAGTGTTCAAGCTGCGTTGTTGGGGTTGGTCAAGGTAGAGGACAAAGACTTTCTGAGACTCGCGTCCCCAGTGGAGATATCTCAAGTCAGTGGTGAGTATTGCATAACACCATCTGTAAACTATGCCTCATTCTCGCAATCTTGTGCAGGCCACACGTCATCATCGCGCTCGCATTTTCGGGATATCATTACGGTCTTTGAAACATATAAAGCTACGGGGGGGAAGTGGATGACCCGTACGAATGTTCTCAAGATGCTTGTCAAGTTTTCACCTGCAAACGCCAGAACTGGACACAAGAGTTGGTTGGACTACATCGATGCTGCAATTGCTGATGGATGTGTGACTGCGGAACAGGATCGACTCTGTCTCTCGTGACTTCCATGCGCATGCTCTTTTGCTTTCCCGACTGGCTCGATCAAGTAGTTCCACGCACCGTATACCCGTCGCTGTAGAATGTTGTCTTGACCGTCGATTCGTAATGGCCGCTGATGATGACGCTATGCTGCAATCATGAGTACCGTCGATATCACCACTCCACGTCACACTGTTTTCACCCTTTGTATATATACCCCCGCGACTGCCACTTCTAATAAGTGCGGTGTCGGCTGGGTGCTTTATCAGTTCTCTTTCTCCGAGACCACCGTGACCTGGTACAAAATGACAAAAGTGTTGTTGGATTCTCCAGGCTCCTCCAACAGCTATCGTGATGCCTCTAAGGCCGAGATTGTATCCGACCAACAATTGTGGACTAGACCCAGGACACTTATTTCCCGATCATTTTTGGCGGACGAAATCGACCCCAACCATGCTCGATCCACTGTCTTGCTGTCAGCCCTTTCCTTCATGACGGGTCTCATGTGCGCATGCGTTACAATGCACAATTTTTTTTGCTGGTCTAACGTATTCCTGAATAACGCACCCAGTGATGCAGTCTCTTTCACCGCCATCTTCGTATGGTGTGGCTTCCAAACTGGCAATTTTGTGCAGGTGCGGATGATGGCCTTGCCCGTCCTCAGCTTCAGGGAGTCTAATAACGTGCATAGTTGGCCCTAGCTTTGGCCCGTCTCTTCGGTGGTCCCCTACATCTTGCGGATCTGAGGTTTTATCGCGCCGATCAACAGGCGCTGACCTCTCTCGTCGCATTCAATCTGGGCACATCTATAGGCAGGTTCGGCGACAGTATAGGAGCCTTCACCCGTCTATGGCTCGTATTTGGCACCTTCCTCCAAGCCATATTCACCGCCATAGCTGCCATAGCCATATGGAAGAGCGGCCAACCGAGCATCGCGGATTCCCGCGGTACCCCTGCCTGGTCGAATCTCCTTTCATTTGTTTGCGTCGCGTTTATAAGCGCAAGCCTCGGGTTGCAAGGAATCATGGGCAAGAGACTGAACACGGCGTTTGGTACCACCCGTGAGTGGATTAATTCTCTCCGCACTTTGGGATTACGAGGCTCAAGTTGATTATCGACGTTCCAGTCGTGCTCACCACCATTTGGTGTGAGCTTGTGGCCGAACCCCTTTTATTTATGCGGCGCTGGGTTAGAGCGCGGGATCACAGGGCCCTCGGAGCCATCTGTATCTTCGTTGGCGGATTCGTCGGCCGCGCATTGGTGGACGTCATGGGGGCAGCAGGCACCCTTGGCATAGGCACAGGCATTCGGGTTGCCATTGCCCTCGGTTGGCTCTTTGTTCCTAGCAAACGCAATGCCCAAAAATCCGAGACGTAGATTCATTTCGTTTACAATCTCTTGGCACTGTATGTAATTCCAGTTTCGCTATCGATAGAGTGTACATATGCATGTACAAACGTAGCTCAATATTAGTAGTATAAATATGCTTTCAATCTGAGGGTCGATTCAGGGACGGCGCACAACCTTGTTTCCTCAAGGGACGACATGCAAGGTAGACAAGTGCGCTGTCGTCGTTTTCGTAGAAACACGGCAGGAATAAGGCCGCCTCCCCGATTCTCCACTAACAGCATCGTCTGTCGTGGCTCCTGCCAGTAAAGAATATCCCTCATTGCACCGATTCCAAAGTTCCAACCACACCGGTATCACTGACGCTGCAATGGATGCTTCGTGGTATTGTCTGGAATATCGAACGACGCCTCCTCCACATTTGTAGGGAGTTCCTCTGCGGGAACCGGCGGGTCAGGGATGGGATCCCACTCCGTAGGAGGGTCGATCGGTTCTCCTTCAAAGCTGGCTTGGATATCTGCAGCATCTGCAACGTCCGTTGTTGTTTGCGATTCGGGATTAGGCCGGGATCCCATGTCTGATCGCATCGGCCGACCAATAAATTCCGTCCATTTTTGAATGGTTTTCTGCATGTGTCGATCACTTGGCGACTGGAACATGGATGACTGCTCTGTGGTGCTTGATATTTTGCTTGGGACAGCTGGCTTGACGCTGTGATCATAAAATCCACCCCAATCGAGAAATGCGTGGCCTGTCGCCAGCAAGCGCGACCGGGTTGGGAGACTTGAATCGAGTGCGCTGCGGTACACCCAATTACGCCCTAGTGTGATCAGGGTTACAGCCGGCCAGGTCAGGAATTGACAGACGACGGTAGAAAAATAAATACTTACTCGCTCTCTCGACCTTCACGTCTAACATCCGTGATGCTTTATCCTGCTCGGACTGAAGAACTCTGGTCATGACGGTTCCCCATCCCGGAAGTTCCGTTGTTTCGACCACATCTTGAGGTACTAACAAACCCCGAAGGTCTTCCAAGGCCAGGCCGCCATCCTGGTCGGGATCGACTGGCGGTGCAGGGATGTGGAGTACCTCTCCTTCAACTGGCACCCTCTTGAACGACTCGGGTGATTGAAAGACGGCGCTTATTCGATTCTGCAAAAGCTGGGGTCGTTCGAAATCCTATAGCTAGATCGTCGAGTTTTTCGTTCCTCACCACAAGGGCATGTCGAAAAAAGGTCTACTCACCCTCCAGAATCGATACTCGCGTAATCGACCGTATTTACGCTCGACGGCGCGAATGATGGCATACGCCTCAGCCAGAGACCCGATCATGTCCCAGCATTTAATGTGGATAGAATTCCTTGGTGGTTCGGGTTCATTCGTGGATGTCGGTGATCTCTCATCATAGTCTGGCGTCGACCGATCCCACCCATGATTTTTTCTGCACTGTAGAAGGGTTCGCAGAGAGGTACAAGGCCGACACCTCGATAACGCGAGCATGAAAGGGAAAAACTCGGGTTAGGGTTATAATGACACGTGGCATGTCCGCTCGCTTTGCGCCGTACCGACATGCTCTGAACGCAATTTCGTCCCGTACGGGAACCCCACTACCTTCGCTCATCGCATCATTCGCTATTCTTCACGAGTTGACGGCGGTCGGCCCTCTCGTTGGAATCTTCTATAGCTCAAGAGCTCTTGGTATCGGGGAACGCGTGGTAAAGCTAGCGGTTCAGGAAGACCACGAAGGACGAGAAGCGGGATGGTTGAAGGGTAAATTTCGTGCTTGGGTTCAAGAAGGAGACCGATGGGCGATGAGGGTAGGAACGCGCTATGGCTTCTTCGGATTCCAGAAGTCCCCGAGTCCAAGTCATAGCGAGGAAGAACAGGCGCAGAGAGATGGATTGGAAGGGACGGCATTCAACGAACGCGTCTCGGAACGTATTGCTGGCGACGTGGCCAACGCTGTGGTGGCGTACACGGCGACCAAGGCACGCCTGCATATCGCCCTATCTGCGCCAATTCATGATATATTGCTGACGACGTAAGTAGGCGCTGCTTCCCCTGCGAATTGGATTGTCTCTCTATCTCGCGCCTGGGTTTTCGCGCCGCGTCGTTGCACCTGTCGGAAGGGCAGTGATGCGTCTCTTCAAGAGCTAATAAGGGTAACGTTCTGTGCGATGAGCGTTTACGCGTTCAAGCCCGATGATCAATTGCAACTTGGTTATCGTAAAATTGGTATTAAAAACGCGTAACAATATATAAAAGGCCCTATACGATCCATCAAATAGATGTACAAAGATTCATGATTGCCCCCTGGAGAAGCTGACGGCTACCCCGCTGTTTTATGCGGATTCCCGGATCAGAGAGTGTAAAGGAACCCTGGCTGACCTTCCAAAGGCTCCTTCAGTGTCCCCTCTCGGGCCCTCTTGTTCCAGTACATGTGGCGAAGGGTCGTAATGGCCAGAAGCACCAACATCAGGAATTGGCAACCCAGCGTTGCCCAGATACCTGGGATGTATGTGGGGTTATCGGCCTCCCGGAACACGGTGGTCGCGAAGATACCACCGACGCCACCCCAAGCGATGATAATAGCGCTGGAGACTGAGCGTTTCGATTGTGAAGTAATGTTATTAGCAGCCTGATCAGAGCGGGTCAGTAATAGCGAAGTGAACGATAAGGATATTGCACGCACGTATGCAAGAATTGCAGGAATGCAGCCAAGCGCGCCAGCATTAACTAGGAAGAGGCCTAGGACACAAATCATAGTGAGCTGGAGATATTGCGCTGGAATATGCTATCGACGCACCAAAGTACCGCACAGAACCCTGCTTGGCATAAGCAACGAGGAAAAGACCGACGATGGTGATCAAGGTTTGTATCGCGATGAAGATCGCACGCTGTTTCAGTCTGTCGGACATCCAAGCAAAGGCGACGGCAGTAACGAACTATTATTCGAGACGTCAGGACATCAAATGCAATTGTGAGGTTGAAACATACTGCAGGCAAATAGGGAGGCGCGCTCTAGGAACGGTGTATACATGTCAGTCAATAGCAAGACAAGCCGTGCCGGGAAAGGCTCACCAGTAGCAATGCATGTGGGACATCCCAACCCATTCCCAGGAGAATGATCGTGACGAAGTATCTGAGGAGCCAAAACGTGTTCATGTTTGGGACAAACGAAACACATCTTTGCAATACTCACGCAATAACGTATGCAGGCATGGTAGCACACATGAACATGAGTGCTGAAACAGTGGTGTTTCAGTGCCTCAGACCAGGAGGTGGAACAGGGAAATTATACCGTAAGCCCACATTGTCCAGTCACTAAGGTGCTTGAAAATTTTGCGCCATGTGAGCGCATCTGGAACAGAGTCTCCGCGATCATCCTCGATCCTCTTGAGAATGAAGGCGGTCTCCTCGGGTTTGAGGAACCTGTTTTCCTCAGGGAAATCGGCAATGTAGAAGAAAGAGACCAGTCCGCAGAAGACGGTGATAGCGCCTTCAATGATCTGCAATGGAGTTCGTCGAGTGAGCTTTGCATCGGATGAAGTAAATGTGCACATACAAAGATCCAGGCCCATCCTGAGATTCCTTTCTTTCCCTTCAAGCGACTCAACCCATAGGCAAGGATGGGACTGAAGCCTCCGATCAGGAGCGAAAACATGTAGAAGGCCGCGAGACTGCGAAAAGTCTTCATTAGCAATCGAAGCAGAAGTCAATCTGAAATTCGACCGACCGAGTCTGGACTTCGTGGCGCTTGTACCTTCATGGCATCAGATCAGAAGGGCGGGTGAAGTATTCCAATGGAAATGCACTTTACCAGGTAGTGATGATGAGCACGATAGCAGGGAAGAAGCCCGCCTCGAACACGCCAAGTAAGACTCGGCACAGCGCTAGGTATCCCCAAGACTTGACATAGCCCATGGCGAGCTGAACAAGACCCCAAGCGACGACGATGAATGTGAGCCAATTCCGTGCGCCAAAGTAGCGAAGCAAGATGTTGCTTGGCAGTTGCCTAGAGGCACGACAGTCAGCGAGCTACTTCGACGGCACGAGGGTGCGGTGACACTGACAGCAGGATGTAGGGCACAAAGTAGAGACATGACACCGTGCTATAACGAGTACCTTCGATCAATTTCTGAACATTCGAGTCAACAATGGTGGTAGAAAAGACAGGGGTTGCGCTCACCAAGTCTTTCGCCATTCCAACCGAACGAGCGACACCAAGGTTAATCCTATCGATTAAAGCAATTGCATAGAGCAATGCAAGAAGCGGAAGGACGCGGTAATCAATGTGGCGCCTAATCAATGAGGAGCGGACGTGAGGATCAGCCTGATGATGATGGAAGGACACAGGACATACAGTATCTTCCTCTCATTGAGGCCAGGGTCGACGACCGCCGCAGCCTTTTCGACTCCGGACGTGTCGAAAGACTTTGTGGACTCCTTTTCTTGCTTCTCTGCGGTGGCAGACATGAGGTGAGAATGTGATCGGGAGGAGGAGTGCAGACTGCTGACCTTCTTGCACAAGCGCGTTAAATACCAATCTTGTGACACTTTGGATAGTTTGATGGTAAAGTCTGAAAAATGGGGTGGGATGCCAACCTAAATTGGAATTGCATTGATGCGGATAACGAGCCGACAGGGGCGGTCTGTTGACGCGCGATTGGTCAATGTTCCCGTGCGTCTTGGGTCGCAAACACAGGACCTTCTTCAATTCCGCTACAGACTCGATTGGACATGATTGACTCCAGATTCGCGATGCAATAACCATTTGCGGAGAATAGATTCCTAGAAAGTGTGATGTTGCATGTCAATAAAAAAATACACGGGCATCCGACGGCGTCAAGATCCAGTATCCGACGACATTGCCGCAGCCTGTGATGGACGTAACTATGGTCAGACAACTGCGAAATCGAGAACTTTACGGCATACATGCATATGATTTGAGATTCTACAACGTCTAGGAAGCGATGGCCGTGACGTGAGAAGCGAAAAGAAGAGAATATCGCGGGAATCGCCGCCAGGAAGGTTGTGGACGAGGTTTTTCCTTGCATCGATTGGATCTATCAAGCTTGCGGTGGGCTGATGTCCCCGTCGAACACCCCATGGTCCATTGAGAAACGTTCGCTGCAGTGGATGATTGCTGTAGGGTTTGAGTTCATCTCTGGGGACGGCTAGAGAGTCGGCGAACAACTCTCGCGCAACAGCCGGCGTTGCAAATTTCCCGTGGGTGCAAATCCAGCTCGCCGGGGTTTCGGTCATCTGGAGGGGGATATCCGGCGCGTTTGGTAGTCAACCTTGACGACGACGAACAAGGACCGAAAATACGAAACTGGAGCGATCGTGGCCAGATAACGGCGCATACATTCAGCCACGTTTCAGTCGGCGTCATGGTTGTTGGGATTGTTGTACTCGTTCCTGCTGTATGCGGATTGGAAATGTTCCCGGCGGATGCCCGGTCACGCTCGTCGTCGTCGTTGCCGGTCGTTGCGCCCGACAGGCCTCAGGCGACCATGTCACCGGAACGGAAACCTCAAGACGTAGACAATAGTCGAGGCGAAAAACTGGCGAAAACCGGGTATCGGCGCCAACTGCTATTGTGTTCGGCAACCAATGATCCCCACGCGACATACCCCTGAACGGGTTGACCGACACGCACCCACAGCGTGACAGTGATGGGGAACGCGTCTTGTCAAGTGCTGGGAACTGTAACGAATCTAGGACACCATCCGAAGGCCAGAATCGAGGCGTTTGACTCATTGCCTCGCACGACCAACCACGACCGAAGTTGATATCAGAGTCTGCAACACAGTCATATCCGGGAGAGCCACCATCGAAGACAATAAACAAACATGCTGCGGGTTTCTCCATTGTCCGCGCTAACCAAGAATATGTTCTCTTATTATACAGCGACCTCAGTCGACGGTTGTTGTTCGTCTCTCTCTCATGCCCAGTATGATGTTATCTACGCCGGTCGCGTTACATATCACCACGCTCGATTCCGTGGCGCTTCTCGTACTCGGAGTCCTCATTGTGCTCTTCCTCCGGTCTCGGTCACGTAGAAATTCCGCCGCTTTGCCGCCGGGACCAAAGCCCCTTCCCATCATCGGAAATGCGTTCGATCTTCCCGGCCAGGAACAGTGGTTAGCCCTGACAGAAATGGCGCAAACATTTGGTACGCAAAACCGTGACATTTACCCTTATAGTCTGAACATGACATGTATTACTCTTGTTAGGGAGTGTATGCTATCTGAACATCATGGGACAAAGCTTTGTGTTTCTGAATACGTACGAAGCTGCTTCGGACTTGCTCGAGAAGCGTGGAGCAATTTATTCGGACAGAATGCAATATGTTATGGCAACTGAGTTGTGCGTCATCCTCTGCCGCAACCCAGCACGCACTCACTTTAAGCATCAGATGTGGTCTGAGCCATGACGTACGTCACTGTCTGCAATCATGTTCACTCGGATCATCTCTTTGACTACCTCTCCTCCTAAAGACCGTTCTTCTAGGTTTCGGGGACATGTTCCGCCGCCAGCGGAAACTCGTGGACCGTGCCCTCGGAGCTCCAGTTGTTCGGACGCTTTATCAACCAGCCATCACAAGGCAGAGCCAGCTGTTCTTCCATCGTCTTTTGGACAGCCCGGATCCTTCCAATTACAGACATCATGTCAGGCGGTACGCACATTTATCAATGCTATTCAAGTCCAATTCCGTATTCGCGTCGACCAATGCAGATACTCAGGCAGCCTCATTCTGTCGACCATTTACGGGTACTACCCCCAGTCTGAAGATGACAAGTTCCTCAACCTGGTGGCAGAGGTCATGACCATTATCACAGACGAGATATTCTCAGGAAGCGGCATCTGGCTCGTCGACGTCTTCCCTCTATGTGAGTGGTGCTTACGCGATATTCATACCCTAATCACCCCATCCTTCGCAGTGCGTCATCTGCCGAGTTGGTTCCCGGGTGGAGGATTCAAACGCAAAGCTGCTGTGTGGAAGAAGGAAGTGGAGAGGTTGGTTGACGAGCCGTTTGAGTATGTGGAGAAAATGATGGTGAATTGTCATTTCCTTGTCTCTGTCCGTTCGCTAATCAGTGCACAAATTGGAACAGCGTGATGGCACTGCACCGCCGTCATTTTGCTCGATGCTACTTGGTGACAGTGGCCCAGACCCTGAAAAAGAGGCCGATATCCGAGCTTCTGCTACTGCCATGTTCTCAGGTATGTAGCTGTCCTTCGATACGCCACAAGACTTGCCTGATCACGTTATGACGCAATATAGCTAGCACAGAGACAGTAAGCTGATCAGCTCCGTGTATGCGTTCCTTTCAGTTGATTTCTTGACAGACTATCTCTCTCATCGACCAATTCATTCTTGCCATGATCCTTCATCCCGAGGTTCAAGCCAAAGGTCAAGCCGAGATTGACGCAGTCGTCGGCAATGATCGGTGGCCGGATTTTTCAGACCGGGCATCCTTACCTTTCTGTGATGCGATCATGAGCGAAACCTTCCGCTGGGGCGTACCTGTTCCACTCAGTAAGCTTTGTCTCGCACTACGTTTGCGGTTTCGGAGAAAGTGACTGGGTTCCAGATGTTCCGCACAGATTGATGCAAGATGACGTTTACGCCGGTATGTACCTTCCTGCGGGGTCGTTGGTGAGCATCAGTTTCGAAGCATCCCTCGCACAATCATCATCATTTATCCTCCACTCAGATCATAGCAAACATTTGGTACCACCGCCATCACCCTGTCTGAGAATGAATTACTGATTACTGCCTCTTCTTTCCGAAGGCGAATGTGTCGGGATGAACAACTTTATCATAACGCCGAGGCATTCGATCCAGAACGTTTCATGATACCGGTTGACCCTCAGACTGCAAGGAGACGGGATCCACGCAACTTTGTCTTCGGCTTTGGTCGCAGGTGCTGTCTTACTATTTGGAGGAGAGGAAGTAGCCCTTTGTCTCATGTTTACCTCATTCGTAGGCGTTGCGCCGGTCTACACCTTGTAGAAAGCACAGCCTGGCTCCTCATGGTGTCGATGCTCGCAACACTCAAAATGTCCAAGGCCGTTGACAAAGACGGCAATGAGATTGAGCCCGACGTAACATACGGCAGGGGTTTCTTCAGGTGACGCTATTTGCTCTCAGATAGTGGCACTCGCAGTGACGAGATCCTAACTCGACTGCAGGATGGCAGATCCATTCAAGTGCGATATCAAGGCGAGGTCAGATAGGGCACTAAAACTCATCCGTGACTTTACCCCGTGACAATTTGAAGGGCGCCCATGTCATGCTATCTGTGATGATCTTTGCATACACCCATTCAGTTATTTTTGTTCTTCTGATTGGGGTGTGCTTCGTTCTATTCAAATTGCAGTTGTTGGAGTTGTCTTTTCCTTCGTTCTAGACCTACTGATTAGGAGCGCGAATTTGTATCTGCCTCGCGCGTAGCACTTTAGCACTGTGAATCAAATTTCGGTATGATCGATCGAAGATGTATGCGCTTGATGTCTTGATCCATTAGGTCCGTAAAGTCGATTTCACAAAATATCCCCAATCTGTGTATCTGAGAGATGACACCCTCCACGTGTCAGCGAAGAATGATGCCTGGAGAGAAGTCTCAGTCGTACCTCACTATTTGCTCCATTATCGACTTTGAATTCAGCCAAAACACCGCCGAGAACGTTTACGAAACGATTGATGCGGGGTCGGACGGAACCACGAACGAAAAGTTAGCGCTCGCTCGTTTCTGTACCCTGCTGGTTCACTGGCTCTGGCTGGAGAGAAGCTGGGATATCGTAGAACGGTATGGGGGGGTCTTCGATTTGAAAATGGACCTACGTCATCTTCATTTCCGCGCTAGATGCACCGTTCTTCCACCGCTGCGAGTATCTCGGAAAATATCCAGTCTGAGATCTGATGATACACGAAGGATTAACACGCGACGCGACGTGGGCATTCTCGGCTTGGAAAACTAACTTTCCCTAATTTCCTCAAGCTGGAAAATCGTAGTTTTGGTTTTGGCAGCGTGACTGGGTCCAGAAAATAAACGCATTGGAGGTCCGAAAGCAAAGCATAAACGAGGGAATTGTCGCTAAGATCACCGACGCGATTCAGCTCAGCTGCAGCTTCACTCCGGATGTGGGATGAAGCAATTGTGAAGCTCGAGTGTGATAATCCAGGGTATTCCTGTACGCAAGCTTCATCGCGATAACGAGGAGGATGTACATGGTTCTCAGTGATCGACTCCATCCACCAAATATTTCTGGAGGTCGATTATCATGACATCTGGCAGTGCGTGTTGAAATCGAACACTGGTAAAAAAAAAGTTGTCATAACTGCGATTGGTGGTTGTGAATACGAACCAATTACACATCCGTGCTGTTTGATTTGTATATGACACTAAGAAAGACCACAACTCTTTCTGCGAGATGAGGTTCTTGCGGAACGAAACGGTTTGTTGATCAGATAGAATGCCGAGATGCTTGATTCCGTGTCGCTGATTCGGATTGTCATGGGTGGTCGACACCATTATGGAAGCATGCACAAGGTTTCTCGAGAAATCGTCGAGTCTGTTGTCAAGTTGTTATTTCCCACGAGAGACTGGTAACCAGATGGAAGAGAATCGAGGCCAAGTTCGGATTTCAACACTTGTGTTTCTTGGCAAGACGCACCGACGTTAACGAGATAATCTTATGACCGGGAAGACATCGCAGCCTGGCCGCGCAGGAATTTGCTATTCTCCAGTACGTGAAGCGGTTTGAAGAGACCTTTTCGCAGGAAGGAAGACATTACAAGACGTGAACGAAATATCGTTTCGCCGAGGGTATCGAAGACCTCTACCTGTCACCTGCCTTCGGTTACAGCTTCAACTATTATCTGTTACGAACAATCTGCTTACCCACGGGAATGATCGGCCACACGATACGTATGCATGACGACAATATTTCGGGCGGCATTTTTGCGTCCTGGAGGTTAGCATAATCTTCTGCACTCAAATGACCGAATAACTGTGGTCTGCGCGATAAATGAGGAACGGGAATTCATGGCACCAGTGAATAGAGAGACGCACGGTTTGTCAGAGAATGCGATGGGAAGACTCCTAAGCATTTAACCAAACTCTGCAGATGATCCTATCACGACCGGATGTAGGCAATCGCGTTGCAGGGGTCTACCGGGTGGCATTATCCTTGACCATTAGAACGTTGAGGACGCGTACGACCTGTCCCACCGCTTCTTTGACTTTCTCCCGATCACACTCCCTCACCCTCCTCAACACTCGACCTTCGAATTTATCCGGATGGAAACGCAGCATAGCTTCCCTCAACCGCTCTTTCCGCTCCTTCTTCATAGCCGTGTCACAGGATTCAGGCTCTTGGACGTTGGGCCCTGTCCTTGGCGGCGAGCCGACGACGGGTAATAGAAAAGCGGATATCGCAGCCTCCGTCAAGTCTTCTACCGCAAAGGCAACTTGAATTGAAGAGGTCGCCGACCTCTTCCTCGCGCTGGAGCCGGTTGCGGCGAATTGAGAGTGATAGGCAGAAAGTATGGGCCACGGAATGTCTTCGAACTTGAGGTCCGCGTCCCTGACCTCTGGTTCATCGCTAGTATTCCCGATTAGATGTCTCCAGCGAACATCGTATTCCTCCCGAGCGTCGCGCCAAAGTCTGTTCTCCTTTTCACGTCTCTTGCCACGCCGCTCTTCCTCTGCGTTCTGAGCAAGCTTCGCCGTCTCCACCTTGATGGCGTTTTCTCGAGCACGGAGGGCATCCAGCTCAGCTTGTTGCCTGAGCTGTTCCTCGTGTTCGGCAGCATGCTTTCTCCTAATATAAACAGGGTGGAGCAGTCAGCCTTGTAGACAACGCAGGGCACAGCGTCCTAGTACTGACCTCCACATCCCTGCTCGAAGCCATTCAGCGTACTCATCGTCGCTCATGTATTGTGGGTTCAGCTCGCGGTCGTCGTCAGGCGGAGCATGGCCCTTTCCTTTTCCTGCTGCAGCTCGCCAGCGCTGGGGCACATGCGCGTAGTCGTTGAGCCTATCCTCGAGTGAGAACAGCCTGTCGTCGTCCTCGTATGCGCCGAAAAGCTTTTCCTTGAATCGGTCTTCCTCTGAGTCTACGTCCCGTGCACCATCGTCGTGTTCGCGACGACGTTGGTGAGTCTCACGGTCGTCTGGAGATCGCTGTCGTTTGGCAGCCGTGCGAGCTGCCTTGCGAGCTTTGCGGATCTGATGCTCGACCTCTTCTGCAGGTGTTCGTTTGAGACGGAGTTTGGGCATAAGTCAGGCTGCTATACGAGACGGTCGGTACAATGAAATGGATCCTCTATGACTCGGATTTTTCCCCTTTGCCAAGGAACACGTCTCTCCAGTTCATCACCCTGTTCTGAGCGAGCCGCTCTTCTCGGTGGGCCCGTGCGAGCTTCATCAGTCGATCCACCTCAGCAACATCAACGTTGGAATCGGACGTCCGCAATTGACGGACGACAGACTCGAGAACGGATATTTGGGCAGATAGCTGTGCCCGTTCTGTCTCGATGGCGTCCCGCTTCACGAGGAGATGGAACGAGATGGATGTCAACGCGACGGAATAAATGAGATGTGGTAAATACGACGAGACCATGGCGTTGTCGGGGAGATTGCTATCACGTCTGAAGAGTAAGCGAACGAACTGATGAATGTCGTCCGCTGCTTTCGGCTAATTTTCTTTTCTAATTTTCAATTAATCAAACGCCATTTCATCGGAGGATCCTCAATTTGCACCACCGTTTCACCCGCAGATGATGAACGAAGCCCTGCTCGCGAATCTTACAGTCTCGGTCGAGACGCTTGCCAAGTATGCTAACGTACTGGACAGCAAACTGAACGAGCTTGACCTCTTCGAGGACACGAAGACGCGGATCTTGAAGCGGCAGGTGAGTCTACCTCATACTCCACCGTCATGCTCCAACGTCTTGACCTCGCATTCGCGTTCAGTTGGTCGTTCTCCAACAAAAGCCTAATCATGAGCAGAGCAAGATACACCAGTGAGTGTTTGAATGGCTCCGTCAATCACGAGAGACGACCTGTATGCAGCGAGTTCGCCGCGAGATACATGCCCCGTCTTGTTGAGAGGTTCAAGTCCAACTCTGGCGCCTACAACTCGTCCATGGTCATGCTTAACGTTATCTGTTTCACGTAAACACACATTCCCATCATGGTACAGTATATTCGTTCTCACAACCGACCTGGCCAGGTCGTACTTTGTCCGTTATCTACGGAGTCCCGCAGGTCAAGGTCTTGCAGCCATCCAGGCAAAGCGAATGGTAGAGACCCCTCCAGACTCTTACGACATGGACATCATTGGCGAAATATGCCAATTTCTCTCGACCCTCCTCGCCCTCCAAGGCGCCGAGAGTGTCAACGAAGCAGACAGAAAGGCCCTCATTCCCAAGCTCAAGAGGTGGCAACGCTCTTTCCCAGGCAGTTTTGCCTCGACCAGCAGCGATCGATGTCTGGGCGCACTCACCGACAGCCCGTGAGTTCCACAGCTCTATGTGTTCTATTCTTTCTACAACTTTGCCTCGTCCTCTACCTTTGCAGACAAATGCGCGTAATGTCATTGACCGTGAAGAATATGCTTGAGAAGCCTTTGATGCAGTGCGGAGCTGAAGGCTGCGAGGTCCGTTTACGACCCACCGGTGGAAATCTAATGCAATGCGGGAGGTGCGTGTATCAACCACGTGAATCTTTTCTACGTCGTGTCTTTATTGATTCGGTAATGGTGTGTAGATGCAAGACAGCTTTATATGTGAGATCTAGCTGATTCAACTCCTCCAGAAGGCTCAGACTTACCTTTGTTTCCAGTGCGGACCACAGCACCAAAAGGAGGCGTGGTCATCACACCGACCTATCTGCTTCCCCCCCAGCTTTTGATCTGACTCGCGACATTGCTTTGACACAATTTATGGAAGAGCCTTATGCTCGGACATCTAATATTCATTGTTAGTTCCAGGCTTTCCGTGTTTTACCACTTTGCGTCCATCACGGTCAAATCCTCCTCTTTTACCCCGGACCCAGGGAGTTGTGGCTTAGTGATGTCCAAGTGTCATCCCAGACACACCAACCCATTCTTGCCAGAACCGTATTCACACTTGATCGAAATTAGTGGCCGATGGCTACGACTGAGATTCCCTTGCTAGGGAAGATTGTAGCGACCCCCCCCCCCAGCGTGATGTTTGACCATCCATCAGGGCAGCAGCAAGGACACAACATCCTTGAAGACCAGCGTGTCGAGCAGAATTCCTAGAATTAAGTTGCTGTAGTTTCACGAAAACGGTGAACTGTTGCCCAAATACCGCAGTGCACATTTGGGTGCTACAATCCTGGCCGGGAGGCTTCCTACGTGCTGGCCCACAACACGCTCAAAAACTACAGGCAACATTGTAATGAGTCATTCTGAACTCAAACAATGTTATCGTAGAAAGACTCCCGGACAGTACATGGGTGATATGTCCGGTAACGAATATCAGGGCTATCCATGCGAGCTTGCCGACTGGGGAGCACCGCGTTCCTGTCTGGGGGAAGGCACATAATACGCGGAGAATACGCGCTTTTCTGTCAAGCCTGATTCGCTAGCTCGATTAACAGATTCAGAACTTGAATGAATGAAAATAGGCGTACGGGGCCTTTGGTGGCGCGCCGCCGATGCTGGGCAGATGGATCCTAGATATCCTGTTTAACTGGCCCCAGCTCCAGAGGAGGGAGGGGGATTTTTAGCGTTGTATACCGCTGCAATCCGGTATCCTGCATTCGGAAGTGTATCTTCTCTTCTCTGAATCATTCATTACTTGGCAATTCGCCCAACTCTGCACAGCCAAGCCCGAGCTCCATTGCGAAGACTCCCAGCGCCACCCCTGTCGGCTAATCGTCGACTTCCATTTGCCACTCAAATTCCTACATTGATATTGAACCATGCATGATAAGACGGAAGAGTGCTGAACCCGGCTCACGTACAGTGATGCAATCTTGACCGCATCCATAATCCCACCGTTAAAATTATCAGGCGGCAAGGGAGGACCGACTATCTTCTCAGAACTCTCAGGCACAATCGGGTTGCGGTGAGAGATTCTTGCGGCCGGCCGTCATTCCCAGCTAGCCTCAATCTTCGAACAATCATCTGCCTTGGGAAGGAAAATGAGACAGGAAAATCACGAGGAGAGGTGTGAACGTACCACGTTCAAGGATCATGTCTTGTCGCTGCATACGCCAGAGTCATTCATCACCATGAAACGGGCAGTGGGAAATACAATGATGTCGAGAAGCGCAGCACAGGCGACCCAGACGTATGCGAGGTTGCGAAGCTTGATGCGAAGGCATATGCCTGAGGTAAGACCTCTGGAAGGACGTCAAACATGCACACGACGCTTGCGGGAGAAACGTCGCGACTCACGTCAGAAGAACATGATATACTCTCCTGATAGTTGCCAATGGCCTAACAACATCGATGCCAAGGTCGAACTAGACGAAATCGTGAGTTGGTTCTCAAAGGAGAAAGGGAATAGTCACACCGACCATGGCAGCAATGACGCCAAAGCCGACTATCAGGGCAATAGATAGGCGTTTTCTGCCTTCGGTGAGGGTGGGCAGAGCAAGTTATGCACACCAATGTGCTGTGCGAGCGGCTCTCAAGTGCGACTTTGTCGTTGTTTCGGTTGATGGTCGTGGATCAAGAAAAAGCGGTCCAGCGGATGTCATCCTCCGCACGGTCGGTGAAGGCGTGAATGCCGACTTACGGCACACGAGGGGATGATGAGCATCTCGGCGGCCCTCGTGAAAATCTTTAATGACTCGTCTCCGACGAGTCACGTCCCATCACTGTTGCGACCAGAGTAGTATGTGAGCAACGCTGGGCAGATGTTGGAGATGGATGAATGACAATTCGCAATGCGAAGTGCATACCTGTTCACCATCTCTGTCTTGTCCGAGTCTAATTTCACGCAAATGGGCCAAGACCATACTGACATGTGGTGTTGCAGGGTCAAATTCTCTCTCCATTTGTATTGGTGGTGCGTTGTTGAGCAGCGACGAGTCGATACGGGTGCTTCTGAATTTACATTCGAGGTTTATCGAGGTCTTCTCCTCGCCAGCTGTTGCCGCCTGCAACGTAGAAGCTATTGGTTCTGTGGTTGAAAGGGATATGCCGTGAGTGCCTCGGGGATGTCCAAACGGGTTTAGGTTGCTCGGGTCGAACGTAACCGTGGGTGCCTACCGACGACCTCGTAGATAATAAAAAAATATTATGAGACACGCTGGCTACTAGGTCCTCTCCCCCTCCCACCACCACGACGGGCGCCTGTGTCGCCTCGGTATGATCCACAGCCACGACATGGACGACACCGTTACGCTGCTCTCCGACGACTCTGGCATTCAGACATGGATATGTCATCTGGTGAACGGCATCCGGTTCTCGTATCTTTCTACCTTTCACCTGCTTACTGTCAATTTGATCACAGCTCGCTGTCCAAGCCGAAGATGTTGCGCTCAATGCAAAGCAGCCACCGTTATCAAGACTCTCCAGACACCACGACACCGACCCGCCCTCACAGCCCATTTCCCCCACCAGTGACTCGGTCGACATGCATGCCCCCGTCTTCAGCGATCTCACTCGGTCCGGTTTCCTCGCATTCAGACCCACCCACGAAGACATCCCCGAGTCCGTTGCGAGCACCTTCATCTCCTCGGCAGGTTCCAGCTATCAACTCAGTCGCAATCACTCAATCGCTACCGCTGCTTCCACCGCTGCCCAATACGACAATCACACACTCCGATACGTTTTCCTTGGGCTCGATCTCGAAAACTTGGACGTAGACCATTCCTGTCTCGACGGTCTGGACGAACAACTCCTCTACCACCCGGTCCATTCTTATGTCGCCGCCTGCTGGGCTGAAGCTACGGATCCCGACGCACGCGAGGAGGACGAGGAGGACGAGGAAGAGGAGGAGACGGTGGAGGCGCCAATCAGTCCACCGCAGTCCCAACCCCGATTTCCCCTGAACTTGTGCACCCTGGTCCTTGACGACGACACCAGCTTCCTCAGCCACTCGGACAGCACCGCCACACCCACCATTGGCCTCTGGGCAGAGGTAAACGACCCCGAGCGCGACGACGAAACGATTTCGATCGACTCCCTCCATCACACACGTATTCGGACGGCACCACAACAGTATCAATATCTAGCGTACGCTACCTCTCCCATCTACGATCGCTCTCGAGACGAGAGACTAGGATCACCTACATATGACGGCGGGTACGTCCTCGCTCCTGAACCACCCACTCCCCCGATTTCGCCGTTTGTGGTAAAACCACGTTCAGCAACACCGCCTCACGGGACGCTCGACGGTTACTTTACGGGATGCGACCCAAAAGACACGATCCACTTTTACCCCGTATCGCCGCTCGCCCGCCAACGCGGCCAACCCGATCGCGAGCGGAAGCACGGCCTCGGACGTCTCACCGCATTTTGTGCGACGTTACCGCGGAGATTCATCCATCCTGTGTCTGCTGCGTGATAACAACCACCACAATTGAAATTCTGCATGGATTCCCTACCCACCACCCAAACCTATCACTATATCTTCGCTCCTATCTGTCATCTTTTCACGCCCGCGCCCACGCCCACGCCCACGCCTACGTCTCGCACATGCTTCGTTCGTTCCCACACGCACACACATACGCGCCTTCCCCCCCTTGCAACCTGTTGTTTCCAGTGGAAACCCCCCTGGTCCCTATTTCTCTCCTTGTACTTTTCTGTGTCCATTTTCTTGGGTATTCCATCGATATCACATCATGCATTCATTCGTCCACCTCCCGTCGGTCCGTCATTTTTCACCGTGGCGTGCCCACACTCCCACGCCGGTAATTTTTTTCTCTTTTTCTATTTCCAGGTGAAGATACACGGTATACACAACACAATGTACACAAAACGCAGCCGAGCACTGTACTATACTGTATCACGAGAACGTAATAATTGTTGCCTGCTCATGATGCGAAGGATCAGTTAGATCTCCAAGCGACCTGGATGCGAATCAATTGAGTACGTTAGTTGAGATGCTAATAATATAAAGGTGTGGTAACCTTTACTGTAAATTGGGGTTCGCTGTTTGTATACTGTACCGCTTGACAGCTGGCATTGTCTCGCTAAGTTATTGGCCTAGGTTGCTG